>CP136067.1:203173564-203773564 GCA_032622095.1 Siphonodentalium dalli
CCACCACCACCACCATCACCACCACCACCGTCATCATATCAATTACCATCGGCATCAACAGCATCGGCACAACCACCACCACCATCATCATCACCAACATCATATCTACCCATCATCACTATCACCCCATCACCAGTGAACATATTTGCTCAAAACCACCACTACCACAATAATCATCATCATCATCATCATCATCATCATCATACTCACAATAATCATCACCACCACCATCACCACCACCACCACCATCATGTCATCATTATCACCATAATCATCACCATCGTAACCGCCATGTCATTAATATCATCATGTGCCTGAATAGAACAATAAATAACGGGACAATCTCATTTCAGTTGTCATTCCGGGTCGGTTCCTGTCTCACTATATCGCAGAAAATCGTGAAGTTTGGTACATCCATCTCGGCCGACTAACCCCCCGCTGGGCAGATGCCAATTCTACATGTTCACAGATGGGAGGAGAAATGGCACAGTTGCACGGAAACGATATATATGACGTATTCAACGATCTTGATGCTGCATATCCCGGTAGGTTGCACTTGGAAATCGATAATTTGCATTGCCCGATATAATTATTCGCCGAGTGTTTTGAATATGTGTCCACAGGAAGTGACCGGTAGCTAAAATTAAAACCGGATATTTAATAATTTTTAATTCGATAAAATGACAGGCTATTATTATTTCCACCAGATATGTTTTCTCTTGAATTGTGTCTTCCGTGTATGGAAGAGTTACAATATGTGGATCACCAGGATTCACTTTCATTTTGGTCGCGGTGATCCTTTCGTGTATGTAACAGTTACCAGCTGTGGATCACAAGGGATCACTTTGATTCTGGTCGCGGCGATTCTTCCACGTTTGGATCAGTTACCAGCTGTGGATCACATGGACTCAATTTTCAAAACAGTCGAATCTCCAGGGTTAACTGTACCAGACACTGGTCACGCTACCGACATGGTAACCAAACATTTCCGAAAATATGTACAAAATGGCTATAACGAGTACTTCCAAGCTAACCTGAGTGACACCTGCTCAAAATCAGGCAGCAACAAACTCAGAACATATCGTCTTTACAAGAAAGAGTACAGCCTTGAGCCCTATCTTCCCAACACGAAATCATCGTTCACCAGATTCAGAATCAGTAACCATGCATGCGCTTGCTATATAGACAGGGCGTCATCTACATCCCCCAGTAAAATTAGAAGATAGAAAGTGTGTGTTTTGCTGTGATTGTGTCGTAGAAGATTAAACACATTTCCTTATGGAATCCACTGCATATTCACAGCATGCGAAGAGAACTTTTCAAATCAATGGTTAACCATAATCCGAATTTTCGACGCATTAACGCCAACGATCAATTTATTACTATATTGACAAACAGTCCCACTCTAACCCGAATAATATGTAAAACTGATCCGTCGCTTCTTCAGTGCTCGTGCTGAGCACATAACAGTTAGGTAACCATTAAAATGATACATGATCCCGAGACTCCTTGTGCATCTTAGCATATTATGTAATTTTTTTCTTGTATATTTTATTATCACACGTTTTGTACTTACTGTTATCCATTGTATTAGCAAACTGTCCTCGTGTGGGTGTTTTTTGCCAATATATCATTATCTATCTA
Source organism: Siphonodentalium dalli (assembly GCA_032622095.1). NCBI lineage: Eukaryota > Metazoa > Mollusca > Scaphopoda > Gadilida > Siphonodentaliidae > Siphonodentalium > Siphonodentalium dalli. Next base: position 203,175,209 of record CP136067.1, read on the forward strand.
TCTATCTTGGTCGCGATGATCCTTCTGTGTATGCAGCAGGAATCATTGTGATTCTGGTCGCGGTGATCCTTCCGTGTTTGTAACAGTTACAATCTGTGGATCACAAGGAATTACTGTGCTTCTGGTAGCGGGGATCCTTCCGTGCATGTAACTGTTACAATATGTGGATCACCAGGGATCACTGTTATTCTGGTCTTGGTGATCCTTCCGTGTATGTATCAGTTACCGGCTGTGGATCACCAGGCATCACTGTGATTCAGGTCGCCATGGTAACTGTTACCGGCTGTGGATCACCAGGACTTACTGTGATTCTGGTCGCCGTGATCATTCCGTGTATGTATCAGTTATCGGTTTTGGTTCACCAAGGATCATTGTGATTCTGGTCGCGGTGATCGACGGTGAACTTACTTGTACGGATTATAATTAGGAAGATATAAATCATCGACAGTAACATTGGCTCACCAGTCGTCACCACGAACAACTGAGAATCGCCACAAAACACCCACAACAACTTAGCATATCTTACGCCATTTCGATTCGTTTAATAAACATTGTTAAATAGCACTAAATACTGATAGATATATTGTCATGTTTAAAAGTTTCATGACCGCAGAAAAGACCATGTGTGGAAATATCTGCATATACGATTCCAGTTACATATGTAGAAGGTTTGATGTGTTCACCATTGGTCGATGGCGCGTCACGGTGTTCGCCAGTCACTGTGGTCCATGGTGTTTGGCGGTGGTACATGGTCGTCTACAATATATATTCAAGATACGGGCGGCGTTGGCGGTGGGCATGCTGTTAAATATTCACCTCCGTCAAAAACCGCCATAAACGGAAGGAATAGTAAGATATAGACATACATTGTTCTTATACCAATCAGAAATATGGCATAAACAGTATGTTATTGTCAATTGTTTCCCGTTTGTTATATAAACAAAAGCAAAAAACGTTACGTTTCCTGGGTTTTGTTTAGATCCGGTAAACATAAAGAGCATTATTTGTTACTGATTTCCTGATATGGAAAAAATAATGAGCATTTATATCATTTTTGTGTGATCAACCAATTGAATTGCGCTGTGTTATGTAAACAGAAGCACAACTTCTGTAACACGAGCAGTCTCTTGTTTACGTATACCATCGTACGTCTTGACGACAATATACTATTTATGCTCTGATTATATTTGGCATATGAGCGGACCTGTATATATTTTGGTGTTCCTTCTGTTGATGGCGATTTGAACAAATATAAATATTTATGTAGCGAACGCCGCCCGTGACTTTAAGGTTAGGATAAAACTATCACCACCATCATGTTGATTACACTATGGCGCTCGTTCATCCTCGCCACCCAAGGTTTCTGTGTTGAGTGGGTCAACGTGGACCACGCTCCAAACAATATCGCCAACTTGAGTGTTTGCTTAGCACACATATTTACATACTTTAGATTCACTCAACCATTGTCTTATACAATCTGATACACATACTTCTGCGTTTGTTTCAGGAGTATTGAGAACTGGCAGTTACGATGGTTATTGGGTAGCAGTGACGGAGCAAAATGGTGCTTGGGTAAACATTGATGGATCTCTGGCTTCGCCTCTCTTGTGGCACACTGGGCGACCAGACAACGGCCCCGGAGCATGTGGAATAATTGATCAAGCATCAATCTTACTGGACCCCTCATTCAAACTGGACGATGGCAATTGTGTTGAGAACAACCAATGGGCTCCGCGGTTTGTCTGCAGATTTGCTTATCTATAGAGACATTCTGCGAGTGGAGGGGTGGTTTGTACAGTAGCCTGAATGTTCGATATTCCGATGGTCAATTGGTCCTTGTGTTTGAAAGTCTTGACCATAATACAATGCATGGTTTACATGTCCAGTAGTTTACTAGTCCATATGTGATACATTGTGGGAACTAAGAAATGTATCGGACCAGTGAATTAAAACACACATTCAGAAGCGACAGATAATGTGAACAACCGCCTACATTTTATGTATCCGAGATATCACGCCTACCGAAAATGTGGGCATGCATATATAATGCACCGATAGTAACCGAGAGTAGCCGTAAGTAGCAACTGTTCACGGCTAGTAGAATAGTGGTTTTATCTACAATCTTTTTGGCTAGTGGTTGAAACCATATAATTAATCATAAGGTGTGATCCCACGGAATACTGTAAAAAAATTGGCTGACACACACTTTGCCATTTAGGTTATTCATCGATAACCTAAATTTCTTGATAACTTTCCTCGCTACAAACAATTGAAGCAACGCCAATGCATTCTCTTATATATGCCATAGGTCGCCTCGCATATATATAAGAGAATGCATGGGCTAACAATTTTTTATCTCGCATATATAAGAGAATGCATTGGCCCAACAATTTTTTACAATTTTAATAATTTGTTCTTGTATTCTTTAACAATTTTATAATTTCACCCATACATAGCCCCAGACAAACATGAGCAGACGACACTCTTCTATATGCTACTATATATGTGTGGGGCTCCCTGCAGGGTAATGGATGTTTTTTATTTTATGTCCTAAAATTGTAAGAAACATTTATTTAAAAAAAATGATAAAAAATTGTTAGGCCAATGCATTCTCTCATATATGCGAGGCGACCTATGGTCGACTCGCATATATAAGAGAATGCATTGGCACAGGGTTTATATCGTGACCTATACCGCGAGCCTAAAAACGTGCATGTAAACTGTTCGATACTTCCTACCATTTAGCATGCAATTTCGGCATTTTAATTCCTTCGGGTATGACTATTGACAATAACCGTACTAGATGCTAATATTCTGTGCACACGTAACCAGACAAATCAACAAAATGGAACATTTGCAAAAATATGAAACACGGTAATTATCACTAACAAGGGTTTGTGACACGGCGGTCGAATATCAATCCCAACTGGATAACCTTAATTCTTAAATAACCCCGAGTTGTGAATTTTTTGAAATCTCGGCTACTGTGGGTGTATATTATTTATGCAAATTATGCCATAATTATTTACTTTGATTTATTCTGCGATTACATCTCCTCTGTTGTTTACTTTTAATGTTTATCCGTGAGGAATGTGCGTCACGCATAGTGATCTATCCGTTTGTATCACGACGACGGTCTCTATCTAAGCCTCAGTCACTTGCTATTCCAATGCGTAATGTTTGCAAGTGTATATAACGTTCAAAAGCTACGTTTGATTGAAATATAGGTACTAGTCTTCATATTTAATTGATATTATAACAATGTTAAATGCATGCAACAGAAGAAATATATTACTAACACTGATGCAATTATACTATGGGTTAAATGGTTTAACCCTGAAATTATGTTGGAACATTTACACCCACAGTAGAAATGTGTACCCACCCATTTACAAAATATGCGTTACTAGTATACACACAATAATACACAATACACACAATGACACATACTTATGGTAAAAATTTCCACATTCCCCCTTATAAACATAATATACCAGAATGTATAAACTTTCGTACTGAATACACACCTAATATGCCCACGATTGCATATCGAAAAATACTTTATCGGGGTTCGGGATTAGATAGCGATGTGAGTACAATCGTGTTTATATGTGCCACGCGATGTCAGTATTATATTTCGTGAGTATAATCATTTAATCGGAATTAAAACATGGCTATGACGTCACTCCTTTGTTCATCGAGTCCAGTTTATAGGATACTGGATGGTTATTGTCGAGATCGTACATTATTTTACAAACAACGATCCATTATTTTATTAACGGACGCTCAATATTCAATTTAATGAACGGTTATTTTACTGTGGACGAATTCATTTTATATGACTTGCATGATATAGAGAAGGACATAGCGAGCCTCGTCACTTGGGTTGGGGAGGGGTGTATAACTTCAAATTCCAGGCATGTAATTTCACGAATAGGTATTGAATTTTCAACTATTAAAATTTCTCGAATCTAATTCCGTTCCCTGGTGGAATATTGTAGCACCTCTCACGATAAAACCTAACCTAATATAGTTATTTACATGTAAATGTAGTCCTTCGATCTTCAGTATTACCCGCTATCTCAAACTACAAGATTGACAAATCTCCGATTATGCATATAAAGTATAATTCTCGGCAAAATCCGAAATATGCCGTATAATAATTTAACACAAATGCCGAAATGAAAGGGCAAAACTGCCGATGATATTCGTAAATCTATCGCAGAAGGAGCTCGTTGTCGGTACGTCGTGTTCATTCAACGGTCGGAAACGCAATGGGGTAATGCATGCCTGTCCATTAAGTTGACAATGGGTTAAGATGTAACGCCATCGTGCAGCCAATGAGCGAGTGGATTGGGCCGAACACATGTTACAATTCAGCTGTCTTGACCCAATTTTGGGTTAATCCATTCTGATAAGAGGTGACGCATCAAACTAATGGACTCGGCCATGTTTTAAGTCAGATAATAGCTTCAATCTGTACATTATGTAACGGAGGTGGGGGTTAAACTATATATGGTAGAGTGGATTCTTTGACCCCTTATATATATATATATATATATATATATATATATATACTATTGCAGGTGACCCGACTTCGTCCGGGCTTTGACCTTGAATTGACCATTTTGAAGGTCAAGGTCAGGTCAGGGTCACGATTTGACCCGTCGAAAACACTCCCCCGATAAAAATATCCCTAGGTATAAAATTTCGTCGAAATCCGTTAATTTTTAAATTTATTTTGAGTTAATTCTGCCTTTTTAATTCCGCCTTTAAATGATGGTATATACCCGTCCCGTGATCGTACCCGTCCCTAAAATAGGTACGTTTGTGGGTACCCGTTGTACGTCACACAACACGCTCATGTCTGGATACAGTCTTACACGCACACGCCCAGACCCAGACGTAAGAATCACATTACACACATACGCTCTTTATGAGGCCCCCACCCCCCCTTTTCGTACGCCGTATTCCATGCCCTGTTATGAGGTACGCCGTATTCCGGCCCTCTGTTAGGAGGTATTCGGTATTCCAAATATACCGGTATTCGTACGCCGACCTTCCAAACAAGAGCTACGCTGGGCGTGCAAAATACGCCCTCTCTTGGGTCGGCGGAAACTGGTAAAAAAGGGGCATAACTCTGGTAAAAATTGGCGGACGGAACTCAAATTTGAACTTGACCTGTGTTTTGGTGGGATAAAGTAATATACCAAATTATCATTGAATCCGATAAGCTCTAGTAAAGTTATCATCCGGACAAAAACATTCAGGGATTTTCTAAGTCAAATTACGTCAAATAAGGGGCATAACTCCGGTGACGGAACCCAAATTCGAACTTGAGCTGTCTTTTCTCCTAATAAACCCACATACCAAATTTGATTGAAATCGGTTCACTCTAACTAAAGTTATCATCCGGACAACAAATTTCAGGGATTTTCTAAGTCAAATTACGTCAAAAAAGGGGTCATAACTCTCGCAAAAATTATCGGATTAAAACGAAATTCGGACTTGAGCTGTATTTCGATATATGTAATCCACAAAAAAACGGGTTTTGCGTATAAACATTCCAAAATCGAGTTATCATCCGGAAACCAAAAAACAGCATAAAAAAGGGGCATAACTCTGCCAAAAATGGTCGGACAGAACCCAAGTTCGAACTTGACCTGTGTTTTGGTGGGAGAAAGTAATATACCAAATTTGGATTCATTCCGATAAACTATACTAAAGTTATCATCCGGACAACAAATTTCAAGGAATTTCTAAGTCAAAAAACGTCAAATAAGGGGCATAACTCCGGTGAAAATTGGCGGGCTGAACCCAAATTCGAACTTGAACTTACTTTTCGGCTAATAAACCCACATACCAAATTTTATTAAATTTGGTTCACTCTAACTAAAGTTATCATCCGGAAACCAGGTTAACGGACGGACGCCCGGACGGACAGACCAATACTATAATACGGCCGTTTTTTCAAACGGGCGTATAAAAATGAAGTTTTCATATATTTTTATGTATTCCATATGGCTGTTAACTGGTATTCCGTATTCCACCCTCTGTATTAAGTGGTATTCCGTATTCCATGGGGGTGGGGGTGGGGGCCTCCTTTATCGACGACACTGCGGATACGAACGCTCTTTAACTATCAACGCGATTAACTCCACCGTGCCAATGACGGTAATTTTTGTGACTGGGAGTGGAAAATGGGTGCTCTGACGTTCTCGGAAGCGGTGCGATGACACTTCATCTGGATTTTACCCTTAGATAGGAAGTTTGAGCTCAATCCGTCAGGCAGTTTTCGAGTCCATCGCGAACACACACACACACACAGACAGATCTTCCAAAATATATAATAGATATATATAGATATATATATCTCTCTCTCTCTCTTGTCTTGACTGTATTCTGGAATACCACATTTCAAGGTCAAGGTCACGTCGCACGGGCAAATGAATATGCTTATGAGACTCGCCATAAGAAAGTACCCCCACATACCAAGTTTCGTCGAAATCCCGTGATATTCGGGCGTTTGACATTGAAATGACCCGATTTCAAGGTCAAGGTGACGTCGCACGGACAAATATACCCCCACATACCAAGTTTCATCGAAATCGGTTGGGACGTTTTCGAGTTCATCGCGAACACACACACAGACACACACACACAGACACACAGATCTTCCAAAATATATAATAGATATATATAGATATATATATATCTCTCTCTCTCTTGTCTTGACTGTATTCTGGAATCTTGTCTTGGTTCTTGGTCCTTAGTTTGAAACCTATAGCTCTCGGGTTCTGATTCAGATAGTCAAGACTTTATTTATAAAATGATTTTTCTATTCTGATAATATTCCCATCAGATAGGTAAAATGATGATCATCTATACTAGATTCATGTGTGCAAATACACGGAAACGGGTATTCCAAATTACGCCACAAAGGTAGTCAAAACTTCAATGAAAGGCACTTTCAGAAAGCCTATCAATAACACATTAAGCGTGTTCTATTGTTTACTCAAATGATTGGGCTCACATTGGAAATACCGGGCTTTGAATCCCAAATTGTGCGCAAACCCTCAAAACGGGTGCCAAATCTGACTTGCTCTCGTGATATTTCCGTTACAAAGCCGACCACCGGAAGTGGTCACTTGTTTTTATACTAGGCGACCATATGGTCTTAAATCCAACCACATAATGTGGTCGGAAAATGACCATATTGTCAGAAATATGGTCATAAATCTGACCTTACGGAAGTGGTCAGTTGATCACGAGCAGCGGTTGTCACGGCGACGCGTGTCAGTTGGGCGCACATGAATATAATACGATAAAGTGCATGTTTACAACTAGAATGAGGTGAATAAATGGGCAAAATGGTGACGAAAATTAGCATGTTTACAAAGCGATTTTGCGAAACCGAAAGTAAGAAACTTTACGCTATGACATTAATGGTATACTTTGCAACATCGCTACAATTATTTCAGCGAATGGCACGATCTCGGCATCCATTCCCTGAAATAATGTACAGTTTTCAGCCAATATTCTATACTTATAGAACGTACTTTTGAATAATCATAACCGAGATTTGTCTAATACAGTGTAAACACCACAAGTGATCATCTCTGGTCGCAAATCGGCCCAGTTCACACATTGAGTGTGTGGGCTTGGTTGTAGTTTTGGGCACGTTTGAGGAACGATAAATTTAATAAAAACTTTTTTTAGTTCTGAATATCTCCGTTATTTAGTCGATATACCCCAAAAATCAGGACCCTAACATTCTAGAATGAAGTATATTTAGTAGTGGCCAGTTGGCACTGGGTATTTCCCTTCCGATTAAATCAGGACCCTAACATCGCATGGTAGGTGTTATTAAGATTGAATACCAATCGCCATCTAATCGGTATCTAATCACTATCTAATCGCTATATAATCGCTATATAATCGCTATATAATCACTATCTAATCACTATATAATCGCTATATAATCGCTATGTAATCGATATATAATCGCTATGTAATCGATATGTAATCGTGATAATCTATCATCAAATTAAATGGTTCAATATATGCACGTGGGTGACGTCGTTTGGTTATGTGATTAACTGTAATTGACAAGTACGTGGAAAGTGACGAAACAGTTACTGTTGACGTATGGGTGTGATTATTGGCTGAATCAACGTTGCATTTAACAAAATAAACTTAGTATTGAAATGTCGTGGTGCAAACAACTGAAGTTTAGATAATCAGGTTAAGGTTGACTAGACAATTAAACCTGATTAAATGATCCAGACTGGAACCTAGATAACCATATACAACTACTGCAGCTAAAAGTAATTTGTTTTCTAGGGAGAATATACTGGACTGACAGAAACAGTGAACACATGTATGTCGATTTAGAATTTCAAAATAAGTCAGACACAATAATTTTGGTTCAGAGTAAACTAATCATTCGATAACGTATTGAAGAGTATACTTTCAAATCGTTATATATAGCAGAAACCCATATTGTTTTCCTAAACAAAACAGGTTGTGAAGACAAATAATCAGAATGACATATATATTACACTAGAAGGTGACCCGACTTCGTCCGGGCTATTCAAAAACCAAATTTCAAGTCGATAGCTCCACCCGTTTCCGAGATCTGGTCTGCGCATGCGCGAAGCTGGCGTCCCACGGCTCGGCGACCCGATAAAATTCGTATCCGGGGCAAGATACATTCACATACCAAATTTCAAGTCGATAGCTCCACCCGTTTCCGAGATATATATATTGCCCAATGTCATTTTCGGATACCTCGGCCGGTGATGAGTTAACGCGACATCGGCCGGTTAAGAGTTAAACGCGATCACGTCACGATCTGTTGACGGCGTAATATATTTACGGAATGTGTTTCGATGAGCGAAGCATGGTCCTGCGTTCTTCTCGATAATTAAGGTAGAAACTTTAAACGTACACAGGCGTGTGATACATCATTGGAAAGGGGAAGCGTGCAAATGATATGACTGGCAATTTATTATTCGCGCTATATCGAATCTATTTGTGAGCACCGAACTGAAATATATTAGCGCAAAACGGCGTAAAAACATATTTGACCTCGGCACGTGAAAAGTTGACCTCGGATCTGAAAATTAATAGGCCCATGCCACCCCCGGCCGAAAATACCCCAACATACCAAGTTTCATCGAAATCGGCTCGGCCGTTTTCGAGTCCATCGCGATCACACAGAGAGACAGACACACACACACACCCTCTCTCTCTCTCACACACACACACACACACAAACAGATCTTCCAAAAATATATAATAGATTATATATGTAACATGACTATATATTGTATATTCATTGTATATTGATTGGATACTGAACATGTTTACAAATTGTATATTGAACATGATTATACATTGTATATTGATCATGTTTATACATTGTATGTTGAACATGTTTAAACAGTGTATATTGCACATGGTTGTACATTGTATATTGAACATGTTTATACAATGTAGATTGATCACAAATACACAGTGTATATTGGACATGTTTATAAATTGTATATTGAACATGTTATATGTTGCATATTGGGCATGGTTATACATTGTATATTGAACATGTTTATACATTGTTTATTGATAATGAATGCACATTGTACATTGAACATGTTTACAAATTGTATATTGGACATGGTTATACGCCATACATTGAACATGTTTATAGATTGTATATTGAACATGATTATACATTTTATATTGAACGTGGTTATACACAGTATATCGAACATGATTATAAATTGTATATGGAACGTATTTATACATTATATATCGTGACAATACATATTGGGACATACATTCAAAATCCACTGTCCGTTTAACACCAAATGACTTATAACTTCCTGAGTCGAATTTGAGCGTACTAATTACCACTTATCTCCAAAACCTCATAATTGAAAGCGCTCTTTATTACATAACGAATTCAAAACGTATTGAAACTTCGTCTATCGAAATTCGATATGTGGCCACCACTCTGCAATATAAAACTTACATTAATTATCTGTACAGGTTTTGTGGCCACCACTCTGCTATATAAAACTTACATTAATTATCTGAACAGGTTTTGTGGCCACCACTCTGCTAAATAAAACTTACATTAATTATATGTACAGGTTTTGTGGCCACCACTCTGCTAAATAAAACTTACATTAATTATCTGTACAGGTTGTGTGGCCACCACTCTGCTAAATAAAACTTACATTAATTATCTGTACAGGTTTTGTGGTGTCAAATCGGACTGGGCATCTTCTTAATAGGATTTATATATTTCCAGTGTATTTATGTGTACGGTCTGTATAATATTTTCAGTGTATTTATGTGTACGGTCTGTATAATATTTTCAGTGTATTTATGTGTACGGTCTGTATAATCAACATAGCAAGCTTTGATACGTCAGTTCTCCAGTTGTTCTACCTCAGGGGAATGTCGCGATCTGAGGTGAATATATGCAAAGCGACATATACTGTTTACGCATCAAATGAACCACATAAAGTGCACATTGTATTCACGTTCTAACTGTAACATTGGGGAGTTTATTATTTTTTTAAAGTTTTATTTAGTAGAAAGAATTACAAAGGAAAAAAAGACAAAATGCACGCACACATTCATTCTTTCAATCCAAGGCTTGGAAGAGCGATATTCTTCCATGCCCTGGCCTACTTTTTTACATGTGGCATATAATTAGAAAATATTTAAAGGCATAAAATGTGTTCGGATAATTTTAACAAAGAGTGTTCAGACTAAATTGACGCTACGATGGTATAATTTTTCCCCGAAAATGGGCTTTCGTGTGCTACAACAATGCTGATAAGAACAATAAATTAGTCTTTTTCTTCAGAATAATTTTAGAATTCACTTTCAGCTACGGTATTTGATTATATGTAGTATTTAATGTTTGCATAATCAAAGTTTTAATTATTTTACTATCTGAGTTTATGAAAAAACAATATAATTAGAAAATTTATCCATATTGCAAATGTATTGTACATTTTGTAGTTATTGTAATTATTGGTTCGATAGCACTCGGGTAAAATACACAACGCTCTCTTTATTGACGTTTCGGACTGTGGCTGAACCAAAAAGTTGTGATATTGTTAAGCAAACCAGTATATCTATTAACGTTCTCGGGGAATACGATTGAAAATAAAAATGTTTGGTGTACTGAAATTGTATAAATATTATATAAATATCAGCCGCTCAGGTACCGGGTAATTGATTTATTATGTGTGTCGTACAGTCACTGTTATGCTCGGGGTGTACTTTGTGCCTGAAAATCTGGTTTTCAACACACTATTATTTTAATTTTTGGGGCATTGCGAAGTGTCAGCCACTGGTTATCAAATTCATAATTCATGTTACATTTGTCATTGTATCTCTCAAATTCATACCTAAATTGAAGATCACAAAGGATAGGTCGAAGTGATAGTTGTATGGGCGTGACTTTTGTTCTTTATATCTATTGTTTCAGCAATAGTAGGAACAAATAACTTTTTTAATTTTCATGATCTATACAGATAAGAATATTCTTTTTTGTTAGATCAAAGAGAAATTGGTTGATTCTTGCCCATGTTTCAATTTCTTTCATAAAGGTTTGAACGTGGGGACAATCCCAGAAAATGTGAGAAATGGTTTTCTGTACGTTTTGACAACGATTGCGAAGATAGTCGACTCGAAGATTAGCCACCTTCAGAAATATATTGGTACTAATTATTCGTGTGCTTATTCTGAATTGGAGCGAATGTCGGTTATCGGTTGTCGTTTTAAAGGGGATGCTCAAATGTTCTTCCCAATTTTCTATTTTCTCGCATATTTCGGATTCCCATTTTTGACATGCATTCGGCATAATTTTCCCTTTTGATATAATTTTATAAAATAATTGTCCGCCTTTTACATAATGGAGTTTCGGAGTGAGATTGTTGGTTATACATGGGTAGGGTATAACGGATTAAGGGTTAATTAAGAGAACTTGCCAATGACATAATCTGACGCTTTATTCGGTTGATTGTTATGAAATCAACGCGGATGTTGAAAGTTGCATAAAGTGTGCGTGGGGTATGAAATGTATTATCTGATTGGAATAGATCATTTATAAAATATATTCCGGCATCTTTTCACGACTTAAAGTTGATCGAGGAACCTCCGCTGTTTATTTTCGGATTATTCCATACAGTTGAGGCCATAATAGTATTATTTGAATTATTCAATAGCATAAATTTGCACCATGCGGAGAAAACATATCTCCAGAATGGATTTGCAAAATTTACAATATAATTTGCGTGATAAGTGAGAAAGAGTGGATCTTTTAAGAAAGGATTGGCATTGCATAATGAAGCCCATTTCGATTGTTTGCAAACCAAGCGTCGAGTCCAGGTTATTTTCATGGCGCTATAAAAGTTTTCAACATCAATCTTCTTCAAACCCCCGTTCATATGTTCGGCACATAATTATTTTCTTTTTATTCTATCACGTTTGGAATTCCAAATGAAATTATATAGACTAGTATTTAACTATTTATGGTCTTCAAAAAGCTGTATATTGACTTGGGAGAGTTATAAATAGGTGTGTCAGTTTTGGTAAGATAAGGGATTTGACAACTGCTATTCAGGAGTCCGTGTTTCAAATTTGTTGTGATCTTTTCTACAACTTCGAGTTTATAATTGTAGTTTATATTCATGTTTGTTAAATTAATGTCGAAATGTATCCCTAGAAAATTAAAAGTGTTTACAGTATACAGGTTTAATTCCTTACGAACTTGTCTTATTTTATTATGTGAACCTATCCCTATCCATGCTGCTTCACACTTTTCACGGTTCATGCACAGACCCGATACCCGAAATTCGTCCAGTGTTAAGTACAACTATTTTCAGAACCATCAAGAATGAGCGTCGTGTCATCCGCATAATGTGTTGTATTGTACTCTGAACCACCGAGAAATATCCCTTTAATTGTATTGCTTTGGCGTATCATCAGCGTCAAAACAGATGAGAAAGATGTGTAAGTAAATAGGGTTCAGAATGACATCTAGTGGATGCCGGAGGAATATATAGGAGAGAATAAAATAGACACTGGGCCCTGATTGGTCAATAGTGTTGTGTACTTTTCGCATAAAAAAATCACCATAACTCTTCTCTATGATTTCCCATAGGTAAGATAAACATTGGCACCGGAATTAACCCTTTGTAGTTAAGTTTGAATTTTTTGGTGTGGTCTAAAATATGACAGTATTTTTTATTCGGTTGTGACACTAGTTACGAAAACACAAGATTTAAAGGCGAATTCCCTGCTAGACAGATATGATATTGTTGTGTAAAAAGTTTCCCAAAATGTCAATTTTTCAGATCAAAAGAACATTTTGGACCCAACATTTATATTGCCAACAATATACGCTAAAACGTTAGCACTGAGGCCTATGGAAAACATTTACACCAGTATAACCTATACGGGGATACTGGATCATCCTGGCGGCAGCCTCGACCTAGCATGAAGCTCTGATAAATATGACCATTAATCAGAATAGATGAGCTGGCATTCTCATATAAAATTGATAGCCATTTATTTACAGAATCTACACAATTGAAAAGGTCAAGACATTTTCTTATAAATGATGACCAGGAAAGAGTGTCAAATGCTTTTTCCAAATCGATAACAAGGAGTAGGCTTGATTTATTTTCTTGTTTTGTCCTGTGAATTATGTCGTATATTAGTCGGGTGTTTTCACCTATATATCTACCCGCTAAAACCCGGTTTGTTCATGGTTGATAATCGATTGGAAGTACACGGTTTAGTCTGTCTGCTATACATGACGAGTCTGTTTGTAAGATGTATTCAAAAGGGTAATGGGACGACATTTTTTTAACATCTGCCTACTTTTGTCATTCTTATGGATCAATGTTATAATTCCTTGCTTGGGGAGGTTATGATTGTAAACCCGAGGGACTTCTCAGTTGGGTTGCTGTCGAACTACTTTTAGCGCCAAATCACAGCATGATATAACTGAGCGAAAGCGCCAATTCACAGCATGATATAACTGAGCGAAAGCGACAAAGCTCATGCAGAGAAATTAAACACGGAATCGAAACTAACAAGTCTCCGTGTCACCAGTCAATATATCTAAATCCTACGTGCATGCTGCATGATAAATTGCGGCTAGCCAATAAAAAACGACCGAATTTCTGACGACACTTGTTCTGATTCAACTTTACGTGCGCGTGTGATTTTCGTCGGAAAGTATTTCGCTTGCTTTACTTCAATCTGCATTCTACTTGGTGGTTCTCCTGTGAAATGGCGGATTAAATTATAAGAAATAACTCTTGTTTCGAATAAGGTTATAATAAAATAATACCTAAAGTTTTTTGTTTGAATACCTGAAACATCTCATTCGTGTCTGGAAAGAAATATCGAATTTTCACTCGCGGCTCGAAGCCGCTCGTGAAAATTCGATATTCTTTCCACACTCATGAGATATTTCGCGATTCGAACAAAAAAATGTAGGTATTCTGTATTTATTATATGTTTGCCTATAAAATAGCGGGACATTAAAGACACATAGTTCTTGGTATGCAACTAGTAGAAGCCACAGTTAAATACGATGTCGTTATTTCCCTGCAATTTTCGTTATATTTGACGTAGCCTGTCGTGTGGTTTACATGAGCGAAACATATGAAGACAAATTATAAAACTGTGCGTAAAAGTAAATTTTCTGCAAATTTATCGGTTATAACCCATAACCTTATTCGAAACAAGAGTTATTTGTCCCGCAGGGCCGTAACACAACACAGACAGGTCACAGGGCCGTAACACAACACAGACAGGTCACAGGGCCGTAACACAACACAGACTCACACAAAGAAGTGAAACACGAAATCGACACTAACAAGTCTCCATGTCACCAGTCGAAATATATAAATCACACGTACACAAGGCGCAACTACATTGTGTGAGATAAGTTGCGGCTAGCCAATCAAAAACGACGACTATCTGACGACACTTGCATTATCAATCGATAATTAGATGTCAATGGTGTTTGTTTCAACTTTACGCGCCTGTGATTTTCTTCGGAAAGTTTTTCGCTTGTTTTACTTCTGCCTTCTACTTATGGTGGTTCTCATGTGAAATAATAGATGATATTGTGATGCGCGCCCAACACTGTTGGATTTAGCAGACATTCCACTTCCGCATTGAGTTTTTTTTTCACTTCGGTGTTTTCTATTCAAAATCATGCTTTCTGATGGTTAAATACAGGCTTTTATAGAGAATTAAGTGCCGACAAATACCAAAAATAACCACAAAAGTTTTATTCCCATGATTTGGTTAAACAAACAGATGGATAATAAAATGTCATCATACATTGTTGTGTACAGTATGAGTTTTTCTGCGTGTCTCGTCCAATATGACTTTTCACCACAACCTGGACTCGTACAAGAAAAACACATAATGTACACAACATTGTATAGTAACTTTATAATAACTCGCGGTTATAGATTTTGTCTTCAAATTTCTAGCTCGCGTAATCTGCCGATAAGCCACAGTGAATATATCTACAGTGAAATAACGCTATATAGAGTGAGATAACGACATCGTAGTTCACTGTGCACTGTTAGAAAAAAATACCGTCGTTTCAACGGTCTGAGGCCGCGCATCATCGCTGCCAACATTTGACCGTTAAAGATACGGTCAGACCGTAACATGTTCCACGGTATAAAACCGTTTAAGTAACGGGCAGACCGTAACCAATAACTGTCAGACCGTTGTATTTTTTACGGTTCAGCACCGTTTAATTAATATGAAGACCGTAACCAATAAAGGTCAGACCAATGGTATTTTTCATGGGTCAACACCAATTTTTTGCTCTTAATTTGCTAATTTACCATAGAATTAGCCAGGTTCCCATGGTGACAATATGATTTCTCGGTAGGCATTACGATTCATGTTTTTGAATGGTCGAAACTAGTATTATTCGTAACTGAACATACATCTTAGTTCTTATGTTACGATCATAGATTTAATGAAATGTAAATCCTCAATGCATAAAGTGATAGACAATACTTATGAAATTTATGAAAGGATCAAGCTTGTTATCTGTCTCGTATAATTTAATCCGGAAAAGATTGGACACGCGTAATGTGTCCGCCTTTCACTAACTACTGTATAAATATGGCTGTAAATAAAAAACGATACTAGTAATAGCTGATAAGTCAACCCATCACTATTCAGTTATGAGTAATACTAATTTCGACCATTCTAAAACATGAATCGGCATGCCATTTTAAGCCATAACAAAAACAAAGCTACATGTTTCACAGTTAAAACTCAAATTTATGTATATGTAAAAGTTAAATATTTTCAGTCTTGTAAACACAGGTTTTTTTAAACAGGTGAATCCGTACATCATGACGATACAGTACCAGTCAGAGGAAGTGGTGTTTTCAGGCGCACCTTTATTGCGATATTGAGCGTGCTTATTTTAGAAAAAGGCGTGATTATAGAACACTACCAAAAATCTGTCCGATAGTGGTATATTTATATTAGAGAAATACTGTGCATATAGTGTACATATAGTGTACATATAGCATTTACAACTATAATTATATACATATCTAAAACATTGTCTCTATTTATACAATAAACATTATAGAAGAAGCAATAATTTGATTTAAATGTCACAATTTTGAGCGCAAGATGTCGCAATATTAAGCGCAAAATATTGAGATATTAAGCGCAAAATATTGCAATAATATCACAAGCGACATGTTTATAAGCGTTTCCACTTGCAATATAATTGCGATATTGGGCGCGAAAATAGCTCGCGTAATATACCACTTCTTTTGACTGGTACTGTATATAAATAACAGCTAGTTGGGATTGGAACCTTCAAGACAACAGCAGATCCCATAATAAATGTGCACGATGACTTGGCGACAATGTTCTCCAGTAGTCGCACATTTTCCATGAAATTTTAAAACATGATGCATCAAACTTTATACTGGTATCACGACACTGACTTAGTATCAATATCATTGAGTCAGCCAAAGATAGTTTGATATAAAGAACATCCAACCAATAGTGTACTCCCGGTAAATTGTCATAATAACTGGACAATAACATGGCGAATGATGACAATGTCTCATATCCACACGTTTCATTGAAAATTGATGAACACGGGATGAATTTGTCCGTGTAATTGTAAAGTTGGAATTATAGATATGTGATCATCCGTCACTGCGCGGCGTCAGTTCATTGTTTACGGTGTTGTTGTTGACACTGAAGCTCTTGTGAATTACACTGGTGCATACAGTACATGTACATGTATATCCTCTCTTGTAAATGTACATGCATGTGCTTTGAAACAATCGGATTCAGAAAACTGTCAACTGGATAGTTAACATTCTAATAGTAATAGCTGCTCGTTGAGTCATTTTTGTTATTGTTGTCACTATTGGTTTAGATCGAAGATTGTGTTAATTGTACCCGTATCCTCCTGTGTCAGTAAATGTGCAAGTGTTTTGATACTAAGTCACAACGCTGTAATTTCAACATCAGAAATGCGTCGAATAAAGTCACACCCGGACGGCGGATCATGCCATGATTCACACGAATCTCTACTCTCGAATTTAGTGGAAATTGTCAATGATTAAGCCGCTATTCGCTGAACTGCAACTTGTCCGGTTATCAACAGAACCGAAATCAGACCGTCTTAACAACTGTCCACAACCGAAAAGGTAACAGTTTCCCAACAGTTTGCTATCAACGATAAATCATAAAATGGCGAAGAAAAGAGCTGATTGCTAAAGCGGGAAGTTAACCCCGGAATGAGAATTACGTTCCCGCTATTTTGTGGGCAAGCATATAATAAAGTAGTGTTTTACACCCACCATTCATGTGCACAATATATATATATATATATATATATATATATATATATATATATAGGAAGTTCTTATCAATATATGATAACACCAATTAAAGACCCATCAAATCTTTAATGTCGTACTAGCTTTCGGCTATACAGCCTTCGTCGGGTATATATATATATATATAAATATATGAGAGAGAGAGATAGGGGAGAGAGATAGAGAGAGAGATAGAGAGAGAGAGAGAGAGAGAGAGGGGGAGAGAGAGAGAGAATTGTGGGTTCAAAACCATAGTAATGATATATGCAATGTTACATGATATTTGTTAATTTATATGTAGTTATTTATATGTAGTTATTTATATGTAGTTATTTATATGTAGTTATTTATATGTAGTTATTTATATGTAGTTATTGGTGGGTTCAATCTCGTAGTGCATGCACGACAATTCCAGCAAGATAATAAACATGCAAGGAAATGTATTTTGCTTTGGGGTGTGTATTTGTATAATTTTCGAGGGGATTGGTATATTCTGGGGATTACACAGAAAGGTAAGACAGTTTTTGTTTGTTCGTACCTAATCCATCACGGTGTTAAGCCCATCGCGGCTATTTTGTGTCCGGGTTTGTTTTAAAAATACGAAATAACGGGCGTTTGCGTTAATCAATGTTCTTAAAACAATCGCTGAACTAAGATGCCCGTTATTCCGTCAATAACCATCCCCCATAGCTGTTGGGGTGGTGTAATAGATTGTACCCACCCCACTGGGTTAAATATAACGACATAACGGGCATTTTACAGTCAATCAAGGTTCTTCAAGCTACACATACCAAAGAAGGTGCCCGTTATTTCGTCAATCATCCCAGGATATGTGGGGGAGGGGGGTTCTTGTTATAGATTGAACCCTCCCCACTGAATTAAATATAATGAAATAACGGACAGTTTATAGTCAATCAAGGTTCTTTAAACTATCACTGAACAAAGAAAATGCCCGTAAATTCGTCAATCATCCTCGGAGATGGGGGTGCATGTTTTAGATTGAACCCCTCCCGATTTGATTAATTACAACGAAATAACTGGTAGTTTAGTTAATGAAGGTTCTTTAAACTATCATTGATCAAAGAAGATGCACTTTTTCGAGATTGGGGGTGGGGGTGCATGTATGTTTTAGATTGAACCCTCCCCACTGTTTTTGGATTGTGGTATTATGTGATCAGTCTGTATTGTCGGCGACAAAATTATTATTGGAGAGGTATTTTCTCCAATTTACAATAATTTTGTAAATTCTGGTAACTGTACAGCATCGATAACCGAGAGAGAGGTTAGCGACGGTGTGTGAGAGCTTGCTAGTATGGAAGGACGGACAATATGTCGATTAAATACGCGAAACATGAGACAAACGCACTTTATTTTACAATAGTATAGACGAACAAGGCGCTCTTTGTTGTTCTATGCTGAATATAATTCGGGACTAACTTATTCTTACCTACGTGACAATAATCAGGCTTTCTGTGGTGCATAAATTTTACATATAACGTATCGAAATATTTGGTCAGCACAACCGGTCCTGTGTGTTTTCGGAATAATCTCGGATTCCTTATGCAATTAGAAAGTTTAAAAGCAGATTGCAGAAATTTAAATCGCAAAGCGATTTATAAATATTTGTAGTTTGTCAATCATCACGACGTCTTTAAACTGTGTCATCATATTAGGAAACTTAGATTAATACTTTTTATTATATATTAGAGAAAAATACATGTATCAGCCTGATAATGCATTTTGAATTGGAAATATGGTTAAATATTGAGAACTTTATGGTGACGATACCGCGACGTGTCACTCAATGGTGAAGTTACCGCGACGTCGTGTTAAATATTGAGAAATTTATGATGAAGTTACCGCGACGTGTGTTAAATGTTGAGAAATTTATGGTAACATTACCGCGACGTGTCACTCAATGGTGAAGTTACCGCGACGTGTCACTTAATGGTGCAGCTACCGCGACGTGTCATTTAATGGTGAAGTTACCGCAACGTGTGTTAAATATTGAGAACGATGTGTGCTAACTATTGAGTACTTTATGGTGAAGTTACCACGACGTGTCACTTAATGGTGAAGTTACCGCGACGTGTCACTGAATGGTGAAGTTACGGCGACGTGTGTTAAATATTGAGAACGTTATGGTGAAGTTACCGCGACGTGTCACTTAATGCTGAAGTTACGGCGACGTGTGTTAAATATTGAGAACTCAATGGTGAAGTTACTGTGACGTGGTGTTGCTGACGAGATTTCTACATGTGTCACAAAGTGATATCAGCAGGCAGAGTTAATTTCTTCTTGGAACCCAAACTTCAATTCAGTGTGATTTCGAACTGCAACGCGACCTATGGAATGTTAATCCCATCAGAATATAGGACATTATACACAGAAAGAACTAATTACCATCTGCGTATAATGAAAGTTCGGTAAGGCTTGTCGGGGAGTATTTGCATTTAGTGAATTATTAAATGTGTGGAATTGTGCATTGAGATACACCAAGTCAACGTGACACCCGGTGGTTATCTTGTTCTAAATTCCAACTAATAAACAGCTTGTATAATGTCAAGCGTGCCAGCATATACTAACTCTGCATAACAGAAGCACATGAGTTGACTGCTATGAGTATTAACATTTAGTGGATTATGCGTGCATGTAGAATTGCACTGAATATATATTCTGTCTCAATGACAAGTATCTAAATATGAAACAAGGGATAACCATATTAATTTTGGTACACATGGCATGCTATTGAGATAGTTGACTTGTCATACCGAATGTCCATGTCGAAGTGGGAAAAAGCAATTATGTAGAGTCACATTTTGAGCAATTGGTTTAAAATACGAACCAAATTGGTCAGAGCGGTGCTGGCTCGAGTGGTGGCGAAACTGGGAGTGTTCACAATCCGAAAGTAGAGACTATTTATTTGGATACACCAATCGTCAGTCACTGTACGCCTAGTCGTGTACGACGACACTCTCCAATCGCGACGTATTACGTGAATCGTACACTAACGCTATGTTCCTTTCAACCAATTTAAACATAACTATATCTTTTAAATGCAATCATATATACCATGTTTTGTGACTTGTATGTCATAGATTCATTTGGTTTTACAACTATTCCTGTTTTAATTTTTAAATGCGTTCCAGTGAAGATATAGCCACAGGCAACACACTTATCTCCACAAGACTTTATTATTTTGTCTGTCGTTTTAGTTTATTCGAAGCTGGCCCTGGGTAAGATTTTCTTAATATTGCAGGGCTGTCGCTTGCTTTGAAGAATTCTTTGTGTTGGAACAAACTCCCTCATTTTCGGACTTCTATGAAGTAGTGTGATGAATGATTTGGCGTATTTCACAACAATTGAGTGCCGCGGGTTGTGCGTTACAACAAAAGGAATAACATCTCTGTTAGTTGTCGCTGGTTTGTCCGATAGTAATTATGTAATTGGACTTTTTTGGCTTCCCTGATTCGATCAGTTTGGACAGATAATGTTGTTTCATCAGGCATGTGGTCAATTGTGACAGTCTGACATCTCTTGTGCTTTCGTCATAAACGGTAGTACAGATACGCCTTGCCAAACAGTAAGGAATGTTGCGCTTGGAATGAGGGGGTGACAAGACAAGAAATCCAAGTATTGGTGCGTATCTGTGCTCTTGTAAAATATGTCTGTCTCGATTCGTTCTCCTGATTTTTTCTCAGAACGTCCAGGAATGATAGCTGAACTTTATTATTTTCCATAGTAAATTTGATAGACTGATCCAGTGAATTTAGTAATGTATGACATTCGGAGATATTAATTGTTGGTGATTGCCAAATGATGAAGCAGTCATCTATATATCTCTTCCATGATTCTTTGATGTAATTTGATTCATTTTCGGAATAATGTTATGGCAATCTTTTGTATAGTTGCGCTTCTAAATAACCCCATTGTAATATTGGCGTATGTCGCCGCAACTTGAGTCCACATTGTAGTACCTATGTTTTGCTGGTAGTGCTTATCTTTGAAGAAGATATTGTTCTCCAAAATCAGGCGGAGAGATTCAACAATGAAGTCTTATGTGAAAAGTGGTTCTATCCCATTCTTACACGTTTCCATTCGATAGCGAACTGCCTTTATCCCAAGATCGTGTTTGATGCTGCTGTATAAACTTGTTACATAAAACGATGCTATTGTTGCTTCCCTTGGAACAGTTCTAGGCAGTTCACGAATGAAATTGAGGTCATCCTTGAGATAACTGGGAATATGTAGTAAAACAGGTTTCAGTATAATATCCAAGAGGTTGTTTAAAGTGAAGTGAAACACTCCAGTATTGTGATCAAATAGAACTGCAGAATAATCTTGCTCAAAGTCGTTATTTTTACAAATAGTAATCCAAGTTGACAACAAACACAGTCATTCACCGACACTCGGTGGCGAAATCATTTGTGTCAGTTTATCACCGATAGTTGCGTCCCGAATCGAGATGTAAATATTTACAATTGAGCGTAGTTCAGACGATATTTTCTGTGGAGTGGTATGGTCGATTTCTTTCAATTTTCGGCGATGCTAGTAGAATGCTACATTCCCCAGGCTGGTGTAGCGCCTGAGTAATAGCTTGTCAGTTTCACGCACCCGAACAAGTCCATAATATGCATTTAACATGTGTGTAGGACATGCTGGTCCAGCAACAGCAGGACCTAGTGTGAGGTCATATGGGCGGACTATTTCCACAATTTCATTGTTTTGTTGTTCGACAGCTTCTTGGATTGTTTTTTTATTTAGGTAGAATATAAAGCGGGATTCGAATTGTGTGAGATATTCATTTTCTTTATCTGTCAGGCTCTCTGAGAAGCGTCTAGTGAGGTTTTTTATTTTATTCATGATTTGTTTATTCTGATCTTCACTTACGTCTCTATATAATTCTTTATCGAGCAGTATGTCCTCTACTGTGTGTTCATAGTAGTCGGTGTCCATCACTACGATCGCTGCACCTATGTCCGCTTCCTTGATCATTATGGACTTATCTTCACTGAGTTTTTTCAGTGATATTTTTTCTGCAGTAGTAAGATTATTACGTACCTTAGCGAGGTTTCTCCGAGAGATACTCTCTCAGTCGCAATTTGCGACAAAATTGGTCCATGTCAGTTAAGAGTTCAAGGTAATTAGATTTTGGTACAGGTGTAAATTTCAGACCCCGTAGTAGTACACTTATTTCGTCGTCATGAAGTTTCTTGTGTGATATATTCAGAATGGTAGATTCAGTAATGTAGGGTCTACATGAATGTTTCTTGTGTGGTAGATTCAGTATTGTAGGGTCTACACGAATGTTTCTTGTGTTGTAGATTCTGTATTGTAGGGTCTTCATGAATGTTTCTTGTGTTGTAGATTCAGTATTGTAGGGTCTACATGAATGTTTATTGTGTGATATATTAAGTATTGTAGGGTCTACATGAATGTTTCTTGTGTGATATATTCAGTATTGTAGGGTCTACATGAATGTTTCTTGTGTGATAGATTCAGTATTGTAGGGTCTACATGAATGTTTCTTGTGTGGTAGATTCAGTATTGCAGGGTCTACATGAATCTTTCTTGTGTGGTAGATTCAGTATTGTAGGGTCTTCATGAATGTTTCTTGTGTGATATATTAAGTATTGTAGGGTCTACATGAATGTTTCTTGTGTGATATATTAAGTATTGTAGGGTCTACATGAATGTTTCTTGTGTGATATATTAAGTATTGTAGGGTCTACATGAATGTTTCTTGTGTGATATATTCAGTATTGTAGGGTCTACATGAATGTTTCTTTTGTGATAGATTCAGTATTGTAGGGTCTACACGAATGTTTCTTGTGTGATATATTAAGTATTGTAGGGTCTACACGAATGTTTCTTGTGTGATAGATTCAGTATTGTAGGGTCTATATGAATGTTTCTTTTGTGATAGATTCAGTATTGTAGGGTCTACACGAATGTTTCTTTTGCGAATATTTGGTTCATTTGTGTTTTTTGTCGATGGGGTTTTGTTCTGCCTTGGGACAAAAAATTTACATATTTTCCAGAATATGTTGAAGCTGCATTTCTGGGCAATTATACCCGTTATTTTGATTTATGACGAGTGTCAAAGTCGAAACTTAATACAAAAGAGCGTTATCTGGTAAGTCAATTTAGGTTCATAGAGAGCGATAATGGCGATATGGGCTTATTTGTATTTTTTAAAATAAGTGTAATATGAGTTTATTTTCAGGAGAACAGGGTCGAATAAGGTAATGCAAGAATAATATTCTGCTAGCATTGGTTCATATATGAAATACCAACTTTTAAGCATATTGATTACTATAGTAGCGTTTTGTTCTTCGGTTTTCAATACAATTAACTGCTAGCGAATGGACGTTGGCTGCTACTTGAGTAATGGACGTTGGCTGTTGCTAGCGAATTGACGTTGGCTGCTGCTAGCGAATTGACGCTGGCTGCTGCTAGCGAATGGATGTTGGCTGCTACTAGCGAATGGACGTTGGCTGCCGCTAGCGAATGGACGTTGGCTGCCGCAAACGAAAGGACGTTGGCTGCCGCTAGCGAACGGACGTTTGCTGCTGCTAGCGAATGGACGTTGGCTGCTGATAGCGAATTGAAGTTGGCTATTGCTAGCGAATTGACGTTGGCTGTTGCCACGGAATGGATGTTGGCTGCTACTAGTGAATGAACGTTGGCTGGCTGACTGACCATAATTTTGACGGCGGAGTAGGAAATTTCCTATCTTATATTAAAGCTGCTACCCAATTGACATTGGCTGCGGCTAGCGAATCGATGTTGGCTGCTACTAGCGAATTGGCGTTAGCTGCTGCTAGCGAATTGACATTGGCTGCTGCTAGCGAATGGATGTTGGCTGCTACCAGCGAATTGACGCTGGCTGCTGCTAGCGAAAATATGTTGGCTGTTACTAGCGAATTGGCATTGGCTGCTGCTAGCAAATCGACGTTGGCCGCTTCTAGCGAATGAACGTCGGCTGTTGCTAGCGAATGAACGTTTGCTGCTGCTAGCGAATGTGAGTTGGCTGCTGCTAGCGAACGGACGTTGGTTGTTGCTAGCGAACGGACGTTGGCTGCTGATAGTGAATGGATGTTGGCTGCTGCTAGCGAATTGACGTTGGCTGCTGCTAGCGAATGGACGTTGGTTGCTGCTAGAGAATGGATGTTGGCTGCTGCTAGCGAATTGATGTTGACTGCTACTAGCGCACGGACGTTGGCTGCCGATAGCGAACGGACGCTGGCTGCTGCTAGCGAATGGACGTTGGCTGCCGCTAACGAACGGACGGTGGCTGCTGCTAGCGAATGGATGTTGGCTGATGCTAGCGAATGGGCGTTGGCTGCCGATAGCGAACAGACGTTGGCTGATGCTAGCGAATGGACGTTGGCTGCCGCTAGCGAACGGACGATGGCTGCTGCTAGCGAATTGATGTTGGCTGCTGCTAGCGAACGGACGTTGGCTGCTGCTAGCGAATGGATGTTGGCAATATGACATTAAATGCCTCAAACCTTTCAATACGGACTAAGTTTGGGCTGGCCGATAAGCTGATCACTTCAGGAAGAAACACATTGTAGTACTATCACGGAAGGAACACAATATTGAACAACGCAATGTAGTAAGTACGTTGTACGCCTCTCACTCATCGACACACAATACACCCTGGCAGCGGATCTTTAATTATGCATCACCAACAGGTACTTCTAGATATCACTGTCATAGTTTAGAACGAAAGAAAGACTCAACCTTCATCTTGTTGATACCTGGAAGTGTGCGTTACGACTTGATGAAATATTTATTGACAATTCAGGAGAAACAGTGACCTGAAACAGCTATCAATATCTGCACGTAGGCGTAATTAATTCAAATGTTCACATACGCAGCCTGGCAGGAGAACACAATATGGTCACATGTTTAGCAACCAGGTCGTGTTTACTAAACTGTTAGCTTATAAAAGCTTACGATAGCCTATTACACAAATTAGTTGTATTCCAACATTGGACATCAATAGGATTTGATATACTCCTTGATCACGTTATTCAGATTTGTGTAGTTTGGAAAGCGTCCACATAAGTTCGGTTCCTGAAGTAATTGCTGAACAGACTGGTAAGTGCCGACAACTTTACAGAAGGCTGTTGTAGATTTTATTGAAATGAATTTGTCGATGTGAATGACATTGTTCGACCATCAACACGGTACTCAATCCCTTGCAGGGTTCTTTATTCCGACAATTCTTTATCACTAATATTCTTTGTTACGAAGATTCTTTATTCTGAAAGTGCATTGTGCCAATGGGGGTTCATTATTCAAAAACAGGTCTACTACCAGGTGTCTATATCCTATTATAGTTCTTTATTCAGAAATAAGTTAGGGTATTGCATATATTGTTTGTTGAAAACCCAGTAGGACGCAATATAGTTATGCTGATTGTATTATTGTTGCATGTCTCACCATTAGTTTTGATTGTGGTTACTATTTTTAATTTTATTAACTATTTGGTTAGAGGAAAATTGACTTTATAAGGTCACATTTTTCGAAGACAATTTGTAAATTATTTAACACTATTAAAATAATTAATGGCGAATTTAATTAAAATCATACTAAGATGAAATGGTTGCAATTTGGACGATTTTGCATAATTTTTTTTTTTTAAATGGTAAAAAAAAATAAAAATGGAATTCTTCAATTTTTTTAGGACGATTAGTTATTACTTGCGCCAGTCCATGCTGGACGCAAGTAATGTTTTCGGTGCGGATCGTTGTCTGTCCTTCCGTGATTATGTTACGTCATACCGGAAGTACATACTGTAAAGAATGCACACGGAATAATATGAAATGGTTGCATCAATTGTAATTTAAATCAACATATATACTTAATTTGCATTGTTATCTGGTTTTATTTTGGTTATAAATCGTTCATAAATGAACAATATTGAATGATTTCTTTCTGGAAACCGATCAAGACGCGATGACGTCATGACGCACATCAGGACGTCACAAGCTACATGGGCGCGCAAAACACCAGACATGATCGCGTCGATGTCCAGACAGCTGAGACCCGTATTGCACGGGCAGGCTAAACCATTATAACTGCCAACAAATTCGTGTTCTATTATTATAAATATATATATACTGCATGAAAAATAAAAGTGGGCAATAGTACTGCCCATTAGATGCCTATTTTATGTAACTTGAAACACGGGAAATGTGTTTAGATCATGTCTAAAAGATGCACGCGGAATAGTTTTTTTTCGCAGACAGTGAGGTGCGAACATATTTCTGGAAAGTTTCTTTGAAGTTCAAAACATTTTCGAAAGATCATGGTACATATAAATCATGTGCGGCCAAACAGTCGAGCGCGTGGTTCAATTGAGAAACAATTGCACTGAAAAATGTGAATGTTGAAACATACGGATTATTAAATGCCTTATTAATTAACTGGGAAAACAACCTTTCTCATTTTCAACGCAATAGATATTTTGATGATATGTTCCCGATGACTGTATTGATCAGTCGCTATAAGGGCATGCTCACATTGACACACTGTTCGCGTGGTCGCGTGTCTTTTATTTATTTGTGTCGGTATTTGTAACTTACTTTGACGGTTTTTGCGGCTGAAGTGCTATGACATACACGCTTGACATCATTCTAGTCAAACTAGTAATTTAACCCAATTGGTATATAATATATATTAGCATCATCGGCAATCAATCATCTTCACACCCTTCATGTAAACGATGTCTCTATTGTTCTATAACTATGTCAAACAACTCCTACGTATCATTAGTGTAATAGATCAACATGAAATAGTCTGTCCGTGTACACAAATATTTCAGCAATGAATGAACTGAGATTTGATATCTAGATTTGTTTTTATCGATCTCTCAAACGAGGAGCCAACACCCGTGGTTCAAAGTGGTGTTGGTAAGACAAAACAAAACATGTCAAATGTGTGATGTGCGCAAGTATAGGCAGCTCCAGTGAGTGCATTCTAGTTTAACATTAATAACACAATTACTATTCAACTCAATCACCAAAATCATACTAAAATGAAATGGTTACAAATTAAAAAAAAAATTGAAAAAATTGGGCTAAAAACGTAGAAAAATGCCCAAAAAATCGCAAAAAAAACAAAGAAGGCTACAAATTTGTTCTTGCTATCATAATTTTTCTTCATTACCATACCTAAAACATTAAAAATAACATGGTCGCAGCTTGTCCGTCAATATGAGCAACACTACCTCCCGATCTCCTGGACTAATCTGCTTTTGGTCAAAACCAATCTAACAAAACCAAAATGATTAAAACCAAAACCCATTTTGGTATCATATGAAATCAACATTTTTAAGAGTGTAAGTTCAAAATGAACCTATTTGCATGAGGATATGTTGCTATGTGTGCTTTGGTGGTCCATTCAACTCGCTGCTGCTAGCGAGTGACGTCAATGCGCTGCTGTGGTGCATGGACGATGGAAATAGGACATTAAATGTCTGAAACCGCTCAATGCGAAATAATCTTGGGCGGGCTTGTCATCTGGGCCCTTCAGGAAGAAAACACATCACAGTACTATCTTGTTCGCGTAATGAACACAATATTGAACAGCGCACTGTATTATGTACGTTGTACTCTTCTCACTCATCGACATACAATCCGCCGATGCAGGGGATCCTTCACCCGCGTGTATCATTAGTTATTCATCAACAACAGACGACACTCTCCGGGTTTAGAACGAAACAAAGACGAAGCATCATCTTAGTGATGCCTGGAAGTATGAGCTTCAACTTGAGAAAATACTTATAGACAATTCCGGAGAAACAGTAAACGAAGCGTATATCGACCTCTGCATGGAGGTGTAATTAGTTCAAATTGTCCACATACGTAGCTTGGGAGAAGAACCAATGGCAATTGTAGAATATGGTCACATGTTTAGCAACCAGGTAGTGTTTACTAAACTATTCTTCTGCTTCTAATAGCTGACGGTAGCTATTACAAAATTTAGTTGTGTTCCCATTGGACATTAAAAGGATTTGATATACTCCTTGATCACATTATTCAGATTTGTGTAGTTTGGCAAGCGTCCATATAAGTTCAGTTCCTGAAGTAGTTGCTGAGTAGACCGGTAAGTGACGACACTGTTGCAATGCTCTTCCGGTACATTTGGTTGATAGGTATTTATGAATGTGAATGCCGTTGTGTGGAGTTGTTTGACCATCAACTCAATCCTTAGTCCCGTGCAGCGTTCTTTATTACTAAGGTTCTTTATCCGGCAGATACTTTGTTATAAATGTTCTTTATTTCGAAGGTTCTTTATTCTGAAAGTACATTGTGTAAAGGGGGATCTTTATTCCAATAATTCTTTATTCCAAAAGCAGGTCTACCACCCACCAGGTATCCACTTCCGATGACATTTCTTTATTGCGTAATATGTTAGGATTGCATACACTGTTTGTGGAACACCCAATGATTAGAGGAGAATTTACTTTATATTTTTGGATGTTGCATTTATAAAATAGCGAATTACATGCAAAAACATATCAGACCTATTTTTTATACTTTAAAACGTGTTGGGAAGTTTGTTATTACGTGTCCCAATGTTTGTTCGGAACAAAGAACTGTCGGAATATAGCATGCACAGCAACAAATCATATTAAACTTTAGTGGGTAATTGTTTTATTTTAGTTACCACAGTTTTATTTTGCCCCGTTTTAAAGTTTCTACGCATAAACATTTTGTGTTTATGGATATGTGTTTAGACCCACCACGGAGCCCTGCTAACATACTTCCTCAATTAGAGTAAATCACTCAAATAGAGAAGTTCTATTACCCTGCAGGGAGCCCCACACATATCTAGAAGCATATAGAAGAGTGTCGTCTGCTCATGTTTGTCTGGGGCTCTGTATGGGTGAAATTATAAAATTGTTAAAGAATACAAGAAAAAATTATTAAAATTGTAAAAAATTGATAGGCCAATGTATTCTCTTATATATGCGAGGCGACCTATGGTCGACTCGCATATATAAGAGAATGCATTAGCACAGGGTAAACAAATACTACCCAATATATTTCGTCTAGATTACAGAGACAAAATGCATTGATTTTATTTCAGCTACACAACTAATTGTTTCCACAGAAGTTATTTCTTCTCTTATGTTGAAAGAGATCAGGTGCCTAAACGATCGGGTGAACGTGAGAACACACATGCAGAGATAAGACTAATTAATCAAAGCTAGAATGTTGCAACATTATTAGTTAGACTGATTTCTTAAGTGATAAATATTATCGGAAGCTTTTATAAATAGAGAAAAGTGTTAGCTCAGCACATGTACATTTACACACAGAATTTAATAAATAGAATAGTTACTTTTAAAATATTATCTCATTTTTTTTCAAAACAATATGACATTTTCAGCAATAATTTTGCTACTCACATGCTTATACTATCTGATGCCATGTCAAGCCTCGCCTGTGTATTCCAGTGCATACAATATTTACAATATTTGATGATACAACAATGATCTAGGTAAAATGCCGTTTGACAATACAAATCACAGTTAGACATGTTTGCGAGTGTGCAGTTTGATAGTTTGTCTTAGTGGATTGATGTCAAATATAGTTTAGTAGTCCTTACAACATGAAGGTGTAGAATCGGTTCAACAGTTGCGTCACTTCTCGAAAAAAACTTAACACAAGATTTCCTTCTCTAATCTTGATTGAGAACCAAAGCAAATGAATAATGAATAACGATGAATATTTACTCGTAATCCGAGACCAGTGACTTAAAAACAGACATGGCCCATTCGAGCTTTATGGTACGATATTTGGAGGGATGTAAAGATAGGTTGACAAATCGTTGCCTGAGAACTATAATGTCGTAAGTCCAATTTGGCCGGAAAATGAGATATTGGTTTCGTTGAAATCGCCGCGAAAGTTTCGTTCGTTTGATACGTATGAACCGTGCATTCGACTCACAGTCCCCACGATAAATGATGTGCACTTTTGTTGTATGCCCACTTGTGCAAAATTTCTACGCGCTATACTGTCGCTTCTCCTTGACCAATTGCGTCACCCAAAATCGTCACGTGAAAAAACTTTTGACGAATGGCGGATTCTGAAATTTGGAAGAAATGGTATCCCAAGAAAATAACATTGTTTCATTATATTCTCACACTTATTGATTAGTGGTTTGCTACGTTGTCTTCGCAAATGTATAGTCAACTAAATATGCTTGTTTAAACGCACGTTATGAGATATGTAGCATCTTAGTAGGTGTGGTACTGGAGATACAACATCCGTGCACTGACATGAATGCAAGCTATCGATGGCTCGTTGTGATATTATCGAGATACGATCGACATTAAAGCACATATGGTTTTATCCAAGCTTTTCTGATATATAAATAATGTATATTTAGCTATAGTATAATGGGTTGATGGGTCATCCAAACGTCCATCTTCACATCCTTGATATCACCCACATTCACATTCCAATTTTTACTTTTAATGTGATTTAGTTTTGTTACATTTACGGCAGAAACGTTATCAGAAAACTATATTTAAAAATAATGGAACGTGGGTGATTTTTGTCCGGGAGGGGGTGGTTCCCCACCGAATAATTTCCATTTACAAAATGTTCTAACTCTGGGAAATTTGACCCATTGTGTTTGAATTTTCTAACTGGCACCTCACGTTTTCAAGAAGTTCGCTACCAAAAGCAAACATATCTTTTTTCAAAAGGAAGTTGATAAATAGAGAATACCTACGGGTTTTGGTTGAATACCCGAATTATCTCATGAGTGGGTGCAAGGAAGTACATAATTTCCACGAGCGGCTGCAAGCCGCGAGTGGAAATTCTGTACTTCCTTGCACCCACGAATGAGATAATCCGGGTATTCAACCAAAACCCGTAGGTTTTCTTTTTATTATATGCGCTATAAACCGCACCAAAACTGCTAATTTTGTCCTACAGTTCACTTCAAATTGTTAGAAAGCTTCGACATTTGCATTTTGTTTACATTCCATCAATTGATTTGCTCACCACTGAATGACAAATATCGAGCATAGCCGCCATAAGAAATAGTCCCCATTGTTTTATTCTGAAATGATGCGAGAAAATTAATGTATACATAATTTAGTGATAAGAATATATTAAAACAAATGAGTTAACATTATAACAATTAAATAACAGTTTATGAACCGTGAAAATCAATAATTAAAACAATAGTCCGGCTGTTATTGATACGCTTTGAAACTTAATGTGATTCGCCGCTATAAACCGGAAGTGATCTCCGAAAAAGTAATACTATTGTGTTATCCATCGAGTCGGTCAGTGTTATCCATCGAGTCGGTCAGTGTTATCCATCGAGTCGGTCCAGGCGATGGATATAACGCTCTACGCCACGGCAATTTCCCACTATTTAATGGGGAAGCATATAATAATATAGAGCATCTGTCAAAATAATGCGAATAATGCTATGTGTATCCAACATACCGCTTGTATAGGGATGGCAACGCGATATCCAATGCTCTATGTAAGACATTAGACGCGATATTTACTGACTAGTGTTAAACATTCAATGTTGTGGTCGGACTCATATGCGTGCCACATAACACATATTAACACGTGTCAATGGCATTAAAGCTGCGCATGCAAAGTCATCCACAAAACACAAATAGAACCAATTCACCTGTGCGTCCAGGTGGCGGACAATGTATAGTCGCCCATAATCAGAAAACATTCAAAATCACGGAAATCTTCAGCGCAGTTTTCCTAGTTTGCGCATTGAGTTTTGTCGGACCGTTGAATACGCAGTTTTGCAGATGAAGAAGTCTGACTTTAAGTATTAAAAGGCGCCAGTTTCATTGAAGTTTAGTTTAGTTATTTTTGCATAAGTGAAACATGTACTGATTTCAAGAAACGAATCAGTTACGTGTTCGTTCAACATGCGTGTTAGTGATGCTACGTGGTGGACAGACAATTATATGAAACAATTTTCAGAATATAGTTGTAAGTGTTTGGTATAATGTTTGTTTTGCGGTAATAGTTTTGTTCAACTATGAGTTTTGGTCACAAATGAAACGAACGCGTTATTGACTGTCGTCTCTAAGTGAAAATTTCATATCTTTGCTGTGATTTTAAGTTTGATGTTCTAGAACATAATTCGCCTTGTGGGTCACAAAATTGCGTATATAATTGCATTTGTTAGAGTCATTTATTTCCAATGCTTTACCGAGTTTGGCATACATGAGCCCATTGTTACAGGAAATATTATACTGTTGCCGATGGCGAACCACATTTTCGTTATTATAACTGGGCTTCGAGTCCAAGTTAATAGGCTTGTCTCGATCCCATTGTCTATTGTGATTACCAGTTCAAATGTCCTTGTGTTTCTGTTTGACCAGTTATTTTTGAGAGTCCAAGTTGGATATATAATTATGTTCTATTTTTCCGGTTTGGTGAAGTTATTATAACAGTAATCGGTTCTTAAATAATATTATATTAATAATCCATTTCCCGCATGCATTTCTTCGAGCAACTGTATTACAATCAGCTTCCACAACACATCGATGTTATTGGAGTTGCTGATTTTCAAATTTCTGGTCGGTGTTTGTGCTGAACTATTAACTTTCGATTCTCAGTCGGGGGTAAATTTGGTTCTTCTTCCCCGTAGAAATAACAAATTCATTTGCAGATTTCATGAGATAGAAATGAACAAAGAGAATGGCACATACACGCGGTAATACTGTATACAACGTTCAATGTAGTCCGCCTGTTTATCTGATAATTGTATTACAAATACCATAAAACATGTTTGAGTTGTATTCTTTTTCAATCACAAAATCAACTTGAGGCCTCAATTCGCGTCTGAGGATTAAAATTTGCACTTATACATGGAAAGAACATGATGATATAAGCATATACCTTGTTCTTTGATTGATTATTTGTATCATTCAATATAATCTGATGCTGACATTATTTTTAATGATTGTTTGTGAGTAAACGGCATCCAATTTCAATAAAATCCAGGGTATGTCTATAAATAATGACTAGAATCGCCAAAATCTCTAAATTGGGGCAATGAATATAAGAACAAAACATGTCTATTTTTTCATTTTATCTGTTGATTGTCTACGCCTGTAAAACGTTTAATCCTCAGATCATCGAGAAAGTACCAAGTCGCTTTAAGTGCACTAAATATTACACGTGTGATCAAAACTCTCACCATTTGTGCGTGCATAAAACGAACAGCATCACAAGACTATTTTAACCTGCACTATTATTTTCCTGGAAAACGTTATTCATGTTAAACCCATCTAGATGTTAAACCAATCTAGATGTTAAACCAATCTAGATGTTAAACCAATCTAGATGTTAAACCAATCTAGATGGTAAACCAATCTAGATGTTAAACCAATCTAGATGTTAAACCAATCTAGATGTTAAACCAATCTAGATGTTAAACCAATCTAGATGTTA
This sequence comes from Siphonodentalium dalli, assembly GCA_032622095.1. Taxonomy (NCBI): domain Eukaryota; kingdom Metazoa; phylum Mollusca; class Scaphopoda; order Gadilida; family Siphonodentaliidae; genus Siphonodentalium; species Siphonodentalium dalli. The sequence goes on from CP136067.1 coordinate 203,209,614, forward strand.
AACCAATCTAGATGTTAAACCAATCTAGATGTTAAACCAATCTAGATGTTAAACCAATCTAGATGTTAAACCAATCTAGATGTTAAACCAATCTAGATGTTAAACCAATCTAGATGTTAAACCAATCTAGATGTTAAACCAATCTAGATGTTAAACCAATCTAGATGTTAAACCAATCTAGATGTTAAACCAATCTAGATGTTAAACCAATCTAGATGTTAAACCAATCTAGATGTTAAACCAATCTAGATGTTAAACCAATCTAGATGTTAAACCAATCTAGATGTTAAACCAATCTAGATGTTAAACCAATCTAGAAGTTAAACCAATCTAGATGTTAAACCAATCTATATGTTAAACCAATCTAGATGTTAAACCAATATAGATGTTAAACCAATCTAGATGTTAAACCAATATAGAAGTTAAACCAATCTAGATGTTAAATCAACCTAGATGTTAAAGCAATCTAGACGTTAAACCCATCTAGATGTTAAACCAAACAGACACTGCACCAAGTTTGTAATTTAATTACTTTAAACAACCCGTAATTCTCATGACTATTCTACATTTACGGTATATACGGGTCACGTAAATTTCCATAAATGTGACATATACGTGACATATACATGGATTTACAGGCACGTATTCTTCCACATTTAAGTGGAAAATACGTGCGCATTCTATTTTTAAAATACGCGCAATTTATGGGTTCATTTATTTTCGAAATAACACATTTATGGATGCGTTGTATTTCAAATATACGCGCAAATAACACACCAATGGATGCGTTATATTTCAAATATACGTGCAATTTACGGCTAGTTATATATGCAAATTAAAACCTTTGCGGATACACTTATAACCACATCTACGTGCTGCCCTTTACGATAAACTTAATATATTTTAATGCTATGCGTTCTTAAAATCAGCTTATTCCATGTAATAACGAACCAAAGCCGGCGCTTTGGGTCGTATATACACTGATAAAAAATCTGTGTCATCTGACACATTATTTTGTCATCTGGGTCATCTAACACATCTATGGTCATACAAACAGGTCAAACGACACACCTGCAAAAAACCCTGTGTCGCTCAAATAGGTCATCTGATACATATATTAACGAAAAAATTATCCAAACGTGTCAGCCAATTTGTCCTCAGAATGTGTGTCGCGTGTGTCAGATAACACATTTGGGCCGACACAGGCGTTTTTCTAGGTGTGTTATATGACACGCAAAAAATTATCGTAACGTGTCGGCCAATTTGTCCTCAGAATGTGTGTCGCGTGTGTCAGATAACACATTTAGGCCGACACAGGCGTTTTTCTAGGTGTGTCATATGACCCGCTTTGGTGGCAGATGTGTCGGTTTGGTTCAGGGATTTGACAACATGCACATGTATCGATTGTCCAAAACCCATAAATGCTGAAAATAATTAATTGGAGAAAAAAATTGAGTATCAAATACATGTATATAAAACTTGAGAAGTTTAATATATCTGATGCCGGGATAGTAATCTTTTTAAAGAAACTCTTTCACTAGTTCTGGTTTTGGGAAAATTTATACAAGTCCATATGGTCCAAGCCCTGAATCAAACTGACACACTTGGTTTCAAGGAGGGTCAGACCTGTGACATGGGCATCCCAAGCCGATCACCTTGCCGCCAAATCTCAAATATGACTGTTTTTGACATAGGCACATGTACACTGAAAGTAACATTATGGGCATGTTTGGGTTGAGTCAACTTGATAATTCAAAGCATAGTTCATATAGATGAAGTTTATTAAAACTAACTAAATAATTATACATGTTTGTTATAAAATAGTATACATATTTATTCAAAATATTCAATTACTTGAATTTACTTCATTCCTGTATGGAAAACAAGATTTATTCTTCCCTATGTAATTTATTCTTGACTAACACTCAGCTAGGAATGTACTAAATATTGATATTCTTCTGTGAAGTATTATATTAAGCGGTGTAAAAGTACATATGTGTCCTGAACAAAACTTGTTTGGAATACAATCACATGTAGAGAGTATTGGCAAAATTCACAATCAGACTGGGTTAGAGCAGAAGTCATGTTATTGAGTTGTCCAGTTCATCTCCAGATAATGACATCTTCAGAAAATGTACATGTATGTATGTATGTTGAATCTTGACAGTGGATACTCGGTGACGCTTAATGCTGAATCTGAAAGAAACACATGAATAGATTTGAGATGATATTATGCAGAATCGCGGATGTACAATTGTATGTCATACATGTTTGCTTTGTGATTTTTGTGTTCCAGATCAGTTACAGTAATGCCCAAAGTAATTGACCACTTAACCACAACAGAATTATGGGTATTTTTTCAGGATTTAGTCGGAAATATGGCTTGTTTTCCATTCACCGGAAAGCTCTCGGCGAGAACTTTCCGATGAATGGCAACAACCCATATTTCCGACTAAATCATGAAAGGTTACCCATACTTATGCTGTGGTTAAACGGTCAATTACTTTGGGCATTACTGTACATGTATGTTGGACTCTATTACATAGTATGTGCATATCGGGTAGGGCAAAATTCATAAGTGAGCCATGCTGAACACTTCACTTTACATTTTTAGAAAGAATAACATGACCCAAAATGATATGTGACCATGTAATTAGGGATGTTGTGCATGGATCCTGCATGGGGTGAACCTTTAAATAAATTCATATACTAGGGGAAGCGGTCAGAATATTTATGTAAATTTAACCAATTTATACTGAAACAGTCAAATCAGTCACAGGCGCAGGTAGGAGTGAGAACAAATATATATGTCAGTATCAATCAATTTATGGAAACTGTCAAATCGCTCAAGTGCATTAATGTGTTTCGGGCACCAGGATAAAATATATATCTGTATAATAACAGTGGGGGGGGGGAGGATTGTCAAAACAAATATTTATGTCAGTATCAACCAATTTATTGTTACCATCAAAGTGATCTTGCCAACTAAGGTTACTCGGTCACCAGGATAACATAAATTTGGGGTGGGGGACAAATACATGTATTTATGTCATTATCAACCAATTTATTGATACCGTCAAATAAATGGCCAAGTATATTAATGTGGTTCGGTCTGCAGGATAAAATTTACTTCTCACCACATTTATGTCACTATTGATACACCAAAGTGGTCATGTGACTAATGTCCACTAAAGTTGTTCAGCCACCAGGATAAAATTTATTTGGGGAGGGGGGTCAGATCAAATTTGTATGTCATCATCATCAAATTTATTGATACACTCAAAGAGGGCATTCCCACTAAGTTTGTTTGGTCACCAGAATAAAATTTATTGGGGGAGGGTCGAGTCAGAACAAATATTTATGGCATTATCAACCAATTTTATTGATACTGTCAATTAATAATTGGCCATGTCCAAATGTTGTGGTTCGGTCTCCTGGATAAAATTTACTTCTCACAACATTTATTTCATTGGGGGATTGGGGGGGGGGGGGGGTCAGAGCAAATATTATATTTATGTCAGTATCAAGTTATAAATTAATTGATAATGTCAAATCTTGTGAAATCAGTCATGTTCATTAATGAGGTTCCAGTTCATTAAAGACACGGGCGGCGTTCGTTGCAGAAATATTCATATTTGTTCAAATCGCCATCAACAGAAGGAATATTAAAATATATATAGTTTTGTTCATATACCAAACATAATCAGCGTGTAAATAGTATATTGTCGTCAAGACGTACTATGGTGTACGTAAACAAGAGTCTGCTCGTGTTGCAGAAGTTTTGCTTCTGTTTACATAACACAGCGCAATTCTATTGGTTAATCGACTACAAATGATATAAACGCTCTTTATCATTTCCATATCAGGAAACCAGTAACCAATAAGGCTCTTTATGTTTACCATATCGGATCTAAACAAAAGCCAGGATTCGTAACTTTTTTTGCTTTTGTTTACATAACAAAGGAAAACATTTGACAATAACATTCTGTTTATGCCATATTTCTGATTAGTATAAGAACACAGTATGTCTATATTTTACTATTCTTCCTGTTTATGGCGGTTTTTGACGGAGCTGAATATTTTAACAGCATACCCACTGCCAACGCCGCCCATATCGTTAAGACCCTATTACACACATGTGGCGCACTCAACAGAAATTCATACATGAATTGGCTATCTATGTCCCTAGCCAAAGGGTTGAATTTTCCAACTAGAGCTGCAACAGGCAACACATACATGTGAATACAATCGCACTTATCGACAAACCATAAATTATGATTCTTTATTGACCAGAGGTGGCAGCATGATGATAAGGGTGGCAGTGTTTAGATAAATGTGCGTAAATCAATTTTTTTGCAAATCTGTATTAGGGGTGCCACGATTAATCGTATACTCGATGAACCGTTGATAAAGCCGATAATCGATTACCATTTCCGTCGTCGATTAATCTCCGTTATTTATTTTGGACGTCGGAATACCGTGTTTGTTTTACACAGTTTAATCTACAATCGAAGGTTTAACAACCTTTGATCGCGCATCAGATATATTCTGACAACATGAGTATACTTAGATGTTACTAGTACAGGCTATCACTTATCGTGTGGTGACTGCTGAATGAAACTCACAATTACTATCACAATTATTTAACTTGTTCTGAGTTTTGAAATTTATGGGTGGGGGGCTACCTTTGTGATTGTTATCCATGCACACTCTGGAAGTTTGCTGAAACTTAGTTTCTGTAACATTAGATTCCTTTTTTTAGGAACCGTCGGCGGTCTGTCATGATTCCTATTTTTATATTGTTTGTATGTTTGGCTATTCATAACACTGAAATTAATGGCTATGTTCATTCTAATGAACTCACAATTATTATAACCTTGACATCGCCGAGAAATATGCTGGTATTGAATACATTGTGCTCATTAGTGATTACCGGTGGTTTATGGTGCACATTATTAACGTAAAAATTACATCAGCCGAGTTGTTTAACCAACACCCAGCCAATAGGCCATATTACGGAATACTTCCACTGTTATTGATATTAGGCACGATTAATCGATTATAATCGATTATTGACCACCGATTATCTAAATCAAAAATCAATAATCGTGGCACCTCTAATCTGTATGGTTGGTTCAGGTTGGAGGGTATCACCCCCCCTTTCGGTACGCGGGATTCAGGGTGTTTTGAAGCCGTACGCGGGATTCATACCCCAGAATTAACTGGTATTCGGGTTCAAGCAAAACATCTTGGACGCAGGTTTTGATGGCGCAAAATAATATTTTGTGCCAGTTATCTGTATGAATGAGTGAATAGAATAGCTTCTTGGGCATATTCGACCACCATGCCATGATAAAGTATCATTAATCGTATCATAACGGCCTTATAACGCCCATAACGCGATATTTTGTTTGGAAAACGGGTAAGAAATCATGGCAAGCGCCTAGAAACTAAATGCTGTCCATTTTTTTCCTGGGGCCTAGGAAACAGAATTCTGTCCAAGATTGACTCAAATGTATTAAATGTATTACAAATAATCACACACCGTTAAGAATAACCTGCCCTTAAATGATTAACCTGTCAATGTATCTCGTCAAATTATATAGTATCACAAATACTCTACTCCAGTATCATGCGAGGTATAATGGATCATAATGTGTCTATGTATGTGTCTATTTATCGCATATTATTTCTTAACATGTATTCAGGATTCACCCCCAAAATTAACTGATATTCGGGATTCGCCCCCCAAAATTAACTGGTATTCAGGATTCAGGGGGAGGTGGGTGATACCCTCAGGTTGATCATCGCTTCAGTAGCATGGCTGACGGGTGGGGGAAAGACTATGCAGAGGGTAAACTTCATTGAGAAATCACTTCACTGCATATATAAACCACCAACTCCCCCCCAGTAAGCAACTGACAAACTTGCCCAGATAAAACAACCCTGATTAACCGAGCTCTTAGTGTTGACAGGGAGCTGGCTAGAGATTCTCCATTGGGGGTGGGCACCTTTGGAATTTCCAACCAGCACCACCCCCACATGAATCAACAAATTCACAAGTTTGCGTAATTCCATTGTATATCTTGTGCTTATAAATTTAACTCTTCCCTCGCAGGCCTGGGAAGTAGCCTATAAGCTATACTCTAATCCACTGGGCAACCCATTATTCAGGTATTTTTATAGATCTGAACCAGAATCTGAACATGGAATTTGCCAAATCGACCCCCCACCGCCCGTTGCCACATCCCTGAGTGGATCACAAATTCGTTTTGGACAGCCTTTGACGACGTAATACATTTAGCACTCTACCAAGGGAAGGGGCTACAAAAGTGTATGGTATAAACACCACTGCATCTGCATTTCATCAAAACAGTTTGCATAAATTAAAAAATGTACATACCATTGGACAAACTTCATAATAATTCAGCCATTTATTCATATGTTGATCCTGAAATCCAACATCCATATACGTTAGGGCTGGCATTGACTGTCCTGAAAATAAAGAAATTACCTCATCAGTCTTCATAATTGGCTACGGCAATAAACATTTACCACTCCCCCCCCCCCACAACTGAAAGTCGGAGATGGAAATTCACCGTGAATCTAGAATCATCCACATTTTTAGGAAATATACTGGATGACTTTTCTCTTATATTGTACTGTAGTGCTTAAAATAACTGTAATCAAAGCGAGATAGAATTCTCGATATATGATAGAATGACCTTATATTATATTACAATTCAGCTGTGTATATAAATTCAGGAACATGTACATTGTATGCTCAGACTATGCAGGTGCATGCAGTATTAAATAGTTTTACATGTATATGTGTACATGTACTAGTAATGATTCCAAAAAATCACATTGCAAAAAAAAAAAAACAGCCCTTCCCCCAACATTTTGAAGCTCAGAAAATTTTGATTTTTTGCACAAATTGGATACCTGATCGCCAAAACTTTTGATGTTTCGGGCAAAATTGAGATAAATTAAAGTATTTTTCAGATCTCAGCATGAATTACGCAGAGTTTAGGTTATTTTTAATACATTGAGCTACCGGTACACGCACAGTGTGGATGTTCGTGTTTATCCAAGGAAAATTCTACATATATCATCTTTTAACAATCCTGGAAAAACACTGGACAAAGGCCTCAGTTCCCTCAATATGTGAAGTGGCCAAATATTTCAGGCATGTTTGGCGCTGAACACAATGACCCTAAGTACTACATGTACAAGTACAACTTTAATCAGACATTACAAAATGCCAGATATAGGAAATTAGAATTATAAAACATAGACTTTATCAGACTCTTGTAAAAACAACATTGACTTTGTTAAAGTTTGTTAGCTGCGATATACCGTACATGTACATATACGGTAGTACATGGGCGACAAATTACTTGTACAAAGTACCACTGCTAGCAAATATATGTGAAACTTATTTGATGGATTACTTACATGTAATACTTCATATATTGTAGATTGTCCAATGTCCAGAGTGTTTTTTCTCATTTCTTTCTGTGTATGATGATGTACACATAGCAACATTGGCATTGGTACCAGTACATGGTAAGACATCTCCTGTCTATCTTTATACAAGTACATGTACCGGTATGCACCGGGTATGGTTTCTGTAATGAAAATCAATGAAAGAATAAACATGTATAGAAATGTACTAGTCTGTATATCAATGGTATATAAATGTATGTCAAATAAACTGGCTCTGATCTCTGTATTAGTGAAAGACATTGTTAGTAATACTGGTATGTAATTACATTAATTAATACACATGTTGGAACCGGCATCTCACTACGTGAATATGTGTACCATGTTAGTTTGAAAACAGAATTATAATTTATTTAAAATAAAATTTGATCTATTTTATTTTTAATTTAATTTTCTTTCTTAAATAAAAATGTGCGCAAAGTTCATGAAATGGGCGATAACCATAGGCACCACTGCACAAAGCCTTATACCGTAATGGGCCGATGGCCCCTCCGACTCCGATGATGTATACATTACAGTATTATGTATAACCATCAATGTAATAATGTATATATACATATGTATATATAGGTTGATGATACAACTTGGAGTCGTAGACACCCGAAACGAGCTTGTTTCAGGTATATGTACATGACCCATGTATAGTATCAAAATTAATTTCAAACAGCCATAAATCATAAATTGGCATACATGTTGAATTGGAAAATATGCAAACATCAACTCAACATGTATAAGTGTGCATATACGGTACTTAGTATATACTACTGAATGAAACTCTGTAACTGTAAATATAAATGCTTAAATTTGTATCTGTCTAGCTAAGTTAAGCTGGTGGTGGGGGCCCGGGGTGAGGATTTTGACAAAATTTATTTTAGAATAGAAATCAGATGATAACTGTGTATATTAAGCAGTCCTTCCCACGAGGAAAACACAGCGAGAGCATTTATTTGCTGCCGTAATTCTGAAGACATGTGTAATATTGCATCCATACTATAATATAAGTTGGGTTTTTCTAAAACAAAAATTCATTGTGTGTGGAATAGACCTATGTCTAGTTACACTTTCATATGCCATCGTTGAACTGAGATGGTAAAGGATCTAAATAAACCTTCAAATAGTTCACTATTGAACCAACAATTATAGTCTCCATTAGTATTTTGATATGAGGGACGGGTGTGAATTTTAGCACCCGTGATTTGAAAATTATGAGTGCGTACGGGTGCGAGTGCAATATGGATAGGCTATACATGTATATCGGTATGTATATGTCTTGTTTATTTATCGCAGATAAATACAATATTCAAATAACAAGTGTTTGAAGTTATACCCTGACTTTGCTAATAAACTTGGACTTGAAATACACGCTGGACATCAAGTTGAAACTGATTAGCTACTTCGAATAAATTGCACAACTCCATCATAGAAAATATAAAATATTTGATTCCTTGCAGGTCTGATCGACAGTGATCGTGCGACAAAATGTTGTGCAATTTTCCACCGCACACGCTACAATTTGACCCATACCCATTGCCCCATATTTTGTACAATATACCGCCATGATTAGGCATTAAGGCCGCCGCACACGTACGACAAATATCGGGCACCGGTCACGGGTCAAATCGCAGCGTGTGCGGTGGAAAATCGCAGGACATTTTGTCGTATGATCTGCCCTGCAAGGAATCAAATAATTATGATTTTCTACGATTATACTACACGCGTCGATCACATGTTTTATTTCACAACATGGCGTCCATGCAGTGTCCTTCAAAGTCTGAGTAGCGAGATATTTTTGACGGCGTAATACATTCATGCCTCTACAATACAACTACTCTCGGGATCCAAATAAGCGTACCCGTACGCTTAACTATTTTCAAGAATAAATCCCCCTGTACGCTGCTTATTTGGGACCCTACGTTTATTAAATTTCAGCTAAATGTGTAAAACAAATATGAATTTATGTGCTTAAATATAGAACTAACCCATTGCATTCACGAGAAAGTAAACAACCAGATCGTACGATCCGATCGCATCGTGTGCGGCGGTCTATCATAAGTGATAAAAACAGAAGTCGCACGAATAAAATCGTACCATGTGCGCACACGGATCTTACGTCGCAAGGGTCTGCGACAAATATCGTGCAACAAATATCACATCGTGTTCAACGCGCTTTACCGATATATCACTTCGTGTGCAGCGTGCTTAATGCAGTACCGGTCTTTTTAACTTTAAGGGGAATTCAAGTGAACAATTTTGAATGGGGATTTCCATGCAAATCAACGTTACAGAGTTGCACATACTTCTGAGTGTGACCTGATGTTATTGGAAATAACAGTTATTTATTTGGCTGATCAAGAATTATTTTTATGTAATCACACCACTTGACCTACATTTGAAAAGTCAATATAAAATTAAAAAATAAATATACCAACATTATAACGTTGCAAGTGGACCCGCAATATAAATACCTGTTGTTTCCAAAACCACATCAAATTACACTCAGGAGTCAGAAGTTGGTGCAACTATTGCTCGGCAGATTGGCATAAAAATCCCCATGCAAAAAATTTACAAAATTCGTTACTTGAGCTCCTCCTCAAGTACGTTATCGAAACAAAAAATATATCACATGTGTGTGTTATGCACCATCTACAATTATACTGCGACAACCTAAACCTTATTAATGATATAATAAAGAAAATATTCATCAAAAATACAAACCGATCATCCAACCGTCCTCTCCGAAATGTTTTGAAATTTTCACCGGAAGTTAAATTTACGTACCTGATATATTACGACCGTACGCGTGTTCGCATGTTTGAAATGTTGTGGTGGTTCCAGATATTGTTATATTAATAAATACCCATACTGGAGTGACATACTACAGAATGCATATTACAGTTAACATATTACGAATAAGATTGCGATTAAATAAAGGTATATAACGCGATATAAAAAAGTTTCTGTTTGCATGTGTGGTGCACAGTTATTTTTGAAGAGAATTGTCTCCTCAGACATCCTCCCAAACCTTTTTTTTAGATTATTTAATGGCAATGATATATATCTATACAATTTATACAAAGTTGTCAAATGTATACATAATGAAAAAGCAATGTAAATAATATTAGATGGAAAAGCGGTCGACATTAACATATCTCTGTGAGCTCACTATCTAAATGTGCATTTATAATCATAAAAAAGATTTAACCAATAAGGTTTTACTATGGTTAGTCAGTGGTATTAATATTAATAAATTTTATTATTAATACTGGTCAGCCTCTGTAATTAAATATATCATTACCATGGTTAACACTTAAAGAAGGACATACATGTAGTGGTCCCCAATACTTATGATTGGTTCAATTACGAAGACTGTCCAGTCTTAAAGGATATGGTCAGTTGGATATAGATCAAAAACCAATATTAGGCTCACATATATATGTATCACATTACTATGAAAAGTTGTGAGCTTTATATGACTATATTTTAATCCTAACAACATGACAGTATAAGAATACCAGTTTAGAAGCTTCAGCATAAGTTATGAGTCGTCATATATGGTAAACATGTGCTAATTTGTGCAGTAAAGCATAATTTAAATGGTATGCATGGCTATATAATGGCTATATCTAGCTATAATATATGGTAAGATGTGGCTGCCAAGTGAGGATCAAAGTAAGCTAATAACACCATTTCCATAAGTCAATGCTTATTGTTTACCCATACCTATGACCAAATACCTATCCATCCCCCGGAGTGTCAGCGGGTTCTGTGAGGTTTTAGCAGCTTTATGAGTTTGATATTCCAAATACACGCAAGCATATTGCTACACTAGTGGTCACTTACTTCATCACAGAAACCACAGCCCCCCCCCCTTGGGACAACATATAAATTTGTAAAATAACTAGTAAAAATGGAAAAAAATTAAAACACCCCTGCAATACAGCATTTGATTTCCACACAGCAGTCATATCTCAACCTAAAAACAATATACAAGGCTAAGAACAATTTCAGTAGTATATAAAATCACAGTCTCCCTCATCTACTATTCTTTGAAATAGATGCAGGCTATTGGGGTTAGCATCTGGCACAAAGTAATTTCCACTGCTAATTCATGTGTATGCATCTGATTTACTGAATTGAAGTCTTGTAGCAAGTAGGTTGGATTGGCACTTGTTCTATAGCTTTATGCAGAAGTATCAGAATTCTATTTTCAACTCTATATTTTACCGGTAACCATTTTACTTCTCTAAATTCTTTTACCGTAATTCTGTGACGAGCTTTCAAATCCAAAATAAATCTAATAATTTTGTTTTGTGCTACTTGTAGTGTGTTTTATAGGTGGCACCAAGACCAAAATACCATGATAAGTTGACATAATCCATATGACACTGAATGAGAGCGTTACAAGTAATTTCTTAGTGTGTCTGTTAAGAAATTATCTTGTTTAATACAAGAATTTCAATCTATTGTTCACTTTGTTAAGGACTGACACTGCTATGAATTCACCAGATAGATTGTTGTCTAGTGTGATTCCCAAATATTTGACTTTCTCAACCTGTATAATAGTGTGGTCATTTAATTTACTGAGAAGTTGACCACTGCTTTCAGACGCTTCCGGGTTCCAAATAAGATGGATTCAGTTGTACCTGGGTGAATAGAGAGCTTTGATCTCATAAACCAGTTGTTAAGTGAGTACCTTCTCAATAATCTTAGGGTCCCGATGGGAATAGATGAGACATGAGTCATCAGCAAATAGTTAGAGACGACATGTAACGGCTGTGCTTGCATCATTCATGTACATGTAGATTAAAAACATTAGCGGCCTAGAATTTAGCCCTGAGGGACTCCACATGTAATATCAGTTTTGCCAGAGTAGGTTCCATTTATATCAATGACCTGAGTTCTATCACAAAAATAGCCTTTGAATATCACAAAGATAGCCTTTGAATATCACAAAGATAGCCTCATGGTCTGATTACAATCAAATTTGGTGTGGTGACTCGGAGTAATCAGGCGAATGTTATAACGCATTACTTTTTCCAAATTTTGATAAAAAAAAATATTTGAATTTAATTTTTAACAAAATTAAAAAATATTAATTAGTGGACCTACGATATCAATTTAGTGATGATCAAGTCATTCAATCTTTAGTCCCAATAAGGTTTTGCATTTGGTAATTCTATAATATATCACAATTGAAAATCAGCAATAAACGTCATATTTCTGTTGGTGCTCGATAGGCATACATGTACATGTATGTGCCAGAAAAAATTGCCCCACCCCCGCAACTTTTCTCCAAGACTCATGGACCGATTGCAACCAAATTTGGTGTGGTGACTCGGAGTAACCAGGCGAATGTTATACCGCGTTACTTTTTCAAAATTTTGATGAAAAAAAAAATATATATATATCTGAATTTAATTGTTAACAAAATGAAAAATATTAGTTAGTAGACCTACGATATCAATTTAGTGATGAGAAAATCATTCAATCTTTTAGTCCCAATAATATACTGCATTTGGTAATTCTATAATATATCACAACAATTGAGTCAGTAATAAACTTCATATTTCTGTTGGTGCTCAATACGTGCCAGAACAAAATTCCGACCCCCTTCTGATCTAGTTGGAAATTTCGTAGTCCGAAATCAATCAAAACTGGGACCCGTTGGAAGCAATTGGAAATTCTGGGCTAAAAGTATCTCATTTCAAGGTCCTATATATGTACACATATATACACAGCAAACATGTAGGCGCCGGAACGGTGCCTGATAGGTACCGGTTGGTACAGGTTTGTGCCGGTTGGTGCCGTACCGATATACCGATGCCGGACCGGCACCAAACCGGTACCCATTGACCAATACTTTTCCTGAGCCAGATACCCGGCACCAGATCGGTACTAATCTGATGCTGAGTATTATATTTTTATATTGCAAATTCAGTTATGAAAAATAACCAATTTCATTCATGTCACCTTCAAGTACTGGTAAAAAAATCAGATGTCCATTATCCAAGCATCTGAATAACGGTGTCGTATCGATCCCGGAAATGTGTCACTAAGCCGACACTTCCAAGAGTTTATACATATGAGTTGTGAACTTTAGCCAAGTTATTGTAATAATCTCTCGATAGTACATAACATTTTTTATCAATGTTATTTGGTGCAATTAAATGATGCAAATTATCAAAATCGACCTTTGATAATTCAGGACACCGTGCCGTTATAGTGCCATATGAAAGGCACCGATTCGGTGACAAAATCTCAATGCCTGACGGGCATCGGAATTTCAATGCAGGGTAGTCATTAATTAACAAAAGTAATGAAATGCTTACCACTGCATGATTATTATGTCCGTAACACGTTCACTGCTCACTACGAGTTATCTCATACTTTTTATGATGTAATTGAATGGGCGTTGGCAGAGAACATGATAAAACTTGACACAGTTGTTTTCAGTCCTTTAGGTATTGTTTTTTCGACAATTGGCCAGCACTGAAAATACGATACTGAGACAGCACTGTAATAACATTTCTTGCCGGTTCCACTTAGGGAAGTCGGTGGCCGAGAGGTAGCGCACTGGTCTCTCGTGCTATCGGACCGGGGATCGCCACGTGGTCAGAGTATTCTGACAAAAATCAGAACTCGGTCAGATACCAAATTTGTCAGGCTGAAAAGTCTCATTCGAGATCATTGAATAAAGATCCGAATGCGAAAATGCCGACTTCCCCCCATTACAACACTTGTCCAGGTATGTTGTCGTGGGTGCAGTACGCTGTCCTATCGGGCGCGGACATTAATGTCTGACCCGTGTACACGCCTCGGTGTGTGCACGTTAAAGAACGCTACTGGAATCACCACAGGGTTATACAGTTACTCGGCCGTGGTAGCACCTGGACCTCCACATAATCCTCAGCACATTGAGGGCGATGGAGTATCAAGTCGATAGATAGAATGTCAGACGGTACGGCACGGTGACGGACGGCACTGTACTTAGGCACCGGTTCGACACCGAATATCCGGTGACAGATCGGCACCGTATTTAGCACTATTAATCATGACACCAATGATTCTGATTGGCATGATAGCCTCTGAATGGAAACACAGAATATTTGTCAGCTGTTTGTGAAAAGGTGTTTTGTGTGGCCCGAAAATGGCGAAATGGTGAAATTAGAATCTGTGTCAGTGTGAACTCCATCTTCCATTCAATATTTACCCGATCGACTGCCTGCTTGATAAATGCTCAATAAGAACTGAATATATATTTAATTCATTCTGGTCCCATTCTCTTTTATTAGGGGTTAAAAAGATATTTCTGTAAGATAAAATCCTTAAAATAATTTGCGGTGTGTATTCGATTCGAGAACTGGCACGAAAGTACATATTTGCAGCAGGTGAAATGTCAGGCCTATCATGCATGTGCAGCAACATTTGGTCAAATGTGAAGTTGCATACCTGAAATCACACAGTTGATCGAAATATCAGGGCAAAAATAGGTTGAAATTGTTCTGATAGTTTTATTTACATCCGGTAGTTAAAGTCACTTGGCTGTTTGCGCTCCAAAATACACCTATATAACAATATTCGCTTTTGGATTTGCCCGGTATCGAGATAGGTCGATAAATAAATGAACTGCCTAGCTTCAATAGCATTATAATATATGTCCCAGAAAGACGCATTGATGTCATAACACAAAACAACTTAATTGAACACGATGTTTCATGTTTGGGACCCAAATAAAAAAAACATTGAGAATTCCGCGTTAGTATATTCCTGATATGGTGAAATAAAGAGCGTTTCTTAAATTATGTCCGAACAATTAAAAACATCTGGAAAATGGCTGTGACCACGGACAGTATTATTTGAGAGCACATGAAGCGGGTATCTAATAATCTTGTATTTGTCAACATATATCTTGTACTTCCTTAAAAATTACGTAGACACATATTTTTTAGCAATTCTTCAAGAATTCAATGATTGATGCATATTTTCAATGTTAACCGATGTAAAAAATATCAAAGTCTGGTTCATTATAAAGATGCCCTCACATCATATAAAACCATCACATATACACATATGACTACGTATTCAATATAGGGGCCATACCATAAAAAATAGATCGGGATCAATAGTTGGAGGATTTGGTTGCCATATATGGACCTTCCAAAGAGGATTTTATTTCGCGATACCATACGAATCATTGAATGCAGTGTTTATTATTTTTCTTTTGCCTGCTTTGTAAGCTGAACATTAACCTAGGAAATTAATTCCATTGCATGAGCCATATATATATATACTATATGTTGTATGTACACATATATTGTATGTATTTGGATTGTATTCAGCTTATAACAATTGTTCGTGAAAATACTCACCTACATAGGGCATATACAAGATGAGATCTGCAAATTCCATTTAATCCACTTGAGAAAAATGCAAATTCAAAATCCCGATTTGTATCTGTGTTGATGCGCTTGGAAACGCCTTATACCACACGTATGTGTAGTATATAAGCTACAATCAGGATGATGATGTTTATCACGCCTTTCGTCGCATTTGACATAACAGGCGATTCAATTTCAAACAGTGTACATATTACATAATATAAATATGAGGTAACATAATATACATACACAATATAGGTTTGAGTTATTAGTGTACTACATGTACATGGTATATTGATTGAGAGTATAGCTATCGTATAATGTGATAATGTTATCTTATAATTATTGGGGGTATATAATGTGGGGCTTTTGTTGTTTTGTTTTGTTTTTTGTTTTTATTTTTCATTGAGCCTCAGGAGTGGATCATTAGTGTTTGGGCCTTTTTTTTTTAGATATATTGATATATTTACTATGATCTTTCTGTTACTTGTATCGAAGAGGTCATGTAATTTAATTGTGTTCGGTCGGTTGCGATAATAGGCTTTCAAATATTTAGTTCTGAGGGCAGTTAACCGAGGGCAGTTCACCAACGACAGAGCAACCACCACCGTTTAACATTTCATGTCATGCAGTTCGAAGCAGGCACGCTCGCGGTATATCGTCTATAAGAGGATTAAGAAAACAGATGTTGTCACAGTTAATAACCGGACGTTAATTGTGGTCATTAATGGCAATATTGTTTCCCTGTCTATATGATCAGAGCTAATAATCACCATATGGACGTTGTTGTCATTGCAATTTTTTTTTATCTCAACTTCATATAATGTCATCTGCTTTGATTTCTCCATGCAGTGTATAATTTTGATGAATGCGGCTAGGCCCCTTTGATGGTTGCGTGACATGCAATGCGCGCTTTTTGTATACAAATTCAGAGAGGAAATTAAAAGTATATATTTACACACTAAGTGTTGTCATCACTAAATCCAGCATTCTGATTGGTCGGCGCCCACGTGGCTAGTTGCAGTTATTTCTCGGTGAATGCGCAACGCATCATAACACCAAGCTAATAACACCATCGATACGTCATCAGGTTTGGAAAGACGAATGCGTAATGTTTTGGGCGCATTTGGACTCGCGCAGGATTGACTTAATACATCATCGGGTTTCAATATGAAGAGAAATTGTTCCTATTAACTTTTGGCAAGGGTGCTATTGGGTATTTTGGGCTGATCTTGTCACTATACACTTTTCGATTTAAATATATTTACAAAAGTGGCTTCTTCGCTAAATGTATATAAATATAAGGTTTAACTGTCATGTGGACTATTTTTATGGAGATGTAACGGTGAGGTAAGTGGTCATAACTTGTATGTAAAACCCTTTGGGTTTTACACAAGTTATGTCCACTTACCTCACCGTTAAAATTTCTCAAGTATGTTTTAGGGTTAAAACCAAGCACACCAAGTATGATGGTATATGGAGAAACAGGAGTATATCCTTTAATTATTGACATAAAATGTAGAATGTTAACATACTGGGCTAATGTAGTTATGTCAGACAAACAAAAAATTAACAAACTGCTGTATAATTATTTACTCCAAAAATCTGAGAGTGGAACTTACACTCATCCCTGGGTCAATTACATCCAGACGTCATTAGGAGAATTAGAACTGCCCGACATCTGGACAAACCAGTTTATACACGAAATTATCCCGAAGTCGGTTAAAAATATCACACGACAAGCTCTGGAAAATAAATATCAAAAACAGTGGAGAAACGAGATTAACTCTATGAATAAGTGTCGAAATTATCGAATCATAAAATATAAATTCGCACAAGAAAAATATTTATCCGATCTCCACCAAAAACAAGCAGTTATTTTAGCTAAATTCAGATGTTCAAATCATCACCTCCCCGTAGAAACTGGATCATGGTACAAGATTGATTACCAAATGAGAACATGCACGCTGTGTAATAAGAGCGAAATAGGGAATGAATATCACTACATAATGGACTGTAACCAATTGAACTCACTCCGGAGACGATTTTTACCCTTACATTTGACAGAACAAAAAAATGTTCATAATTTCATTAATATAATGAACCCAAAAAACAATGTATGCTTCTATAAGCTATGCGGATTCATCAAAAATCTTCGAAATTATTTTGGATCACCGCTGACCTTATCAACCCCACCATCCCATTCGCACACCATGTGCGTATAGAATACGTTTTTATCACAACCATTTGTGTTGTTGTCGACTTTGATTATTGATTATTACACCAATGACATGCCATGCACTGTATAATTATAAATGTCTCTTGCATCACATACTGTGATTTGTGTAAATAAACATTGAACTTGTTACATCTCCATAAAAACAGTCCACATGACAGTTAATCCTTATGTAAAAACACATGTTATAGGTAGGCCTACTCTGAAAAATAAAGATACGTTCCAATGGTCGCAAGTCATTTTACATGAACATATAGACATATATATGTATACGGCGCACATAATTTTAATTTTTTTTGCGACACTTATACCAGTAGGCCTACGGTACTAAAAATGTTTGCCCCCCCCCCTGCGCATAATATATATACTGAACTATATTAAGACTATATTTAAATAACAGTGAGGCAATCGTGCTTCAATTACTATTAGATTATGGTATTCTATGAAAAAAAAATTATATTTGTTACTCAATGGAAATTCCCATTGCAGGCACCTGCAAAAAATATTTTATTTGGAACAGTTGTGCATTTCCATAATAAAATATACCTGTTCTCTCAGTATATCACATAATCAAGATGTGGTTCTTCGAAATAATTGGAATGGGTCAGATGACACGGAATCGAGCGATACGACACACTAGCGAGTTTTACTAAAACAGTTGACACATCTGAGCCAATAAGAGAAAAAAAGAGCCGTGTCATCTGACACATTAACAAATATTGTGATAAAATATGCTAAGTGTGTCGGAATATTATGGGGAAATAGGTCACCTGACACACTTACGATGTTGGTGACACGGCTTTTTTTTCAGTGTAGACTATGTCTGATTTTGTGAGGTCACCAATTATTATCTAATACGACGCTGCTGTTTTGAATTTGTGCGAGCACGTTTGTCGCACAGCAGATCGGTGGGCTTAATGCATTAATGTCGTAATTGGAAAAGCTTGTTTTTTTTTTTTTTTTTTTATATAATATTTTATTTTTTCATTATATTACACATTTACTTGAACTGCAGATTGTATATTTGTGTAGAAGGTGTTCACCCATCTCTTTATTGAGTCACCTAGATTGAATTGCGATAAACATTGATAATGAATGACCATTCAACTGTGTCAAAAGCTTTTTCGAAGTCAATTAGTAGAAGCATCCCGGGTATGTTATGCCGCTCTGTTTCGTGAATTATGTTATATGTCATGGAAAAGCTTGTTATTGTGTCTTTCGATTACTGGTATTGGAAATGAGAATTATGAATATTGAATTGCAATGTAAGTTCATTCGTAGCGGTAGTTTAGATTTTATTGAGAAAATAAGACACTATAAATAACGACACTATAGTAACTACAGTCTACACACATCAGGGCGAGTGAAAAGTGATAGAAATTCCTGATGTGATATAACATGAATGACATCACGTATTTACCGTTCTACTGTGCGAAGGTTGGCCTTTAATGTAATGTAATAAAGATATCTCTTAATGCATTAATGTCGTAATTGGAAAAGCTTGTTTTTTGTTGTTTTTTTTATATAATATTTTATTTTTTCATTATATTACACATTTATGTACAGAACAATATCTGATAACAACGATTGCATAGATATATAGACGGTGGGGGGGGGGGGGGTCGACATTCGTACACAACTCACACACACCTTGCACACACATTGATATAATAAAGACATAGTATGCATACATGTATACTCGTATATATATATATATTTATGCCAGTTATATTCTGTCTCAAATTTGTTCATGAACTTTGGACTTGTTTGCCGAATCTGATATTGTAAACTCGGACTATATACTATTCAAGATAACTGCTAAGTTAGTTATGAGTGTGCACTATTGTTCTTGATGGCTTTCTTTAGGTCCCTCCACTCGAGTTGAAAATGGTTTAGATTGTCGGAATTCAGTGCAATATATCGATACGATTTGTACCGTAATTCAAATTCTCGAATGAGTAAGTTCAGAGAGAGTTCGTCGGGGTTAAATTTTGTTTTATACAGATAATATTTCAGAATTGATAGTATAAGAAAGTTTAGTTTGTTGTTTTTATTGTAAGCACCAATCCCAAAAAGAATGTTTTTCCGAGATGCCCAGATGATAGCGATCTAGCCAGGCCTGAGTGGTATTTACAAACGTTCTTACGAGTGGACAGTCAAAGAAAATATGTGAAATTGATTCATTTGCGACGTTACATCTGAGACATAGACCATCTGACCGAATTCGCATTATGTTCCAAAGTCTGTTTGTGCCTAAAATTCTGGTCAGTATTCGGTATTGAAACCAGCGTAGTTTTGTGTCGACTAATAGTTTGAAGGGTGATGAAAATATATGTTTCCAGTGAAGGGAACACCTTAATTCGTTTTCCCATTTTATTTGTGACGATGATTGTCCTATTTTAGTTGATTTTATGAATTCATCGTAAAAAGTTATGCAACCTCGCTCATTTTAAAGTAGTGATACAATATTTTCAGGAATGATTGGATTTTGAACCCTGACGATCGCTTGATCGGTCCGTTTTAATAACCTATTAATTTGTCTGTTTAGGCCGTGTAAAGTGATAAAGTTTGTGGTGATTTTGTTCTTAGTTCTAAGAGTTTCGATGGAATGTGGCTTATTGTCTTCGGTGAACATATCATTTATGAATATTATGCCTTTGTCCTTCCACCCAGCGACGTTTATCATTGAGTCGTCGATCAACAGTTCATCATTGTTCCAGATTGTTTGCGTCATGTCGTATCGAGGCTCTTTTATGTCCAAGAAATTACGCCAGCCTACAAAGACGTCACGCCAGAAAGGATTCCCAATAGTTGACTCGCATCTTTTTATATATTTTGAACCATATGTCGCAAATAGAGGGTCATTTATTATTTGTTTTGGTGCCAAATTTTTCCATTGAGTTGTTTTCGTTATGCACCTTCGAATCCATGTTATTTTTAATGAGTCGATGAAATATTTTAGGTGCACCATTCTTAAACCACCGTTTTCATATTCTGCGCACAGTTGCATTCTTTTTATTCTATCACGTTTTCCATTCCAAATAAATCTGAACACAATGGTATTCATGTCGTCTATGAACTTTTTATCTGGATTTGGCAAAGCCATAAATAAGTGGACAAATTTTGGTATTAGAATATATTTTATCAAAGTAATTTTACCAAGGGGTGTTAAGCATCTATATTTCCATTTATTTATCGATTTCTTTAATTCATCAATCTTCCCCATGTAGTTGAGTTGCAGGGTCTCTGTCGGATTAGTACAACATTTTATACCTAACAACGTGAAAGACTTTGATACCTTAATGTGACAATTTTGGATTGGTGCCAATCCACGGTTCTTTTTTGTTCCCAACCAAACAATTTCACATTTATCAATATTAACTTTCGAACCAGACATTCTGGCAAACAAGTCCAATACATTAAGAACTTCACGGAAGCTAGTATAGCTCCCATCAAGAATTAGTGTGGTGTCGTCAGCATACTGGTTAATCTTGTACTCTGTCCTACCGAGTGTTACACCATGAATATCTGTGCTCTGTCTTATGATAGTGGCCAGTACCTCAGCGCACAGCAAACATATATAGGGTGATAGTGGGACCCCTTGTCTACAGCCTCTGGATGGATTAAAATATGAAGATATGCCACCATTTACTTGAACTGCAGATTGTATATTTGTGTAGAAGGTGTTCACCCATCTCTTTATTGAGTCACCTTGATTGAATTGCGATAAACATTTGTTAATGGCTGCGGACACACGTATCACAGTTTCGATGGCATAGTAGGTGTGACAATTAATTATGGTGCAATATTGGTGACACTTGGTCGTCATATTTCTGTGCCATAGTGAGCCATGTCGCCCGCCGCACATTCACACAATGAGTCTTTTCCAAGCTCTATCAGCGTCGAGATCGACATCTCAATGATTTATCTAACCGAATGTCTTGTCGCTGTTGATCTTTACTCAACACGCAATGTTATATTTTAATGCTAACACACAAGTCCACTTGATAACTTAATGAATACCTTGTTTCTGTCAACAGTCATGATTGTTCTTACTAAGAACAAATCACCGGTGTAATTTCTCAGCATATATAAAAGTGGGTCAAACATTGCGATCAGTTATAAGTGTTATGTCGCGTTCACATGTACGGTCGAATGATGATACGTTGTTGGCCCTTGTGGGTCTGGGCACGTTACTATTGGGAGAACTGGAACGAACAAAACGACATCTAAATCGTAAGTGCTGGACAAAACCAATGAACTCCACCCTAGAACGGAACCGGTATGGAATTTCTCACAGTCTACTGCAGGAATTAGAAGACGCGGATGAGAAAGAATTCACCAACTTCACGAGGTAAATATAAATGTTTATGTTGATAGGTGCATATTACCAGGAGAGTATTACTATTGAGACATAACCATTTCACATGGGTGGACAATATAAAATATATTATAGGGTGAGTTGATGGCTGGTGCCACAGTCCCATGATGTACATAGTTCCAGTGCCACCGGGGGCCTATACATTACAACGCATCGTGCGAATGTTCTTGGGTGAGAATGCGTGCGTATTTGCAGTAAAGTTATTTTGGCATTCTGTGTTTTCGGCGTCTGTGTCTTCTGCGTCGTTTTCAGCGTATAAAATATGGCCCATTCTATGATTGCATATGGGAGGGGGTGATAATTTGTCAAAATATGTTATGAGCTACTTTACATGGTGTTTTCTTTTTTCTTCAGGCTGAACAAGTCGGAGTTCCATACCGTATTGCAAAAAGTGACCCCATTGATTGCGAAACAAGATACAGTTATGAGATCAGCGTTGACTCCATATGAAAAACTTGCCACAACACTCAGATTTCTTGCTGCAGGGGAAACGTACACAAGTCTACACTTCACTTCCAGAATCGCCAGATCAACCATTGGTGCGTTTATTCCGGAAGTTTGTGATGCTATTTACGACACTCTACAGGGAGATTTCTTGAGAATGCCCGAAAACAAGCAAGAGTGGTTGCTCCACGCAGATAACTTTGACAAAATGTGGCAGTTTCCTCATTGCTTGGGTGCAATCGATGGGAAACACATTGAAATTCGGAGGCCGTCTGACAGTGCATGCGATCATCGGAACTATAAGGACTACGAGAGCATTGTTCTGATGGCTGTAGTTGATGCAACGGGAAAATTTATATGTTATGATCTGGGATCACCAGGGAGTAGTGCTGATGGTGGCATTTTCAAGGACAGTGGGATGTGTGATATACAGCAGAACTTCCCAGATGCTAGTCCACTTTCCAGTCCTAACAGAACACTGCGCATACCGTATTTCCTTGTTGGTGATGACGCTTTCGCATTAAGCAATCACCTAATGAAGCCGTATCCCCATCGAACAGCCATTGGTGATCAGAAAGTTTTCAATTACCGACTTTCGAGGGCACGTAGGACCGTCGAGTGTGCATTTGGTGTTTTGGTGGCTAGATTTAGAATACTTCTAGGGTCCATACAGTTGGACACCGATAACGTGAATCGGGTAGTCCGTGCATGCATTGCTCTTCACAATTTTCTTGGGAAGGATGCGGATTTAGGTGTTTCGCAGAGCGGATGTTTACGATATGCTGAACATAATGCACAGTTGACTGCAACTGGAGATATTGGAGATTCGACAACTGTTCCGAATGTCGATGCTCGTGAAGTGAGGGACGAACTCAGTGACTTTTTTTTTGATGAGGGTGCGCTCCCTTTTCAGTGGAGTCTTATTGAGTAATAATTATTATGTGCTTGCAAAATTCAACACTCGATTTAATGAGATTAAACTATAAACTATGTTTTATAATGTGTGCGGTTTATGTGTATAGTCGTGTAGTCCCAGTAATATGCCATATGTAAATATTTCGCTGCTTAAATGTAGGTGTCATTGAACTCTTGACAATTGTTTTGGTAGTTTTGAAATATTTTTCAAATGACTAATATTAACATGTACTGATATATGATTATAAGGAATGACTTGCTGGTTGATTGGGGTCATTGGTTTTGACCGGCAGGGTAGTTAAACAAAGTTCGTTTGAATCATTTTGGGATTCACACACTTTATTTAATTACTCTGCCGGTCAAAATCCAATGATCCCAATCGATCTGCAAGTCGTTCCTTGAGTAACGTATTTACCAAGCTAATTTATCCCCGGAACAACTGTTCTTAACATTAATATATGTGGTTCCGGCGTGTATGGGTGTGTTTATAAGTTATCTTTTCTGCGTATGTCCAACTTCGAATGTTGACCCCCCCCCCCCGAGTCCGATATGAAAGATCAAAAGTCTTATTTTCTCCATATTTGTTGTTGGAAATATCCACATTACTGTCTATATGCAGTCATCCAATGATGAGATGTCACATGTTAAAACATATGTTATGTAAACAGATCAGCAAATTAAGATCAATTTACAAATGGTAACAACAATAAATTAAACCAAAAAAAAATTCGACTTAACATTTGATTAGCTACTCCATTTGGCGATATGTATGGGATGACTGGCGTGTAACAGTACTGTTTACAAAAGAATGGTGCCAACATGCTATACATCGTCATCGGAGTTATCAGTATTGATAATAAAAAATACTTTTTCCATGTTAATTAATTTTGTTATATTTATTAAATATTTTTATTTTATTTTCCACATTTACTTGAACCCACTGCGACTGCCTTGTGTCTCTTTTTAACTAGTTGGAATTTTTTACCATCAGTGCGGTCGATTACCATCCACTTCTCCCTATCCCCATGTCAGTGATAAAATGGAATGACACATAAGAAACTCACGAACGCTCTTTTAATCAATTATCTCAAGACACCAACGAACTAGTTCAAAATGTCAGTCATCAGTTCAACAGTCTGGTGTACTAGGGGGTTGTACGTCCGTGGTGACACATGACTGTCCAGTCGGATAAACATTACCATTCTGCATTCCATTCAGAGAATTATAATTCGATGTGAACATAACATTAGATCCTTGATTAGATTGTCCATTCATCGAAGATCCAACATTTGGATACGCTGGCACCGTCGGTCCGGAAATAAAAGTTGAAGGGAAACTTTGATTTCCTTGGAAATTTTGTAAATAGCTGCTGCTCTCTTCAAAATTATATACAGTGGTTTGTAGCAAAAACTTGAGTCTACGTCGCTTTTCTGCATCCGGACAACGCCTCATGGCCATCGCGATGTCTCTACCAAACACATCACATTCATCCTCTTTCTGTGTAACATTATCGGCGATTGTAGCGAATGCCTGGGCTGCTGTGTCCACCCATGACGTAGCACCACGCTTCCTTCTCACGTTGGATGTCGACGGTAGCGTCGATTGCACAGAACTGTTATCGTTTGTGTCATTACTGCTGGTAGCAGTCACATCAGCATAACCTGAAATACTATCCGAGATACTGGCTTGTGTTACATCGGAGTGGTCAGAAACGACGGTATTTGCACGTGTTTGTGGAATGTTAGAATAAGTCCCTGGTCCGGTCCACAGACTTTCCTCCAGAAAAGAGCATTCCTCAAAAAACTTCCATTTTGGTACATATATATCTTTGGCAGCAACGCCGCTTTTCTTGCTTTTATTCACCTTTCTCACTTCCTCTCGATACATGGTCCTTAAACTCTGTATTTTACTCTTCAGTGATTTTTCCGATAAACCCGGAATAATCGTGGACAAAATTTCCAAAAGTTCGTTATAATCAGCTTTTTTCTTGTTTAGATCCTTGTATAAGTCGCTTTGTTTATTCCATATACTTTCTCTTATCTGCATCGCTTCCAACAATTCCGATACTGCTGCATCTGTCCACATGATGTTAGCCTAATTATGCGTAGAATTTAACGTCGCAAAATAAAACACGCAATTGGGGAACTGACTTAATACGCGTGAAAATAATATAAGTAGATAAACATGTATTCAGCTCATATCAATAAAAACATGCCACTTGCATGATATGTGAGTGAATAGGTTCAAACACAATTATGGACGATCGATCGTGCAATTTTATGTATCGTAGAGAATACAATGTGGCTAAACGTAATGAGTAGAGATCAGCCTTGGTGAAACGCAATGGGTCAATTGGTCAGTCGACTCACTGTGTGAATATGCGGTGGGCGACATGACTTCCTATGCCATATAAATTATGTTGGCCAATTGTCACCAAACTCCACCATAATTAATTGTCACACCTACTATGCCATCGAAACTGTGGTACGTGTGTCCGCAGCCAATGAATGACCATTCAACTGTGTCAAAAGCTTTTTCGAAGTCAATTAGTAGAAGCATCCCGGGTATGTTATGCCGCTCTGTTACGTGAATTATGTCATATGTCATGGAAAAGCTTGTTATTGTGTATTTCGGTTACTGGTATTTGAAATGTGAATTATGAATATTGAATTGCAATGTAAGTTCATTCGTAGCGGTAGTTTAGATTTTATTGAGAAAATAAGACACTATAAATAACGACACTATAGTAACTACAGTCTACACCCATCAGGGCGAGTGAAAAGTGATAGAAATTCCTGATGTGATATAACATGAATGACATCACGTATTTACCGTTCTACTGTGCGAAGGTTGGCCTTTAATGTACAGCACTTGGTACTCTGCGAAACGAAATAACATATGAAATTAATTTTTATCATAAGACTACATAGTACATACATGCATGTGGTGATCCATAAATATCATACTATCTTCTGGAATCCAAAGGAAACCCATAACTGTGAACAAAGCAGAAGATACATTCGTGCAAGTTCAGGCGAACTCGACCAATGGGGAAAGTTACACGATGACGTTGCTCGTCGATTTGCGTTGAAATCGACACGGTGACCTCTTATGAATGACATGAACAGCTACGAAATGGACACGCTTCTCCATAATAGTATCTCAGTCGCAGCGCTCACCCAGCGAGAATACAAGAAATGATTTTGGTAGTTTATACCATGTATAGTCTAGCTGTCAATCAAGACTACCCGAAAGTACGATTGGCCTTATTTATACAAGAGATTACGACTGGGGTCCATTATTTCGACGAACCGTTGTGTAGGGAGTGTAATTACTGATAATCAACCCACAAAATATAGGCGTATGTGAATCCCATTTGGAGGGAATACCAGGGAATCTATAAACGGATTTTAATAAAAACAAAAACAAAACAAGAAAAGGCCACAACAGCAGCTACCATCATGGGATGGTTTTGCTTTGGTTAATTACGCTAGCATATATCATATTATAAATCATTATCAATATCACCCGATCGCACAGTATTTGTGGTTAATGTAAGATATTGATCTGAAATAATGAAATGAGATGGAAATATGTAAGTTTGCACGATAAAATCATAACATTGTTCAAATATAAAACAACTGCAAAGTGGATATTACGGAACCCTTCAAATATATGTGATTGTACGAAATGTTAACCAGAGTTTCACAAACAATTAAGTTTACTTTGCAAGATAGTAATTATTCCCTCATTTTTTAGTATTTGACAACAATAATTGAACCATATTATTTTCGATTACCAATTATACACGAATAATTTAATGATATGCTATCAATCCACATAATACTGTAAAACCATTGGCTGTCACACATTTAGCTGTTATAGTCATTTCTGGATTACCTAAATTTCTAGATTACTTTCCCCGCGCTACAGAAATGACAGCAGCGTCGAGTGACCACGCCTATATATATATATATATATATATATATATATATATATATATATATATATATATATATATATATATGTCGCGTGCCTAACAATGTACATGGAAAATGTTCGATACTTCCTACCATTTAAAATGAATCTTCGTTGACTTGAAACATATTTTATTTGCAAAATATACAAAACGGATTGGGGCACAAGTTTTTGCAACTTATGAAGCCCCTCTTCTAATACAATACTGTAACACACATGTGATCAAGATGACGGTACAAACTTATTTACATGGTGAGAAGTTATGGGAGATATAGTGTGTGGCGCCTTCCAGAGATGATCCAACATGAGGTTGCTTCTTATCTGTGAGAAAATTTGTATTTGAAGAATGTCACTACTTTATTAATTTTGGAATGATTGACAAGTGCCAATATATTATCTATTCTTGGTACTTTTATGTTGGTTGTAAAATATAATGGTACACTTGATTCGTTCTCTATTTTGTTATTGTTGTGCTCTGGAAGGCAATACATATGATAAATCAGAATGAGATGTTTGAATGGGAGGTTTGTCCACTTGTGAGGTAAAAGTTGAAATTCCGGAAGCAAGTATAGATTCGCAAATAAGATAAATATAATCATTAGGGGTCAAAACGCTTAGTCGCTGCAATATATTGCTGTGTGGTGGAAAATAGTTTCATATTTTGTTGGGTCGAGAGATAAGGTATTCCACACATGAGTTCTGAAATATGGCTTACTTTGAGATTTACGCGGGCTAGTTTCTCAAAGAGAACTGAGCGCTCACGTTGGTACAATGGGCACATGAAGAAATAGTGATAGGCGTCTTCAGATCGATTTCCACATGAGCATGCGGGGCTGTCAGCGATATAATTATTGAACATATCACATCGGAGTTCATTGCAAAAATTACGTATGCGACAATGAATAATGTTGTATTTTCTGCGTCCAGCATAGAAATGTAGAGGGGGCTGATTGTGGGATCTATATATTACAAGTTGGTTTTAAAGGTAGAAGATTGATCAGCATCGGTGATTACTTTGGGAAGCTTATTCCATTCTAACACCATCGCTGGAAAAAAGACTGTTTGAAGTGTTCAGTATTGCAATAGTATGAGTAAAATTTACCGGGGCGTCTCCGATTATAATCTGCAACCTCGTGTGATCTTGGGTGAAGTGTATTGGCTAGATAAGAGGGGGCTAGATTATTGATTATTTTATAGAGTGCCTGCAGTTTATGTAGTTGACGTCGTTTATTGAGTGATGGCCATCCGACCTCCTGTAATACCGTGTTGTCCGAAGCAGAACGGGTGATACCACTGACTATCCGTCCAGCGTCGACATGAAGCCAGTCAAGCTTCTCTAACATATAATTTGAGGCATTGTCCCAGACGGCGTCTGAATAATCAAATAAGGGTAAAATATATGTTTTGTAAATAATTTCAATGGTTTTCCGGTTAAGTTGATATTTAATCTTCGTTGTTGCATCTTAATTCCTTTGGGTATGAGTATATTGACAATAACCGTTCCAGATGCTAATAATAAGTGCAAACGTAAAAGACAAATCTACACGATTGTTAGCATTGCAAAGAAGTAAACACTGAAATTAAAACCAACGCGGGTTTGTGTCACCGCGGTCGAATAAATCAACCCCACGTGCAACTATACAGCTGCCAGCCGCATCATAAGTTGCGAATAGCCAATCAAAAACGCCGAAAAGCCGACGCGATTTCATCACTCGGTGAGCACCAGTTTTGAGTGACAGGCGTCTCTTTCAACTTAACGTGTCTTTTTCGTCGGCAATAGTTTGAATGTTTTAAGCTTGTTATACATCCAACTTCTACTTTTTGGTGGTTCTCCTGTGAAATGACGGATTCAATTATAAGAAATAACTCTTGTTTCGTAAGGTTATGAGATATAACCAAAAAGTTTGAAGATAAATTCAAACTTGTCGGTTATAACTGTATTACCTTAATCGAAACAAGAGATATTTCTTAAAAACACTTTTCGTAATCATTGCGAAATCAATATAAATACAAATTTTCGAAAACGCCATCCATGCATAGTTACCAATATTTTATTATTGTTATTATAATATCAACTTGTTATATAAATTCCGACAATAATATATGGGGGCTTCAACTACCCGCTGCGCTCCACTTCAAGTTACGCAGTGGAAACTTAAGTCAACTGTCGAGATCGTGATAAATCGTCTCATGAGATACCCGTATTGGAAATGAATCGCACATTGTATCCCATCATATCGGTGTTACATTCTATAATATAATGTGGGTTGTTTGGTAAATTGTCTCTTGAGATACCCGTATTGGAAATGAATCGCACAATGTATCCACATCATATCGGTGTTACATTTTATAATACAATGTGGGTTGTTTGATAAATTGTCTCTTGAGATACGCGTATTGGAAATGAATCGCACAATGTATACACATCGTATCTGTGTTACATTTCATAATACAATGTGGGTTGTTTGATAAATCGTCTCTTAAGATACCCGTATTGGAAATGAATCGCACAATGTATCCACATCGTATCTGTGTTACATTTTATATTATAACGTGGGTTGTTTGATAAATCGTCTCATGAGATACCCGTATTGGAAATGAATCGCACAATGTATCCACATCGTATCTGTGTTACATTTTATAATATAACGTGGGTTGTTTGATAAATCGTCTCATGAGATACCCGTATTGGAAATGAATCGCACAATGTATCCACATCGTATCTGTGTTACATGTTATAATATAACGTGGGTTGTTTGATAAATCGTCTCATGAGATACCCGTATTGGAAATGAATCGCACAATGTATCCACATCGTATCTGTGTTAAATTTCATAATATAACGTGGGTTGTTGGATAAATTGATTAGGACAGCAACGGATTTTGGGACCGAATGCAAATGCTTAATTTTGTAAGTAATGGGAACACAGCTTCCTTTAACAGTCAATTCATGCCTAGTTTAACCTTGATCCATTGTGACTACATATTGTTTCGTATGAACGATAAGCGTTCACGCTGAGGTGCAGATCGGCGATTGTGAGCCATAGTGAGCAATACCAATCAGAGTTTAACACACACGTCCTGTTTCCTCTATATTTTAAAACCAACTGACGAACATTAAGGGTATAACTATAGCGGACATTCCACATGATGGTCATATATAAGATTGCTGGTTCATCATAATTGGCAGTATACATCATGGACTGTCTGTAATTATATAGCAGTCGAATATTTGGTTTGGGTTGTTTGCTAAAACCTACAAGCATAGCTTCTAACAATGTGCACACAACATACATATACATGTGTGTATATAATGCTTGTTACCGGAGGTTTGGTCTACATATTTGACAGTTGATTTCCAAATATTACAGTGCAAATATAAGGGATCGAGTCAAACAAGAAAAATGGACATATTTACACTGGTCTTCACCATGCTCCATCTTCTCGGAACGGTGGAATCGATGGGAAAAAGATTCAAACGGATCCTTGCACTGGACGGGGTACATGGACCGGGTGCGTTTAATTCTCGATCCGGAATCTACAGCGATATCATATGCGCTGGACTGTGCGTAGACAATGTGTGTGTGACGTTCGTCTACCACGTCGTAAATGAGACATGCTATCTTTATGACTGGCCACTGACGTCATCCACAGTGGGGATCACGTTTCCTGGAGGGAGCCTGGCATATTTAGCTGCGCATGACGGTGAGTACCCATACATATTTATGCCCCGTATGGGATTGGAATGAAAACAAGCACTGGCTCAAGGCAGAATTGTGTGTATGGTTTATTGTATTCTGTATATGTTCACACGATGGAAATTTTTCTAGCATTTCGCCTTAGGGATCCAGTTTGTTGTGATATGAGAAACAAATCACATACCGCATACACACCCCAATCGTGTACTACATGTGTAATTCATTTTGAACATTTTCCTGTATTTATGCTTATTATATATGGCAATAATGAATCGTACATCAAATCATGGTATTTCATCGCTGTACAAAACATCGATGTACAAAGAATAAGGGATAAAAATAATAATTAATAATAATTAATAATAATTAACTCACACAATGTGCTGCATTTAGCATGTTCTCAACAAGTTCAAAATATCTTTTGCAATCGAGAGAATAACATATGAAACCTGGTCACGTGGTCGTGCTGATATGCTATGATGCTGGTAGGCCAAACAGATACCGCTACGAAAAAGTACCGTTGTCATTTTCGCGGCCTTTGGGTAATCCGAGCGATTTGTGAAAACACCAGTGTCTGTATGAAAACTTATATTTTTGAAAAAAATAGAATCATGTCTGCGCTGGCGATTCTAAAACGACGTGAATAACCACCTTGATTATAGTCGATTTTAATAACTAGTACAACCAGTATTAAAAATATTACGCATTAAATATATTTGTGAATTTGTTATACTCATAATGGATTTTCCTGGATATATTCAGATTATCGGAACGCGGCGACAAAGACCAACGGTACTCTACGTGAACAACATCGGTTTGTCCTAGCAACATCATATCAATTCAGCAGGACCCAGCCGCATAATATCACATTAGCAGGACCACTTGTCTAGGGGTTATACAAGGTATAACATGAGGGGGGACTTACTGCCCGGATTCGTCATCTCCAGTTTAAACCTCCGAGTT
Organism: Siphonodentalium dalli; assembly: GCA_032622095.1. Classification (NCBI taxonomy): domain Eukaryota; kingdom Metazoa; phylum Mollusca; class Scaphopoda; order Gadilida; family Siphonodentaliidae; genus Siphonodentalium; species Siphonodentalium dalli. The sequence goes on from CP136067.1 coordinate 203,242,113, forward strand.
TAAACCTGGTTTAAACCTACATTGGTGGTCCAGCCAAACCGGGTCTAATGGGGCGTTTTTGTCGTTCATTGGCCAGCTAATTGACAACTTTATTCGGTGATATGAGCATGCAGTAAAACTACCCTGTTACCAATCTGACCAGAAGGCATGCCGATATTACGCTTATTGACACGCCATTAATTATCGCGAATGCGTGCACGCTCATGGGATTTATTTCAATGAGAAACAGGTATCGCTTATGAACCACTAATCCGATTTCATTCTGGGTTTAAATCAATCTTGCAAATGGCATGTCTCTCAACACGAGATTCGCGTGCTGTTCATCACTTTGTTTGTGATTGATTTTCTGCAAGATGGTTTACACGAAAAGACAAAATGTTGTGTATTTACATGTATATATGTTTATACAAAAGAGTATACGATATGTCTATCTATCTGTCTGTCCATTTGTCTGTTCGCAACTTTTCTCCCAGACCCTGGACCGATTTCAATCAAATTATGTGTGGTGACTCGGGGTAACTAGGAGGATGGTATAACAGCGTCAGGTTTTCAAAATTTTATTTTAAAAATAAGAAAAAATGTAATTAAAAAAAAGAAGAAAATATAGTGTTGTTAAACTGAGAAAGGAGTTGAATCTAAGAAGAAACAAAATGTAAATTAATTTGTGTTTGTTTTAAATTTAATTAAATGTTGTTTTTTTAAATTAAAATGTTCAAATGATAAAAGTGTGCGCAAAGGTGTCGCATGCTCCTAGCGCACAAAGGGGCCGCAGGCGCCTCTGACGCTGAATAAAGGCTCCATAATCTAGTCAATCCTGCACCAATAGGTCAGTCAAGTAAAGGCAATTTGCTTATGAGTATACACCAAAAGTGGCATCTGAACTGTTGGACAGGTTTTAATAAAGAAATATATTACATGCGTTGCTTTTTTCAATGTTATAAATTTCTCGTCATGCAGAAAATAAAAAAAACTTCCCAGGCTTTAAATGAACAAGTGGAATATTATGTGAATGTATGGGCGTAACCACATTCAGTAGAGCTTTTCGGTATGATCTACACCAAAATGAGTTATCAAATTTGACCCATAATGAAATATAATTTTAGGATTGCAAATTACACCCCGTGTACCTGGTATCACCGACCCGGAAGGTATCACCAAACCGGACCGAATGGGAAAGAATTTTCACGCATATAATTTGCGAATATTGTGTTTCTCAATGTAAAACATACGAAGAAGGAATATTTACCCACCCGATGTCAGTCAGTTTTCCCAGATCTAACCATTTACCAATTTTTAGCGAATTATTTCAATAGTCTTTTCTGTTTTGCTCTCTCAAATTTTCAAGAAAATCTATTCACTAACATAATTAGCGGCCTTCCACACTGCCGCCAGTATGTCCGTATATAATTGACTTTGTCAAAGAGGCATAGAATTGAACATATTTTTAAAAGCACGTGTCATTCTCAATATGGTGGGACCACTATCGATCCAGATATATGTCAAAGTCACGAATCAAGATGTCGATAACACCGGATCTTCTGTGCAGTAAATATCAATAGTACTGATAGAGTTCTGGTGAGTTTTCGCGTGTTTTCGTGTGTATCGGAGACTAATGAGTTGGACGTATCTCATCTAAATATGAATACCATTTTCGAATCATGTATATACATCTATTATGGATCGATTAATTAAATTAATTGAACATCTATCGCAGCAGTCAAATTTGCTCAAACAAATAGGCGAATGAAAGATTACGTATATATAAGGCCCTGATCACAAGAACATGCATAATGTCGGTTCGGATATCAGTTTAGTCGTATCATAATCTGGTGCGTATTGAGACCCAATATGGCGAAAAAGCCCATATAGATTCAAGCTACTTCTTCTTACTTGCCATGCATTAAATTTTGTCATCAGAGACAGTGTTTCTAACTGGGATGTCTCGCCCAACCTCATTCAAACCGTTCATCAGGGAGACAAATCTATATATCCATGCATTTTTCGGGCTACACCGAAGTCAATGTTCTCTTAGTCTGGTTTTTTGACTCAATTCTAGATCTGGTGTATAACTCTTGCGAATCGCGTGGAAAGCATGACCGCCTATATGAAACATTCTGTACTACATGTATATACTATAGTATGGTACATATCAAGCCAGGATTGTTACACTTCAGGAATGGGGTTTCTGCGGTAGTCCAAACGTGATACCAAATCGAAGGCATCAAACATTTCGTATGCGATAGTGCAATTGCAACTCTCTGGGCTCTCTGTCTATTGCCCGTCGATACATTTGGAGGTTCATGTGAGCCATTCCCGTTTAATGTGTGTAGATAGTTTGTAACGGAAGGCGTACACGCTCTAAACATATCACGGACATTTCCCATTATTTTCAGCATCGAAGAGTCACAAATGTCGATAATTGGCGTCGTAAATATCTCATTAAAATGTAATCATTAGCTTTCAACATCGAAAACGAAAACTATAGTGGAGTCAAGTCAGGTAGGACATCTTTAACGGTGCTCCTGGAATCATTATCTCAATAGGGGTCCGCACTAATACCATGGAATCGATGTTCAACTTCACCAGATATTGGTCATCTAATTGTATACGGACTTCATGTGTTTCAGAAAGTCATACCAAGTTCTATTCCGATTTTCTTCAGACGATATGGAACAATAAAGAGTGTGTATGTTATATATCAAAGATTGAAAAGAACTTCAAATTTGCGACCACTTTTTGCAAGACATTTCAGATTATACTACGATTGTCGGCATTTTGTGTATTTAATCACCAATATTAAAAATCGATTAAAGTGACTGGATATGGGCGTAAAGTCTGATTTCGAGATTTCGACGTAAAACCAGCATTATCCCAACATATTACACTAGCTGGTTCACGTCGAAGGAAACTTGGACAGACGGACTCACAGAAAGACATACTCAAGTCACCGATTAGTTTGAGCCGATTTTTCTTCAGAGCAGAATAGAAGAATAAAGAGGGTTCTCCCAAATTAATAACAATTAATGTCATAACAATATAATAATTTTGCGGCTGTGTGATTGGGGGATCTATTCCTGATTTGGCAAATAAAGAGCGTTTATTTTATATGTCAACGATTGGAAGCAGCTGGCAAAATGATATTACTTTGGACTTTCAGGGTATACAAATGTTAATGTTGTTTTTTCGATCAGCAATTCGTGTATTTAGCGACACATCTTTACCTTCTTCCAAATATATGGAAGTATTAACGAGCCATGGCCATGTAATATGCATCGGCATCTAAACACCCTGAGAACATTTCTCAAATGTTCAGCATCGAAAAGTCACAATGTTCGGTATATGGCGGCGTAAATTCTCATTAAAATGTTCTTATTAGTTTTCAGGATTGAACACGAAAACTATAGTTGAGCAAAGTCAGACTGGAGATCATTACTGATGCTCCGGGAGCCATTATCTCAATAGGGTTCCACGCTAATAGTTTGGAAATCGATGTATAGATGTTGGTCAAGTCATAGATAAGTTGGGTACTGATTGTTCTCAGCGCAAAGAATACTAAGGAGCGTTCAAGTTAGTCTATTCCTGATATGGTAATACAAAGAGCGTCAGATATGTAGAGGATAAACATATTTTTTCTGGTGTGATTTGGGACGATTATCGGTGGAGTTTTGAGATGGAAAATTCAGTTTTAAATACCGGCGCCGCGTGTATCCGGTAAAACGGATATTTTGCATCGGAAAACCTACCGAAAAACGTCCCAAATAAAACAGACAGCATGTTTATCCCCATTCTAAATCACACAAATCGCAAAATCATGCTATAGACATACAAATCTACCCACGAGTTGCTGCAGTCGATGGTAAATAATTGATTGTGTCAAAGAAGCATAGGATTGAACATATTTAAAAAAAAGCACATGTCATTCTCAATATGGTGGGACCACTTTCGATCCGATAGATGTCAAGGGGCGGGTCAAGATGACAGTAACACCGGATCTTCTGTGCTGTAAATATCCATAGTACTTATAGAGTTCTGGTGAGTTTTCGCGTGTTTCGTATGTATCTGATGAGTTAGACTACTTATCTCATCTGAATATGAGTCCGTACCATTTTTGAATCATGTATACACATATATTATGGGTGGATTAATTAAATTAATTGAACAGTCATCTCAGCAGTCAAATTTGCTCATTCAAAAAGGCGAATGAAAATGACGTATACATAAGTCCATGTTCACACGAACATGCATGCTGTCGTTTCGGATAACAGTTTAGTCGTATCCGAATCGGGTTTGTATTAAGACCCCACATGTCGAAACAATACCATACGACTATGGTAATATAAGACGGTCATGTTGTGGACACAGTTAATACCATGCATGAAGGAGGTTATCCTGCCATATATAATAAAGCCACTTCATGTTACTTGCCATGCATTAAATTTTGTCCTGAGAGACAGGGTTAGTGTTTTTTATTTTTTACTGGGGTGATATCTCGCCCAACCTCGATCAAACCGTTCAACAAGGAGACCAATGTAGATATTAGAGTGTTGGATCAATTAAGTGAACAAAGCAATGGTAAATATGACACAAAACTTCGCAACAAAAGATAAATAATTATGCGTCCGGGGTTGTCGGAAAAAATGTTCAGGCACGTATGCTGATTTTTTAATTTCGATCCTTGTTGGGACCCACCCACCCCATCGTCCAAATTTTTTTTCCGTTTTCGGCAGTTTTTTCCGACCATTTTTGGACACCCACCCCATTTTAACTTAAAACACATATATATGTCAACATTAACATAAATGACAATTTGCATGATGATCAGACAAACAGTATAGCCTGTAGCCCATGCTAATGGATTGAATTTTGAAATCCAAGATGGCTGCTGGCAGCCATGTCTTTTTTGACCGAATGACCCCAAAATGACTCGTTCCTATTTACATGTCAATGTTAACATCCATGACTAATAGTGTGCACTGAAATTCATATACAGCTGTGTACAGTGAATTTTCCCCCGCAAATCTCTGTTTTAGTGTTAAAAGGGGGTGGGTGTCCAAAAATTGTCGGAAAAAACAGCCGAAAACGGAAAAAAATTTGGACGCGGGGGTGGGTGTGTCCCAACAAGGGTTGAAAGTCAAAAATGAGCCTGCAAATTTTTTCCGACTCCCCCCTGACTTGCGGGGGGAATTCACTGTAAACAGCTGTATATGAATTTTTGTGCATACTATTTGTCATGGATTGTATAGAACATTCTATACTATACTATAGTCTGGGGCATATCAATCAAAATGGCCGCCATGAAAGACGCCATTTTTTCTGGAGTCTGAAAGGTCACTTGTTCTAGTTAGCATCCGGAAAACAGAATACGGCTTTTAAGTTTGTACTCTGTGACCTTTTGACCTGGTTGACCTTGATCAGATATTCACAACCACATACACCCCCGTTGTATAGAGAAATGCACGCCATTTCGTTTGGTATATAACACGTCCCCACTACATGTATTTAAATGCACTTCTCGTTGGGTCCATTTGACTGGACTATAACATAGGGTGCAAATGGAACTACTCGATCCGGGGGTGCATGCGCATTAAGAAAACCTTAGGTGAACACACCATCTGAGACCCTATACAGCCACGTCCCTATCCATCAAAGATTTACACTGTTTAATTGTCCCATACCATGTACAGTTCCGGGCCTATATTATTGAAAATATCCTATTATATACAAGGCATGTATTAGCATGAAATTAAAACACAAACAAACATACGAATACGCCAACCCATGTGCACACACACCCCACCCCGCCCACAAACACACACAACGACAAAGAAACATCTGCTATGTGCAGACCTGTCCTAAAGATAATGGTATATTCCATATAATGGGGATATTTTACTAGCTCAAGTCCTAAAGTACTTGCCATTCTACGGATTTTCTTTCGTGCACGCGAATCCGAACTGGCGGAACCAGCTTCACCAATGATTTAAGGAAATGTTAGGCGGTCTGCATCCTATATGGATCACACCGCCGTCAACTATTCATAAGTGAATAACTGACAAAATTTATAGCTTTTATAATGAAGTATGACTTAATATATATTACATAATTATTATAATAGTTGAAAATCGATTCATTAGAATGCGTGACTGACATTGAGTGATTATCAGTACTAATTCACCGACAAAAACAGTCAAAATGCGAAATATAGAATCCGCATCGTTGACATCCCAACTCCGGTTTGGCGACATCTTATTGCAGTGTCGATCCGCGGCTTTGACCCCCAATAATTATGGTGGGTACCTACACTTGATCGCGGTTAGTGTTTGCGAATCGCACTGTAGGGTGGAACAACTTAAGGTTACCCGAACATATATTTTTATATTGATACACGCATTTCCCACCGTTAGCGGTGGCTAATTATACCTCAAACGAACTATCTAGCGTCAAAAAGTGTCTAGGATTTATGATAAAAACGGATATGAGCCGGAATGTCCATTAAATGTAGCGGGGCGACAGCAAGCTATCATAATGAGGGAACATTACGCTTTACGAATTTATGTTTTAAATAGTGGATAGCAACATAAACCGGGCGATAAATACATTCATCTGAGGGAGGATATGTTCATTTATAAAAAACCGCATGGTCCGGTTTCGTGATACCTTCCGGGTTGGTGATATCAGGTACACGGGTTGAACTTTGTGTATGGCATATATGGTCATGTAGTAGCATCGTTTGGTGTCATAATTAAATCGTTCAACCCTTCAAATGAATTCGTAGAAAACACCTGTATTTGTGATTGCCACAATATAGTTGTAAACATTATATTGAAGGAACTTGTCCATATCTGAGCAACGCTCACGTGCGAATGAATCAACTGTGACATGATAACACCAGTCGGCAGTCGCCACGTAGACACGCCCTCACTCGAGATAATTTACATCTCCACCCTTTAATTGATTGTTTGACAATTCTAAACCGCGATGAAGAAAAGACGGATTTGTCATCTCAATTTTAGCCTCGGTAAAGCTGGTTTAGCTGGATCGCCTAATTAGATGGTTTAGTTACTGGGTTAAGCTTATAAAACGCAGACAAATTATCGAAATTGACAAAAACTTATCCCCGCACGCTGTATAGGTGTGAGTGCTTGTCGCTTATAAATTTCCAATCAAAATATGGTCGCTGTCGTAATTATTGATTTTTGCAATCAATAAAACGAGGCGGTCCGCATTAGGAAAGTACGATTAATTATCTCGACGATACAGAGACACTACTGCTAAACCAACGGTCTGGCTGGACCAGGTTTAAACCAAAGATGACGAATGCGTCACTTAAACCTGCGTTCGCGGGTTTAAACCACGGATTTTGCTGACTCACGGCGGTTTAAACCTAGAGGATTACGTAGACCAGGTTTAAACCGGAGATGACGAATCGGGCCACTTAATTTGTTTAGCTGTTTATGAGGGGGACTTATTTACTTTCTGGAGGTGCTTATACAGTTCCATCATTCACGCTGAAAAGGCCAAAATAGACTGCAGACGGCCAGCTAGGTCATGCCACTCCTGTGCAATAGTATACTTTTGTTTAATATTTTGTTAACAAATGGCGTAGCTACATCACCCAGTCAAGCAAAGAATCACCAGTCAATAGATAATATAATGACAATGTGGCTCAGTGATGGCAAAGTGCGGTTATGTATTCACAAGACAGACTCACTTATATAGCATGGCGTTTGTCCCGCCAACTTCCAAACAATAATTCAATTTATAGGTAAAAAGTATAGGTAAAAAATATGTATAAGAAATTTGAATAGCACAATCCCAACAAATTTCAAAAGTATTTGAATTTTGATGTACAATAGTGTTGTGCGAGTTATTTCGGCTTAAGCGCTTATTATCTGAACACGGTTTAAACAGAGCAATGTTTTCTTATGACAAATTAAAGGTGGTTTATCTCTTCCTATAATAAGTTTATATAGTTGCGTTGGTATTAAATAATATAATAGTATAATCCGAATAGGCCTACATGTGGACACAGTCACAGGTCACCACACCAATAAACTCCACCCATCGCGCTCATTTGGATAAGGCCCGTTCCAAACGACGGATTTTTGGCGACTCGAATCTATTTGTATTAAATCCGTCGGTGATGCGTCTGCGGTCGATTTTGTTACAAACGAACGCATCTTTGTCGCGTCGAATCTAATACATCGGTCGATTTATTTAAAAGTGGATTCCCGGTTACCGTCAAAAATTGGTCACGCGTAGATATAGAGGCCTATATATACCGGTATATGTTTTACATATATATACTAAAATACAGTATAAATTATGTGTATATATATATATATATATATATATATATATATATATATATATATGCGCGACTGCAGCGCGAATATATGTGCTCATGTATATGAGGATGTAAATTGTACATGCAGGTATATAATATACTATAATAGGCGCTACAAATAAATGTTATATCATGCAACCAATTGCCATCTATATATGTGTATACCATGCATGTAAATACCGGTATACAAAAATTATTATAAATCAGAGACTACCACCCCCTACCACTTATAATAAGGATTACCGGAATATATTAATTATTATAAATCATAGGCTACCACCCTATAACCTTTATAATAAGGAATGCCGGCATATATGAATTATTATAATTCATAGGCTACTATCCATACCCCTCATAATAAGTAATACCGGTTTATATGAATTATTATAAATCTGAGGCTACCACTCTGCCCCTTATAATAAGGAATACCGGAATATATTAATTATTATAAATCATTGGCTACCACCCTAGGTTCTTTATAATAAGGAATACCGTTATCTATGAATATTATAAATCATAGGCTACTATCCCTACCCCTCATAATAAGTAATACCGGTATATATAAATTATTATAAATCATAGGCTACCACTCTGCCCCTTATAATAAGTAATACCGGAATATATGAATTATTATAGATAATATGTTACCATCCATATACTCTTCATAACAAGTAATGCCGGTATATATGAATTATTATTAATCAGTGGTACCACCCCTACCCCTTATAATAAGTAATACCGGTATATATTAATTATTATACACCAGAGACTACCACCCCTATCCCTTACAACAAAGAATATCGGTATATATGAATTATTATAAATCAGTTGCTACGACCCATATCCCTTATACCGGTATATATGAATTATTATAAATCATTGATAATATATCCATTATAAGATGTGAGTCAGTGACATGCCATGTTCGTTGAGAAATCAAACTGCCATAATAATTAAAATTTTCACAATGTTACCTAAGCAATTCTTATAGATATATCTTTCTTAAAAACAAAGAGAGCGTGCGACAAATGACGTCATGTGTGTATTTCCGCAGATAAGGGGAACTCCCTCATTATTATACCATTATCATATCATTATCATAGCATTTGCATTCTTTATTCGGAAACTTTCGGCTCTTCTCGTCACATGTATTAGATTCGAGTCGACAAAAATCCGTCGTTTGAAACCAAGACGGACTTCAGACGCATCACCGACGAAGATTCGTCTGAATTGGACGGAGATTCGTCTGTGGTGCGTCTGACACGGATCTAATTGTTTCAAACGTCGCATTTTAGACGCATTTAATACAATTGTGGGTCTGGTATTAGATTCGAGTCGACAAAAATCCGTCGTTTGGAACGGGCCTAACGGAGTTTATGTAATGTGGCTTATTGCGCTTAGGAGCTAATTGCGTTTAAGCGCAATAAGAATATTCCTTATTGCGCATTTACCCTATTGTGCTTAAGCGCAATTAGTCATTTCCTTATTGTGCTTAAGTGCAATTAGATCTTCCCTTATTGCGCTTAAGCGCAGTTAGAGAATCCTTATTGCGCTTAAGCTCAATTATTTATTAAATGTCAATTTGGCTTCCCACATTTGGGATTGTTTTTGCCAGAGTGCAACATCCCTACTGTCTATCACTTGCCTTTTTAAAATTTGGATTCAAATTTCCCAAAAAAGTCTACCGGACAACCTTGAATGTGACTGTAAATGTTTGCCGACGACACGAAAATACATGGTTCGCCCGATAAAATTGATTTACAAGCATCCGTCGACAAAGTTTGTAAATGGTCGAACGATTGGCAAGGGAAAAAATGCATATTATTCAAGTCATGAGATAGTCAGATTATTTATTTTGAAAATATCTCATATATCATCCAGAATGTGTTTCCTAGCGGCTCCGGTGGATGGAATCAAATTTACTCGCATGCTAGTATAAATCTAGCTCCATTCAGTTGTAAAAAACAATTTGGAAATTTAATGTTCTTCCTTACTTAAATTTTAATGATTTGGGTTGTGATTTGAAACAAAAAAACCCAATTATGAGAGGGGGCAAACCGAAGTGTTCACTCATCAGGGCCACAATATCTAGCCAAGAGTGGGAGCGGGTACAACTAAAAGTCCATCCAAATTGAGAATGAGCAATGAAAGGGTGACATATGTGGGTGTAATAGTAACACCAGCTAGCAACTTTCATGTACATACTTGGTTATAACAAATATTTATAGTTAATTAAATCTGGACGTTTATATAAGTCAACACATATAGTTCTGAGTTGTCCAGGTCACCTACAAGGATTCCAATGCCACAAGTTCTTGTTTTGCCGATTGACCCAAAATGACTCGTTTCTATCTACATGTTAATTTCAACAGCCGTGAACTATTTCATAATGATCCAAGTAAAGGTATGACCTGTAGCCCGTGGATTTAGTCATGCAAAGAGTAAAATCCTAGATGGCGACCGACAGCCATGTTTTATGGCCGAATATCCACAATGTTACTATTTCCCACATACATGTCAATATTAACATCCATGACAAAATTCATGATGTTCAGACGAACAGGCCGGCCCGTGCTAATTGATATAATTTTTAAATCCAAGGTGGCCGCTTTTTTTTCAGAATGACCAATAATGACTCGTTCCCATACACATGTAAATTTCAACAACCATAACAATTTCATAATGATCAGAAACAAAGGTACGACAGATAGCCCGTGCCAAAGGATTTAGTCATGCAAATAGTAAAATCGAAAATGGCTGCCGGCTGCCATGTTTTATGGACGAATAACCCCAAAATGACTCGTTCCCATGTCAATAGTAACGCCCATGATATATTCCATGATGATTAGACGAACATAGCAGGCATGTAACCCATGCTAATCGATTGCATTTTGAAATCCAAGATGGTTCATTTTCATTCCATATTTTTATTGAACATCCCATACATTAACATAATATAAGTAATAATACACAAGCTGTAATAACATAAACATATGATGGGAGTACAATGGGGATCGGAGCACAAGTTATTTCAACTTAGAAAACGCTCCTCTCCCCTAATATAAAGACACGAACATAAATTTAATGTCGATTGTTGAATTTTCCTACAAAAGTAAATCTTTGTTTATATACACATCAGGCTGGTTCAGGAAAAAGGGTAAGGTAATTGAATCATCGTACAGAGTATGCAGGTAATACATTTGGTTATGTAGAATCATTTGGTGGTCTACTATTCCAATCAATATTCTCATTACAAAAACGTTGAGACGATATGATGTATTTCTGTACAGCTGTGAAGAGAATGCAGTTTTCTTTATAGGAAATCAATGGAGATCCACAAAGTAAATCTGCAGAATGGACAATATGTAGTCCAATGCCAGCTATTTTTTCTTCCATTATAGCTCTTTCATTTAAGTAAAAAGGACAAGTAAACAGAAAGTGATCAGCATCTTCGACTTTGTATCCACAGTTACATTTAGGATTTTGTGTTAAATAATTGTTTAGCTTGTCTCCGTTTAAATCACTACACCTATTTCGGAGTCTACATAGTAAAATGTTATCTCTTCTTCTTCCTATACAATATGAGTTTGGTGGTCTCAATGTCTTCAACAGGGGGTTTACAATATTTGAGAATATGGAGATCGAGGTACATTGTTGAGCTACTTTATCCAAACTATTCCAAATCGAAACCATTGTAGGGAAGAAACTACAGTTTGTGTGTTGAGAACCGGGTGTAAAATTTCGAACGTAATTAGGGTTTCTGAATTCATATCTCTGTTTAGTTATTTCTCCTGTTGTTGGGGGAATTTTATCCAATATATATGGGGGTGCGTTTCGTGTCATTATTCGGTATGTAAGGCGTAACTTGTGCCATGCTCGACGTTGTGAAAGGGTGTTCCATCCGAGTTCACGTAGTAAATTTATGTTTGAGACAGATTTGGTAAGGCCACTAACAATTCGTGCTGCATCATAATGAAGATCGTCCAGGTTTTTAAGGAGGTATGCTGGTGCATTATCCCATATGATATCACCATAGTCCATTAATGGTAAAACAAATGTATTATACATCAAATCTAAAGTACGTCTATTTAAAGTATATTTCATCTTTCTCAGCTGGGCCAGTCGAGATGCAACTTTCTTACACATATTTGCAATTTGAATGTCCCAATTCATATTAGACTGAATGACGATGCCCAAATGTTGATGTGATGTAACAATTTCGATGTCAGCGCCGTTGAATTTCAATGTCATGGGATTTTCAGATAAAATAGCTTCTGCTCTGTTCGATCTATAAGAAAATAACATTGCTTTTGTTTTGTCGGGATTAAATGTCACTAGCCATTGTTTTGCCCAGAGTGTGATACGATTTAAGTCGGTAGATAAGTTTGAGCGCGTCTCTTCTATGGTTTGTGAAGAATTTGTAAAACACGTGTCATCTGCGTACATGCGCGTGAAAGACTGTATAGTATCTGATAGATCATTAATATAGATTATAAATAAAAAAGGTCCCAAGATTGAGCCCTGGGGCACTCCTGCTTTAAGATGCATATAGTCTGATCTTACACCGGAGACAACCACACTCTGTTTACGGTTCGAAATATAATCGCAAAGCCACATTAAAATATTACCTTCGATTCCGTACTGCTTCAGTTTATGTATCAGTCCTATGTGCCAAACTCTCTCAAACGCCTTAGAAATGTCACAAAATATTGAGCAGGTCACTAGTTTACTATCGAGAGATTGGCACAAGGAATGGTACAAGTCAATTAGTTGGAAAGTAGTCGAGTGGCCTGGGACAAACCCCGATTGATGTTTATATAATAACTCGTTAGTATGAAAATGTAACATTAAATGTTTCAAAACTACCTTCTCAACAACTTTTGCCAGGCACGACAGTAATGATATTGGCCTATAATTTCCTGGATTAGAACGATCATCTTTCTTATGAATCGGTACAACATTAGCTATTTTCCATTCAGATGGAAAGGATTTAAGTGCAAAAGATCTTTTAATGATTATTTTTAGTGGTTGAAACACCGTATACACCGTTTCTTTGAGCATTTTAGATGTTATGCCATCATGGCCGTTCGCCTTGCCTACCTTTAGGCTTTTGATAGCATCTATAATGTCCTCGTCTTTAAAATCGATGTCTGACAGCGTATCTGAGCATTTATATATAAGGCTTGGCAACATGCAGTTTGTGTCGTCAAGGAAAGAGTTCTTTAGAAAGGTTTCATTAAATAAGTTGGCTTTCTCATAGTCATCGGTTATTAAGTTACCATCAGCAGCTTTAAGTGGAGGAATCGCGCCGTTTGAATTTTTATTTAATATCTCTTTAACAGTCTGCCAGAAACATTTAGGACTGTTATTTAATGAAAAGGTATTTTCTAACTTGTTTTCATAATTGATTTTAGCATGCTTCTTCATATTGTTAACTTTATTTCTTATTAATTTGTATTTAGTCCAAACATTGGTTTTATTTGTGTGAATGGCGTTACGTCTCAGTCGATCGCGTTTGCGGATAGCAGTTCTCAGTTCTGAAGTAAACCAATGCTTATCACTACGCCTGATGATCACTTCTCGGTGTGGGATACATATCTTCATTATATTCATATAACTGTCGGTAAAACTTCGAACTATTTCTTCAATATCTGCGGTCGCGTCCAGTAAAAGATCCCAATTTATGTCCGTAATCATTGTATTTGCTCTCGGAAAATCAGCTACATTGTAATGCCAAATGAGTTTTCGCTGTTCTTGGTTTCGGCTATAATCAAAATACAAGGAAGCTATTACGGCATAGTGGTCCGAAATGTTACGCCCAAAGTCGATGGTGTCATGGTCGTACGAAATTATCTGGCCACTTACAATTATGGGGTCCAGTAAAGTAGCAGAAGACGGTCCTATACGTGTTGGGGTTGAGATTAGATTACGAAGACTTAGTTTATTTATAATATTATTTAGGTCCGACGTGGGATCCAATAGGTTAGAATTAAAGTCTCCTATCAGAATGACTGGTCTGTTAGTACTAAGTATGGTATCTAGGGCGGAGTGGAGGTTTTGCCAGTAGTTAGAATTTGAGAACTGTTGTGATCTATATGTAAGGGCCATGATATACGTAAGGGATTTTGAATTAATTTGAAACCATAATATACTTTCATCAAATTCTAATTCTTCCATGCGTTTGTAAATGATGTGATCAGCTATATATACACATATGCCGCCTCCGTAACTGTTTCGATCTTTTCTAATAGGTCCATAAAAATTTGGAATTTGGATCAGATCAGAACTGAAGGAGGGTTCTAGGTGGGTCTCTGTAAAACAAACAATATCGTATTCGTTTATAGTAGTTAATATTTTAACTAGTTTGTTCCTCAAACTACGTACATTCAAGTGGAAAATATTAAGAGTGTGTCCATTAGTTTCCGGTCCGGGACATGGATGTATATCTCCACACATTAGCACTAATATAGATGCTATCAGCAAGAATTTTAGATTAGGATATCTCAGTTTAAGGAAATTAACAGCGTTTCCTGTTTTTTGTTTACTTGCACAACTTTTCGTTGCATCGAAGAGGCCAATGGACTGTCTGTGCTGTACCAAGTTAACCGACATCCCTGGGGGTGAGGGGTGTATCAGCCAAGCACAGACGCCCACATAGTCCAAACGATGCAGATTTTGATATGAAAACTCCTATTCCTGAACCAACCATGTGATGATGAAAACATACAGTAATGACAAATAAACACATATACAAGAAAATAAATATCATTCGAAAGTTACCTACTTTCGGGACAGGTGGATTGTATGGATCCGAGTAAAGCGCTGTGTAAAATGAGGTAGAGCGAAATGAGCTATTTCGGGGTACACACAGGATTAAAAGATAATAGTTAATGATATCAAGAAAGAAAGAGAGTACGATTTAATATTTAAGCTGTACATTTATAGTGCATATAATTAGTCTTTATTTTTATTCTGAGAGAAAAGAAAGCAAAACAAAATAATATGGTTGCTGGCGGTCATATTGTTTTTGCCGAATGACCCCAAAATGACTCATTCCCATCTACATGTCAATGTTAACAGCCTTGACAAATGTCACAATAAGCTCTCTAAAGTTCAAATAGCCAATCATTACTATGTATAACAATTGGGAAGTCATACATAACTCTACGTGTATTCTATTGACAAATGAGAGAACCTGATCATAAGTTTTTCTTGACTTCCACGCATTATCGTGTTAAGTTTCCATTCTTATGTTAAAAAAATGTGTCCATGAGTTTTTTTTTCCGGAAAAATAAGTGTGGCAAATTGGTAAAGATAGTACGATAAATCATATCGTTCAAGTATTTATATTGTGCCACATAAATAGTTATGCGCCGCAATGAACTAGACTAGTGGTAGACTATGTCATGTCTCGTTGACTATTTATAGAAACAGCATTGGAGTGTTGCAGGAACTTCGCATTATCTAACTGAGTACTGGTGAACATGTATCTCACTACGCGCGCATATAGTGTCGTATTATAATGGTGCTTGACATTAACAACCATTAGAGATGAAAAGCTTGACCAAAGTTGGGTTTGTCAACTTTGTGATTATTTACAACCGCCCCGATCGCCACATCGATGCATCCACATGTAGTCATATATTGTAACGCAATGATTTAAACATAAACCTGATCAGAAATTGAATCATCACTATGGTTTATTATTTTGGAAAGGAAGTCTTATCGGTTGTTCTATAGCCAATAATTGTTGCATTATTGTATCCAGCGTAAGCCCACTAACTCACGCTGATTTTTCATTACAATTTAACAATTTATATTCCAAGAATATCTCATGTTTGAATTTATTTTTGGCAAGAATCCACGTGTTTTTATTTGATTAAATCTGAACGCTATTTCACAGGTGTGCTCAAGAATATATATATATATATATATATACCATTTAAATTATGAAGGTTATGTAAAATATATTGCTAAATAAACTAAAATATATGTTGCTTCCATATAGGTCATGTGAGGGGTCGTTACGTCGGCTGTTATA
This sequence comes from Siphonodentalium dalli, assembly GCA_032622095.1. Taxonomy (NCBI): domain Eukaryota; kingdom Metazoa; phylum Mollusca; class Scaphopoda; order Gadilida; family Siphonodentaliidae; genus Siphonodentalium; species Siphonodentalium dalli. Next base: position 203,258,501 of record CP136067.1, read on the forward strand.
CAGATAATGAGCAAAGAGATTTGACAAGCGACCAATGGGATTCGGATGCAATGACGCCGATGCTATGTATAGATCATTGCATATCACTCGGTAAGTACACTGTTAAAACAGAACCGTGAATTTTCATGGAAATTTACCGGCATTTTGGGGACTAGTTGAATCTTGAATTGTTCACGGTCCCATCGTTAACAAATTGACGGCCAATTGTTCACGGTATTTACGTTCTTAACTTTACAATTGAACCATGGATTTAAACGGCTATACCGTAACCAGTTTGCAGCAAAACACTGTATTGCCACGCTTTGTCCGTTTATCAGTTCATATCCAGAATAAAATGTTTAGTATCAGTCTGTTCATGTATTTTGTGGTTAATATATGCCTGATAATTGCATATTGAAAAACAACCCCTAATAAGTTCAAATATATTTTACAATATGGTAAATTCAACACCGGACAGATACATGTATTGTCTTCATATGTAACTGGTGTGGTTTCAACCAACCTTAGTAAAGCTGAAAGTGTTGTCTTCGTATGTATTTCAAGAGTTATCTAACCTGGAAACGAGCTAACTTATGAGATAACTTTCTGCGAACATTTAGTTTAACTGCCAAGATGTTTATTCCGTGCAGTCATATACCATTGTTAAAATATGTATAGTTTAAGTAAGCAATTATAGAAGAGTGTCAATGGACACTATTATAAAAAACGCACAGACGGTTATCACATATAGGTTAGCGCGTTTAACACACATACGATTATTACCTATAGGTTAGCGCTTTTAACGCACATACAGTTATCATATATATGTTAGCGTGTTTAACGCACATACATTTATCATATATAGGTTAGAGCGTTTAATGCACAGACAGTTATCATATATAGGTTAGCGCGTTTCCAGAACAGATAATTCTTACAAAACACACAAAGACAATACCTTTCGCCTTAGTAAAATGTAAATATAATTTAGTTCATTTGAAAGAACATCCGCAATATCATTGAACAACTAAATTAAACATCACCTGCAAGTGTCAACTTTATGTATCAAACAGAGCATCACAGTTGACATGTTTTTAGGAAAAGCTAGTTGTCTTTGAACTGTATCATGTGTCAGAATATTTCAGTCACTTAATTTCCACAAATATAGTAACATTAAATTCACAGTGCATTTCTGTGCTAGTTCCTATTGAACATTCTCGATTTGTGGCACAGTTGACACCTGAAAGACCGGAACTGTCCACAATTGACCAGAATATGTCTATATTCTTGTTGATACCATATTTCACTGAACCAACCCACTCTAGTACCGGTACTACACACCGATCTGAGTAGATTGTACCATCCGTATATATTGTGTCCAACATTTGTGCAGATTCTCGGTCGATGCTAACCTGTGCAAGCTCAGTGCAGCTCATGGAAGACAAAATATCTGCACATTTTTCTAAGATTCTCGGTTTTAAAATCATTGCATGGTATTATAACTTGATCGTAATAATAATACCCTGCCAATTCAAAGACACCAGTCTAACAACACGGCTTCCAAAATCGAAATTATACAACATTATTTCCTCAGAGTATTCACATAAACAGAAAAAAATGTCATGATGTAGTGGTAGGTTTAGGTTACAGTGAAGTATTTCGATTGGTAGCGCCCTCCAACGTATTTTGGACCAAGATGCAGGAGAGAATTAAAAACATTCTGGGCTCTGGTTGGTTAATAGTAGTTTCGATGTTTAAACATATAAAATACATGCAATCACTCCTCTTGAAATTTCAGACTCCAAACAAAACATTGACACATTGTAAAGCACGTGGTTCCTAGATTTAATTTTTTTTGGTGTGGGGTAAAAAATGTCAATATTTTTTTCATGCAATTCTGACTCTCGATTATAAACCCCAAATTTAAAGGTACATTCGATGCTCGACGATAGTATTTTTTTTCATGCAGAAACTTTGCGCAGATGCCAATCCTATGGGAAATAATTAATTCACTGTAACCTTTACACACATGCTTTGTTCAGTTAATTAGCCTCATTGTACCAGTCTAACTCTACAGCCATTGTCTGCAGCAGTGCCAATAATATTGGATCCGATTGAAGTTGGTTAGCCTATTCATACATAGTAGAACATTTCATTGTCTGTATCACGAGTGTATTGCCATTCATGCTGTATTCAACAATTCAGCAATTGTGTGTTGTGATCTGTGTCCACTGCCAGAATGTACACATTGTACCACTAACATAACGCATGAACACATTGTACTAACTTTCTGATATGTTGTTTGTATATGTGCACACTCCACTACAGTATGAGACTATGGTTGTCCAATATCCATACATATGGATATTTTAGTAAAATTAATCAAAAAGTTATCAAAATGTAATCATGATTATAGGTATACTTCAAAGTAATTGATTACGATTAAGATTACTTGTAATAAAACAATGTCATGATTACTGATTACAGGCGATTACTCCAAATTTGTAATTGATTACTTTGATTACGATTACTGATTACGATTACCCCAACCCTGGTATGTTAGCACGGTGGATTTTTTATAAGAATAACTGTGCGCTCACTGATCAAAACAGTGTGACAGTTGGTCTGTTGCAGTGTTGGGTCAATCATTGTAAATGGGTGCATATGAATGATGCACTTCAAATGAGACATGACATAGCTTAATTGAATTACCACACCCTATGCCATTTAATAACAAGTCATATTTTTGGCATCAAAAGTTGTTTATTCGATAAACAATAACCAACTGAATAAATAGATACATTAATGAAACAACTTTGACACATCTTTTTCACATCCACTCAGCCTACCAATTATACCCAGGACATGATGTTTTTCTGCCACCCAAAACGAAACACTCATTCAGCTATTCATAGAATTTGATATCGAGATTTAGCCAGTAAAATAATTAGTCAAATAATAATGTATAACCTACTAGAACATTGACATAAACTTTAGTTAGGGTGGGAAAATCGAAGTGTAGTTAATGCCGCTTTCGCGAACAGTTACAAATATTTGGGCGGGAATTTCTTATAACTCTGTTCCCGATAAAGGGAAAGCAATTCTAATGAGATATCCTCAGGTCGAGTTCGTGGGTCAGAGATCAGCCGAGTAAGGTGACACTGTCGGGTGCATAATTAAGCATTTCGATGCCAAAATAGTACGATTACCACACCCTGTGCTTTTGGCATCGAAAGTTGTTTATTCGATAAACAATAACCAACTGAATACACAGATACATTAATGAAACAACTTTCACACACCTTTCTCACATCCTCTCGACCTACCAATAATACCCAGAAAATGATGCTTTTCTGTCACCAAGGCACAGGCCACCATAAATTAAGACTGATGTCTTCCGGGGGAGCAAAAGGCTGGTAGATTCATCTCGACTACCAACTCAGTGGCGTAAAGATGTTGTTCAAGCTATCTCCTGAAAGGGAAGTTTGGGAGACGACATCATGCAGTATAAAGTGAATTTAAATACAAACAAAGAAAAAACATCACAACATTCAATCAAACATGCTTACATGTATCCACATTGGATTATTAAGTTATTTGATAATCAATATCAATACAATGCACATACAAGGTAGTCATAGCTACTATCACTCTTTGTATAATAAAATTATCAGTAGAATTAGTGGCAATTGTGGTAACTGCATAATCAATGTAATACTCATGAATTTTATCATTCATTACCATAACACGATTATCACTATAATTCATAGCAAAATTTAATAATCGAGCAATACACATGGACATTATCATTAATGGTAAATATGTTAACTTAATAATCAATGTAATAATCTGACATGAATAATATAGGTGTCCAATTATGACTATAATCCATGATAATTTTGTCAAATATTTCAACTTGAATAAAAAGAATTTTCAACACCCTGGTGCCTTCATAGTTTAAATGGAGGCCTTCATCATTGACAGCGAAAAGTGGCCTCAGAGGAATATGAGTACCTTTTTTAACAAACGATTTGAATGTTCTGACAAACTAACATGCCTATCGGAACATAAAGAGGATAACTGCTTATTTACATCAATGATTTTGTCTTCAGTATATTTATAATCTTTTGGCCTTGGCAATAAGGATGAAATGACCATTCTATACTGTTATCAAATCAATGAACAAGGCAATTACTGAATGAATATGTATATTATTTGTTCCAATGTGAATTAACAGGTAATTATATTTGGAACTGATACTCCCCTTATTTGAGATGATCGAGATGAGTAGAACTGAATTGGAACCTATAACAAAAAATTGGATGTTAATCATAACATACTACATGTTTCTGGTATATGTACTTAAGGCTTGAAACATTTTTATCTTATCTTCCAAATCTATTTCCAAATAAGCTTTGTATGCATCGCTTCTCCAATCTCCGTGCAATTGTATCAAATCGTAAGGGACACCACACCTAAAGGCTGTTGCTGTTCCACTTCTTCTAAAACTGTGGGAAGAGTAATTAGGTGGATAACGAATAGTTTTCTGAATCAACAATTTCAATTTGTTTGGTGTGGATATGTAACTACAACAGACCTTTTTTAATGATACTTGGCAACATGCTAAGGTGCTGCTCGCACACATGGGGGACTTCCTAATGAACAAATTCACCGGAATACTTTTTTCATATCGTAATAATTATGTCCAATCATTGTTATTCAACGTCTAACATACATGTATACTACCACATCATCGGGAACGTGACTGGAGGAGATCCGTTGTAGGTGAGTGGGTTAGAACTCGGAACAGGGATGCAGCCATGATTTCACTGACGAAGGGGCTATATATACTATTAAGTTTCACCGGAAGCTACCTGACTTACCATTGCAAATTGCAAGCTGAACACCACTTGGCGACATTGAACCAGACCCAACTCCCATGTTCGCGAAATACTTTTCGAACTGTGAAAGTGTTATAATTTCCAAACTAATGTCAAGCTGAAAACATGTGTTGTTGGTCTAAAAGCAACATATTCGCACTAATACTCAAACAAAGAGAACTATTTCGAATTGTGTATGCAGTATGTGGTTAAACGTGTATTTTTGCACTGTTATTCAAATTTCCAACTGTTGAAAATGTTTACCAAATTTGGGGTGAGTGAGACAATCACTGTTGCCACGTCCCTGTATATAATATGTGATGTATGCTATTGCATGGCCATATATTGCCAATATTTAATTGTTATTGACCGGAATCAGCAAACTGTTGAGCATTATAAACCCAAACACTTGGAGTGAATGCCAAATATTGAATATCGCATGTAATTATTATGACATACATCGGAACCAAAGTGCAGGCCTACATAGTTTAATGACTTAATACATGCATGTATAAATAAGATGATAATGGTGATGATACATTATATATATATAATATCGGTACTCGCCATGTAGAGTGCTGTATCGTGGATGCATGGTGGATTGATCCACATTATCTCCTGTCGGCATATACATACATTAGAGTTGTATCTAATGGGCCAAAGTGAAGCTAAAATAAATACCAACCTATTCAAACAGTAATAACATCTAGCGTTAAATATAAAGGCGACACTGACCTCATTCGGGCAATCCACTTAAGCATGCATACATATCACTGCCTTATAATCTGTAGTGTACCTAAAGTTAATTAACGCCAGTTGGAATGATATCATGTTTCTCTATACAATCCACACTTGCTATTCTGATACAGATGTCCAGTCGAATCCCATAGGGGCACCATGTGTGTATGAATGATTAATGACAAATCGAAACACTGCTCTGCCCTATAAATGGAAAATGTTGGCTAACAGGTGGATAAAGGACCCAGGTCATATCAATCATGACCGGGAGCCTACGTTAATATTAAGGCGGCAAGATAACACGCCTGGTAATTTAAATAATTGTTTTTAATATTTACCAAAATACCAAACAGGCTATTATACCAATGAACTGTCCAAACACCTAAGTTCATTATTACAAATCATCGGATATCGAACACCTGTGTTTTGGGACGATTTTGGCGTTCAAATTTCAAAATATTATCAACAGTCATATTTATATGGGGACGGGATCCATAGTGCGCTAGCATGTATTGAAACGGAATACATTTACGATTAACATTGAAATAGTTAAAAACACTGATGTAAATCGGCAGGCCTCAATGTACATGTAATTTATCACATAACTTACTGTCCAGCAATAAAATAAAAGATCGAACAGCACAGGAAATACTGATACAGACTTCATAGACGTAACATCCAGAAAGCTTTACCGCATTCGAAGTAATGTATCAAATTTTCAATCGTTTATACAAGCGTGGTACAGCTGCTATTTACGTTACCATATCAGCAAATTGTGACATTTAAAGTTCAAACTCGTCGAAAATAACATATTTTCTGGATGATAAATTATATGACTTCAATTAATCGTGCTAAGCTTTTCTTAAGTTTCGCTCTGGACCCAAAGAAAGCATATATTTGCATTTCAGGTTTCTGTTATGCCGGCGTTCAGTTCTCTTTTGCATGTTTCTGTGGGCAGTCATATGGAGGGTACGGAGAGTTACCTGAGTCGAGCTGTGATTACCCTTGTCGTGGTGATTCCACCATCATGTGCGGCGGGAGGTGGGCGAATAATGTGTACGAGACTGGACTGTGAGTCTGTGACCCGTCCACAAAGTGTGGGGATGGCGGATAAACAGTGTACTAGACTGGACAGTGACCTTTCCACCGAGCACACCTGGAGGATAGTCGAACAGCCTGCAAGTCTAGACTGTTATCCGTCCATCAAGTGACGTGTGTTATCCATTATTTTTAAAATAAGAATAAACATTTGTTTTTAAATTATTACATTACGTTTAATTCAACAACCCATTTTGGTGAGCTAACGTGCGCGTTAATAGAATGCCTCAGGGGAGCCTCAATGATGGTATAAACCTTTTCATAAATAATATGATCGTACGTGACACGTAATGGAGCAACCACCAAGTTGATCATTAAGTTCAATATTACAATAATTATAGGATGTTCGGTACAGGGTACTGGCCGGGTACTACATGTGCTACGTACGACTCGGAGAAATGTCTGTGTCATCACACTGAAATACCATGTTAGAACTTGGACTGATATATTCGTAATCGTATATAGTCACCAATAGCCGGGTTACTACCATAGTACCTAACATTGCCCATCTAGTGAACTATTCAAACCCAGCATTAAAATCATGGTTATGATCAGTCCAAACATATGACTAAATTACGAACATCAGATAATAATAGCTGAGAACCTGGTGTGAATTGAACTGTGGTGGGGTCTCAAGCCTATCTACCCCTGCACGTCAGAACAAAATTATGCCATTAAATGGCATAAGTAGCTTGAGGATGGAAGTGAACCATCATCCCACAGCGAAATCAACCAGGCCAACAGGTCATCGATGTCTACAATCACATTACCACAACTACCGGTACAGGTTTAAATTTTGAATGGATTAGTTTTTCATGAATGCAGTAGTAGGTACTGTATGTACATGTAGTGACTATACCGGTATACGATTACGAATATATCAATCCAAATTCTAACATGGTATTTTAGTGCGATGACAGACATTTCTCCGAGTGATGTAGCACATGTAGTACCCTGTATTTATATCACAGCAGAAGTTTCCTTAGAATTAATTGATGGAAATGGAATGCACCTTAATATTATTGACTCGGACATAGATTTACCTTAGCTGAAGGCAATCAATGCAATGTAAGCAATGTAGAAAAAGAAATTATTGAATGAAGTGTAGTGAATATGATGCGTCACTTTAATATTTGAGTCGGACATAGATTACCTTAAGTAGCTAAAGGCAATGAAAGTGTCAATGACACTGTAGCTCAACATGGAAAGGGAAAAACTTCATGTATTACAGTCAATGGAGTGATCAGGAATGTGGAAAGTTGAAAGGCCTGTTTAGGAAATAGTAAAATCCAAGATGATCCAATCCACATGTCAATATTAACATCCATGCAATATTTCATGATGATCAGACAAGCAGTACGACCAGTAGCCCGCACCAATGGATTTAATTTTGAAATCATAGATGGCCGCTGCCAGTCATGTTTTTTTGTCGAATGAGCCCAAAATGACTCGTTCCCAACTACATGTCAATTTCAACATTCATGACAAATTTCATAAAGATCAGACCAAAGGTACGACTTGTAGCCCGCGCTAAAGGATTTAGTCATGTAAAGAGTAAAATCCAAGATGGCTGCAGGTGGCCATGTTTTTTGGCCGAACGACCCCAGAATGACCCGTTCCCATCTACATGTGCATGTCAATATTAACATCCATGCAAAATTAAATGATGATCAGACAAGCAGAACCACCTGTAGCCCGCGCCAATGGATTGAATTTTGAAATCCAAGACGGCCGCTGGCAGCCATGTTTTTTTGCCGAGTGACCCCAAAACTACTCGTTCCCATCTACATGTCATTATTAACATTCATAACAACTTTCATGAAGATCTGACCAAAGCTACGACCTGTAGCCCGGGCCCAAGGATTTAGTCATGCAAAGAGTAAAATCCAAGATGGCTGCTGGCGGCCATGTTATTGGGCCAAAAGACACCAAAACGACTCGATCCTATCTACATGTCATTTTTAACATCCATGACAAATTTCATGAAGATCTGACCAAAGCCACGATCTGTAGCCCACACCAAAGGAATTAGTCATGCAAAGAGTAAAATCAAAGATGGCTGCTGGCGGCCATGTTTTTTGGTCGAACGACCCCAGTATGCCTCGTTCCCATCTACATGTCAATATTAACATCCATGCAAAATTTTATGATGATCAGACAAGCAGTACGACCTGTAGCCCGTGCCAATGGATTGAATTTTGATTTCAAAGATGGCCGTTGGCAGCCATGTTTTTTTGCCGAATGACCCCAAAATGACTCGTTCCCATCTACATGTCAATGTCAACATTCACGTCAAATTTCATAAAGATCAGAACAAAGGTCTCACCTGTAGCCCGCGCCAAAGGAATTAGTCATGCAAAGTGTAAAATCCAAGATTCGTTCCCATCTATATGTACATGTCAATATTAACATCCATGCAAATTTTCATGATGATCAGACAAGCAGAACCACCTGTAGCCCGCGCCAGTGGATTGAATTTTGAAATCCAAGATGGCCGCTGGCAGCCATGTTTTTTTGCCGAATAACCCCAAAACTACTCGTTCCCATCTACATGTCATTATTAACATCCATAACAAATTTCATGAAGATCTGACCAAAGCCACGACCTGTAGCCCGCGCCAAAGGATTTAGTCATGCAAAGAGTAAAATCCAAGATGGCTGCTGCCGGCCATGTTTTTGGGCCGAATGACCCTAAAATAACTCGTTCCAATCTACATGTTATTTTTAACATCCATGACAAATTTCATGAAGATCTGACCAAAGCCACGACCTGTAGCCCGTGCCAAAGGATTTAGTCATGCAAAGAATAAAATCCAAGATGGCTGCTGGCGGCCATGTTTTTTTGCCGAATGACACCAAAGTGACTCGTTCCCATCTACATGTCAATGTCAACATTCGTGACAAATTTCATAAAGATCAGACCAAAGGTACGACCTGTAGCCCTCGCCAAAGGATTTAGTCATGCAAAGAGTAAACTCCAAGATGGGTGCTGGCGGCCATATTTTTTGGCCGAATGACCCCAAAACGACTCGTTCCCATCTACATGTCATTGTTAACATCCATGACAAATTTCATGAAGATCTGGCCAAAGGATTTAGTCATGCAAAGAGTAAAATCCAAGATGGCTGCTGGCGGCCGAACAACCCCAGAATGACTCGTTCCCATTTACATGTCAATATTAAAACATCCATGCAAAACTGCATGATGATCAGACAAGCAGTAGGACCTGTAGCCCGTGCCAATGGATTGAATTTTGAGATCCAAGATGGCCACTGGCAGCCAGGTTTTTTTGCCGAGTGACCCCAAAATGACTCGTTCCCATCTACATGTCAATGTCAAGATTCAGGACAAATTTAATACAGATCAGACCAAGGGTACAACCTGTAGCCCGCGCCCAAGGATTTAGTCATGTTATTTGGCCGAAAGACCCCAAAACAACTCGTTCCCATCTACCCTGCTGGACAAAACAAGTGTCCACTCAACTGCGGTGCGGTTAGCATTGCCACCGCGACCGAAATGCAACTACACCGCAGCTCCACCGGCTAACTACAGTTGGGCCGCGGTATAACTGCCATTCAGCATGGTGTACATGTAGTTGCCACGGTGTACTGTCATCAAACTGACAAAAGACAATACAAACCAGAAATCTAACCATGGTGTACATGCCATTCGACTGCTAGAGTAGTTGCCTTTCGGAAAATACACCGCGGTGCCAATGGACACTTGTTTTGTCCAACAGGGTACATGTCATTGTTAACATCCATGACAAATTTCATGAAGATCTGACCAAAGCCACGACCTGTAGCCCGTGCCAAAGGATTTAGTCATGCAACGAGTACAATTCAAGATGGCTGCTGGCGGCCATGTTTTTTGGCCGAACGACCCCAAAATGGATCGTTCACATCTGTCTGTCATTGTTAACATCCATGACAAATTTCATGATAATCAGACGAACAGTATGTCCTGTAGACCACGCCAATTGATTTAATTGGTCAACATTCATCACAAATTTCATAAAGATCAGACCAAAGGTACGACCTGGAGCCAGTGCCAAAGGATTTAGTCATGCAAAGAGTAAAATCAAAGATGGCTGCTGGCGGCCATGTTTTTTGTGGAACGACCCCAAAATGACTCGCTAACATTCATGACAAATTTCATGATTATCAGACAAACAGTACGACATGTAGACCGCGCCAATCGATTTAATTTTGAAACCCAAGATGGCTGTCAGCGGCCATGTTTTTTGGCCAATGACCCCAAAATGACTTGTTCCCATCTACAGGTACATGTCAATGTCAACATTCATGACAAATTTTATAAAGATCAGACCAATGGTACGACCTGTAGCCAGCGCCAAAGGAAATTGTTGACGGACACACACACGCACACATGGACGACGTTGAGCCAATAATGAATACAGGGGTATGTGATGTGTCGCTTTTAATGAATTCGCAATGACAGCAGTATGGAAACGGTCACTGCGGTGGAGTTACGATACATGCCGTTAGGTTATGATACACGGTCTACAGGTATTAGCGGGTTGTCACACCAGAGGTTGAAGAGAATTATGATATATGTCCATGAGGATCTTTTTAAAGATTGGCTAAGTGTTGGCGCTGGGTATTGCTGTTAAAATAGGCACATCCATTAAAACCGCCATAAACAGAATTAATATTATAAACTAATCTTGTTCTTATACCAATCATAAATACATGTATCACATTAATTTCAGCATGTTGTTACGTTAGTACTTTGTGTTACATTGTATGTAAGCAAACGTCATCTTATGTATACAAACAGTACATGTACATGTATGTAAAAGTATGCGATAAGCAAAACACTCAACACCGAGTAGACCCCCACTGCATATACCTGTACATGTATATGAACTTTTGTTAGAAATGCCACCGTTATTTACAACATACCGCATTACCGGTATAGCCATTTAATAAGCTAAATCTCAGATTTTGGTGTTGAATGGGTCACCATGAATCACTCTCAACCTAATCGAATCGCCACAGTGTTTTGCTTATCGCTCACTATTTACATGATGTATATATACAAACGCTCCGCTCACACAAAGTGTTTTCCGGAAAATAACGCATTCTTAATATAATCATTATTCTATACTATTAGGATATTATTGAGGAAATTTTCATAATTTGGTAACTGTTATTTCTAAATTATTACTTATGACATGTACATATGTACATGTACAGTAGCTGATGTGCCTGACTTCATCCGGGCTCTTTAGGGAACAACGTTGCCAACCGGTATACATTTACAATGTATGAGTATATATCGAGGTCCCAGTCAAGGACTCAGTCGCATATGAAATTGGACCCACCCATATAGTTCCCGGGATCAAAGTAGGCCTTTGGTGAATTGGTATATTAATACCAAATTTGAGTCTGATAAGTTGTGCAGTTTTCAAGTCTATAACACACAGAGACAGAAGTTCTAAAATATAACATAATAGACCAAATGATGTACCTGACTTCGTCCGCGCTATTTAGGGATTTCTCTATGATCGCATCCATTTGGACAAAATATACAGCATCTGGACAAACGATCAGTCGAGGTCCAGAAACGTATGATGATATGAGTGTATGTGCGCTACCAGTAGGTCAATGTCGAGGACAGTCGCATTTGAAATTAGACCTGCCCATATTGTTTCCAGGATGAAAGAAGCCTACCGTGCATACAATATACATGTACCAATCGATTGGTTGAGGTCCAGACACATGCCTATAGTATATGAGCACATACCTACATGTATATGAGGGAGGTCATGGTCAAGGACATGATCACTCATGAAATTGGACCCTCCCATTTCCGGGATCAAAGTAGACATACTGTACAATACATGTACCCCGCTGGACAAAACAAGTGTCCATTGGCACCGCGGTGTATATTCGGCTGTTCGGCTGCGGTGTCAGAGTTTGTAACTGCAGTTGAGCACCGCGGCCGAACGGCAAAACGGCAAGTTCTCTGCGGCCGAAAGGCAACCACCCTCACGGTCGAATGGCATGTACACCGAGGTTATATTTCTGGTTTGTATTGTCTTTTTTCAGTTTGATGAAAGTACACCGTGGCAAATACACCATGCCGAATGGTAATTACATCGCGACCCAATTGTAGTTAGCCGGTGGAGCCGCGGTGTAGTTGCATTTCGGCCGCGGTGGCAATGCTAACCGCACTGCAGTTACCGGTAAGTGGACCCACACACAGACAGAAGTTCCGAAAAAACAACGGATGAACAAATGACCGACGATGAAAAACAACTAACGAAAAAACACACCGGCTGACGAATGGTGGCAAATGACAGATAAATGACGAGGATGACGATGGCAAATGGCAACAAACAACAACGAAGAAAAATACCGACTGATGACAAAAAATGACTGATGACGAAAAACAAATGGCCAACGACTAACATGTCGGCGAACAATCGATGACGAAAAATTACTGATGACGAATAACAAACAGCCAAAGACAAACACGATGTCGAATGATCAACGACGAAAAATGTCACAAACACATCGACCCAGGCCTGCAGCTTTCAAAATTATGTGTAACCTACAGTACATGTATTTTTTGTTCGCCTGGTTTGTGCTTAGGTAATCTTAGTCCAAATCTACGGGATATAATGTACCCTGCTAGACAAAACAAGTTTCCACTTGACCACGGTGCAGTTAGCATTGCCACCGCGGCCGAAATGCACTACATTGTACACCGTGGATCCACTGGCTAACCACAGTTGGGCTGCAGTGTACTTGCCACAAAAACCACGACTGATGACAAATGAACCAAGTATGAAAACAAACGACAAACAATAAACACGACGACAAACTACCAAGGACGAAAAACGACAATCAACAACCAAACACGAATGACGACAAACACACTGAATGTGACACTGACGACCAACGAATGACGACGACAAATGGTCAAATGATGAAAAATGATTAAATGAAATAATAATCAAAATTTAATTTTTAATTTAAAACAAACAGACCTACCTTTAAAAAAATCGTGGATTTGGAGAAAAATGCCTCCAGGGGGCACGCATTGTGCTGTTGTGTTCACAACACCACCATAATCCTCATCAGATATCAATTCCCTGAACTTAAGTTGAAGATGGTAACTAGGAAACATACTACAATTTTAGTAACCATCTGTCCATTACCTGATTACAATTTACAAGTAACACATAATTCGTTCTTTCATTTTTTTTATCTTTCTTTGAACTTCGAACTTTTTGGTTGATTGAATGATTCTGGAATTTTGATCATTGTGGTCTGTAACAGTTTACAGTGAAGCCTAACTCAGTAACTGTCGATTGAAACGAAATCAAGCGATTAATTAATCCACGTACACTCGTACACTTGTGAAAATTGTTTGCCATGAAGCGAAGGTGAAGGCCTCATCGGTCTATGGGATATACGGAAGTAATTTCCGATCAAGTAAATGCAGTCAGCCGGATGACACTGACAGGGCGGTTGCTAGACGGGGGATAATTAATTATTATGCTAATGATATACCAATCATTTTTATCAGATGAAAAGGCTGTAATTAATCCTCGGAAAGAACTGAGTAGGGTAAACTTGAAAGTCGGGTACATTCTAGAATCTCGGAATGAATTTGATCAGTTGTTGTTGTTGTCTGCATATTCCTCCGTTATATCGGAGCACCCTGTAGTTTCTGCTGGATTCTGCGCAGTTACCACCCGGAAGTCACGTGTTAAATTCACAAATAAACGTACCCGGTAATTTCTCTCATGGTATAGAAATATATCAAAATTATATAAAAATTATATGACGTCATACTTCACCTGCATTTAGGTAAAAAGCACCCTTGGTGGTTGCTATTAAATTAATTGTGATCTCCCACCTTTCCCTGATTTAAATAGTGTAATTCGTTTAGTTTAATAATACTCGGTTCTCAGTAGAAGTAGGGCTGCCACTTTATCGATCACCATCGTATATTTTGAAGTCGAGGGAATTGCAGAATTACGTGGAATTCATCTCAGAGTTCTAAATTACATGATTGCATTTTCTGTCTGAGCAATCTGAACTTACCGAGGATCCCGATTCAACTGGTAAGTAATGAGGTCTGCTCTTGAATCGTAAAATGGTAGTTACTACGTTCAAAACAAGTTTAACTTTCTTCTGTTGCTTGTCGATGTCTGGCCAACTTATTAATTGGGTCATTGATGCGATATAATTATGTTCTGCTATTGAAAACGTATTGAAATTTAAATGGTTCATTGCGATTTAATTGTGTCATTGTGGACATGGTATCTGGAATAGCAACTAAAGCCCGATCATTATACAATGGAAACCTCATCATCAAACGACCCTTGACTAGAGAGCTGTTGGTCAATAATAACGTTTTGGTAATACTTATAATATATGGGCAAGGGAAGCTGATATCATGTACCTACAGTAGACTTACCCATGTTTTGTACTCCGTTAGAGGAAGCGTCACCAATTATGTTTACCCTGTGGATGTTTATACTTGTCAAGATGAAGGTAACCAAAGCAATATAATTTATAATTTAACAGACTAGGACACCGTGGATTAACCGCCCATTATAAATTATTGTTTATTTGATGTAAACAGTATAATTTAAATACAGTGTATGTTACAAAATATGAATAATGAATATTGGTTTATGGAGGGATACGACATCAAGCATAAAGCTTATGGGTGTCGTTACCGATTATGTGTGAATAAGCCCACGCTGTGAGAATGATGACATAATATTAGGTAATTGTGTTCATACTAATTTTAGAAGATCGTTGTTGGTATATATGTTACTCAGCTACTCACAGTGTGGGCTAGATATATCAAAATGAGATTTGTTTTCTTATGGAATAATATAAAGAAATTGATTGAAAATAGATTTAGTATATCGGAACGAAGTACAGATCGGTATAGACACGAGTGTGAGGTTACATATCAAACGTTTTAATTGTTTATTTTATATATCCCATATCAGTATTATGATTGTGTAGAGCATGCAACTATGCATCAACTAGGCATATCCTCGTTTTTTTGTGAGGATTTATATCTAGCCTTGGTAATTTTTTAGCTAAGGCAATTTTCTGCTAATTAACAGAGCTGATTAAATGTATGTTTTTTTGTTGTACATATTTATTATATTTATGCCAATTTAATATACATGTAAGTTGTATACTTACAGTTAAGCACTTTATTTTCTAGATTCATGTTCATCACCATCTCTTGCTCAAGAGAAAATGTTTTCTGAGATTTTGTCAATAAGGTTTCTCCTACCCCATATTTCCGATATTCAAATTTGGTGTCAGTTTCCAGAAAAATGAGTGAAATTCAATGACATTCATTGCCATATCCAATGTAACGCTATTATTTCAACACTAAGAGTTTTATGGTAAACGAACATTGCTTTTACTATTTATGCACAAAAACCTTTAAAAATGGACAAAAACGCCCCAAAAACGCACTTTTTTAGAAAAAAAGTTAATACTGAGGATTCATTGGGCCATAGGTTGAGTTTCTACACAATGTTTTTGGAAATTCCTTCTCATTATGTTTAACCATGAATACTTACGTTATTATGACAAATGCGAGGAATATGGATTTATATTTATTGAGTTTTATGACCTCAAATATGCAATATCGGTTGTAGACTAGTAGCTATGATGGCTCACAGTTGGTCTACTTCCAAGTCTCCGTATTCTCGCTGCCGTCTTCATGGAGCTTTCACCATCGCAACGATCGAATATAACATGACACTCATCAAACATCGCAAAATACTTCTTGTCCATGTTATCAAAGAACTGTTGATCTAAGTCCTCACACGCAGTGACGGATACAGGCTTATCATGCTGGCCTATTAGATTGACCAATGAGAATGGAGATCTACTAACAGGAGATGATGGCATATTAGGTTAACATTGTTTGACACCGACCCCATATTTAAAGCCACTTAGCCACAGGGGGTATATGGATTAATAATTAAAGCCAAGGGAGGCCTTAGTTGTCGAAAATATTCATGTATACCATGACCATCTCGTAAACAGCATGTTATCATAAAAACCTACTATATTTTACCTAAGCAAGAGCCTGATTGTGTTGCAGAAGGCAGCACAGTGTTACTGGCTAATCACACACACATGATATAAACGCTCTTTATTCGTTCCATATCAGGAATTCAGTAACAAAGAACGCTTTTTATGTTTACCATCATAATATAAACAAACACCAGGAAAGTAACTTTTTATGCTTTTGTTTACATAACAATGGTCAAACATATGCCAATAACATACTGTTTATGCGATATTTCTTATTTGTATACGGACAAAGTCTGTCTACATTTTAATATTCTTTCTGTTTGTGGCGGTTTTTGACCAGTGGAAATATTTGCACAGCACACCCACCGCCAAGGCCTCCCGTACCTTTAATTACAAACAAGAACAATACAGTTTTAACTACTAGTATCGGAGGTTTAGTTTGACAGTGAACAATACGTGATGTTACGTAAATACAATGACAGAAGTCTCTGGCACCATGCATCAAATACGTGCGGAATCGATAGTGTTCCTACTGACTTCCCAATTATCATGGAGACGGGCCGAATTGTTTTTTTTATAGTAAGGCATAAATCCTACGGACATGTGCAACACAATGAGCTGTGACGATTTGATGTTTGGTATCATGACTACACCGTGCACCTGGTATCACCAACCCGAAATGTATAATCAAACCGGACCATAAGGTTTTTGATAAATGAACATATCCTCCCTCAGATGGATGTATTTATCGCCCGGTTGAATGATGATATCCACTATTCAAAACATACTTTGGGAAAGAGTAATGTTCTCAACCCGCTACATTTAATGGAAATTCCGGCTCATATCCGATTTTATCATAAATACTAGACACTTTTTGAAGTTAGGTAGTTCGTTTTAGGCATAATTATCCGCATCTAACGGCGAAGAATGTGTGTATCAATATACAAATATATGTTCTAGTAACCATACGTTGTTTCACCCTACAATACGATTCGCAAAAAAAATATTGGGCACCCACCTGAATTATGGGTGTGGAAGCCGCGGATCGATGCTGCAATAAGATGTCACCAAACCGGAGTTGGGATGTTGGATTATATATTTATCATTATGACTGTTTTTCATCGGTGAATTAGTACTGATAAGGCGTCGTTTAGATTCACAGATATTGTGTCCGTTTTCTGTTTTACGATGAGAAACAAATATTCTTGCGTATATCATATATGTGAGAATTACTTTCCACATTCAGTCCGGTTTGGTCATACATTCCATATTGAGGTACACGGGAATGTTGAGTGCTAACTGGTCAGTTTCACGCACAGCCACAGGTCCACAGTGTGTCGATAATATAATGTATATATATCCGATATCACATGGGCGGGACTAGAGACGATGGATTTCCTGGATTCCTCTGGATTGTTCGGTTTATTTCAATTCGATTAAATTATATATACTCATGGACCGGAGTACAATTTCTGGGATAAATTGATATGGATTGTTTGTAAACTGTCAATCATGTCCAGTGCAGCAACTCTTTGGTAGATGTTCATGTCTGTAGCACGATGTTGCGATTTGTGTGATTTAGAATGGGGATAAATATGCTATCTGCACGGATTGATTTGGAGCGTTTTTACTGGCTCCACGCGCCGCCGGTAAAACTGCATTTTCCCTCTAAAACTGCATTTTCCATCTAAAAACTCCACCAATAAACGTTCCAAATAACACCGGACAACATCATCTACATATTTGACACTCTTTGTAGTGTCATATCAGAAATAAACTAACAAGCACGCTCTTCATTATTCGCCGTTCAGAAAAAAAAATCGGCACCCAACTTATCTATGATTTGACCAACAGCTATACGCCAATTTCCAGGCTGTTAATGGGGACCCCTATTGAGATAATGGTTCCCGGAGCATCATTAATGATATCCTCTCTATAACTTTGATCAACTATAGTTTTGGAGTTCAATACTCAAAACTAATGAGAACATTTTAATGAGAATGTACGCCGCCAGATATCGACCTTTGTGAATTCGATGCTGTAAAATTGGGAAATAACCTCGGGGTGTTTAGAGCGTATATGTGCCCCCGTTGCCCGATGCTGATGCACATTAAACGTCCATGGCTCGTTACTTCGATATATTTGGAAGGAGGTAAAGATGGGTCGCTAAATACACGAATTGCCGATCGAAAAACAAATTGTATACCCCGGATAATCTTTGGAAAGAAATATCAATTTACCAGCTGCTTTCAATCGTTGACATTTAAAATAAACGCTCTTTATTTTACCAGCTAATAAATAGATCCCACAATCACTCAAAATTATTTGACTATATTGTTATGTCGCTGATTACTATTTATTTGGGACCACGCTATATATTTTGCCGTGCTGCTCTGACGAAAAATCCCGTGCATCTTTCTATATCAGACTTTACGCCCAGATCCAGTGGTGGGATTTGTAGTTACTTCAATCGATGTTTAGTATAGGTGGTTAATTACCCAGAATGCCGACAATCTTAGTATACTCTAAAAAACATTTGCAAAGTAGTTGCAATTTTCCAGCTTTTTTCAATCTTTGAGATTTGAGATATAACATACACACTTTTTATTTGTGACTGTATCATGAACAGATATACTCTTTGTTGTTTCTTATATTTTGAAGAAAATCGCTACTGAATTTCTGAAATTTTCGCATACAATTAAATAACCAAGATCTTGTGAAGTTATACATCGATTTCCATGTAATTAGTATGAACCCCTATTGAGATAATTATTCGAGGACCACCGTTAAAGATGTCCTACACGACTTGACTCCACTCTAGTTTTCATGTTCGATGCTGACCACTAATGACCCCATTTTAATGAGATATTTAAGACGCCAGATACCGATATATGTGTCTCTTCGCTGCTGAAAATAATGAAATAAAACTTTATTTGCACAGTAATATACAATACATTAACAAAATATTAAACAAAAGTATACTATTTCACATGAGCAGCATGATCTAGCTGGCCGTCTTCCTGCTACCCCTGCATGGTAAGTGCAATGTGAACATATCATAGCGTATTTACAATTTCACAGACTATTTGGTATTGGTATGGCCGGTTGGTGCCTACTTTAATATTTTATGTGGTCGTTTTAATCAAGACCGAGTTGAATTTTTAACAATTCTCTACTATAATAGATATTTTGGACAAGTTTAAGAGATTGTAACAAAACCAGTGAGGTTGTGACGACATTCCTGTGTCACATTCGCGGACAGCACCGTTCATGTGATACAGGGCTATCTAGGGTGTTCGGGTTTATAATTGGAGTGTATAATGTTAGTTAAAAAGTTAAACTTGCTCAGATTATTGAGTCAAGTGGATTTGTGCCCACTGAAAATGTAGCATAATATGTTTGCACGGATAACCATTGCGAATATTTACCCATTAGTTCCATAAACAATAACTTTTGAAATGTGTAATCAAATTTACATTTTTTTATTTTGGAATTTATCGAGTTCCACACTTTAGGAAATGAATGCTTTGGTAGGGCTTCTGAAAACATGTTCGAGCCTTATTGCTTCTCAGTTTATCCACATGTCTAGTGTTAACACCGAGAGAATACGTGAACATATTCTTAATCGATTTGGGGAGATTATTTCTAGTTCAGTTGAACATAAAGACAGATGCATTCACTGTATGTATAGCTGGTCGGATATGTGCAAAATCGTTACTTTTAATGAATAAATTGTGAAATTTGGCCCAGACATTCCTGGTTGTGCCCTTTGAAAATATTTTCTGTAGGCAACTAGATTGGACCATATTTAGGGTTTTTTGGGGGTTTCCATAGCAACGAACACCATTTCAGCCTACTTGTCGCAAAAACATGTATACAGGATCGGAGAATGTGGGTAGATCACAGGTATTTCCTTCTCAAAATTCCACGCTAGTGGCAAGGGGGGGGGGGTCGAAAAACATTTCCAACACGTATGATGGGGTGGGTGGGTGTCTCTCGGGTCCGAAAAGCAGTTTTTTCTATGTGCCAAATTTGTTTTCCATTTCTGCTATTGAGTCTTATATTGATGTGTTTTGAACAGAACCATGTCATATATAGTTAATAGCAATGCTATACTATATATAGAGGTATTCAGAAGTTGGATCAGTTGCACAAGGCCATCAATAACCCAAATTCAACTTGATAGAGCAAGAAACTGCGCTATTGGAACAATAAAAGGATTCCATCTACTGATACAACAAAATAAGAATAACTATGCAGAACTCAGCTGAAAATAAGCTATAAAATGAAAGCACACTTGATCATATGCGACATGGAAATAAAGATATAATAAATACTGGAATAAAATCGACTTTTGACAACGTAAAACATAAAATCTTAACATATAAATTGAAGGCCAGCCGGGCCAGCTTGAACAATTTCAAATTGTTTTCCAAGTCATGTGGGTCAGCTTGTAATGTTAATCACAGTAACAAAGATTTTATCGTCACTGATATCGTGAGCAAAAAAGAAGTGAGATTGGGCTATCCATCCATATGTTATTCCCAATTATTACGAAGCCTATTACTTCAGGCAGTGGCTACCAGCCTGCCATTTCACGCTATAACATGTTTCCTCAGTTCTGGTTTCGGAGATGCCCCAAGAAGAGTCATGCGGTATATCATGGTTATGTTTGGTATTAGCATTATTCTTCAAACTGGGATGAACTGCGATGAACAGTTGTATTTCCACATGTTTTGATAAACAATTTGGTTCAAACTAGATATCACATACCAAATATCAAAATATCAAATAATCTTAAATGTGTTGTACCATGTAGTCTGTAGAATACTCAAATGTGATTACGTGACTAGATCATGTGACTATATATTATGAAAATGAATGTTAATAAAAACTTTGGCACTCTGCCTATCCCTAGAAATGTGATTATGTTGACACATTTCTTGATTAATGACAGTTATATGATAAATTCAAATAGTATCGTTATCTTCATTATGTTCTATAAAAATCTCGCGCTATATTATGGATGGATGCATATATATACACTTATTGGCTGTATGATCATGTGTGGTGTATGGACAAATGGGGAGTGGTTGTATGCTTATGGGTAATGTATATAGGTGTACATGGAATGAATGTACGGTCATGATTGCTGAAGTGTATATGCATACATGAAGTACATGTATAGATGGGTAGTCATTGGCGGGCTTGTGGGTATATAGGAAGTGTCCTTGTAGCCATCGGTGTATATGGTATGTACATGTATATGCATATCTGCTGTGTCTGTATTGTCATGGATGTGTGTGACAGTATACAGCGAGTCTATGGGTTGTCATGGGTGATGTGTATATGCAAGTCTGGAGTGTACAAACGGCCATATGCTCCGGGTATTGGTATATATATTGATGAGGTGTACTGTATGTGTATACATGCTGTGGTAATATGCGAGGTGAATATGTATATTTTGAGTGGCTATATGGCCATGGCCATGGCGAATGTTATACAATGAGTGGGTAAACAGGTATACCACGAGTGTCTAAATTGCCATTGGTGATGTGTATATGTAAGCATGGAGTGTATGGATGGCCGTGTGATCAGGGTATTGGTATATATTGAATGGCTCCATGGCCATTGGTGATGTCTAGATGTACACCCGGAGAGACTATATGGACATGAGTGGGGTGTATATGAATATATTGAGTGGTTATGTGGTAATGGGTGTGGCCATTATGTATACAACGAGTGACTGTATGGCCAATGTTGATGTGATATCCGGGGTATTGGTATATATAGGGTTGTATGGCCATTGGTGAGGTGTTTATGTATACCTAGAGTGACTATATATGCATGAGTGGGGTTTATATGTATGTCTTGAGTGGCTATATATCCATATGTGTGGGCAATAGGTGTACAGTGAGCAACAATGTGGCCAAAGGCGGAGTGAGTATGTATACAAGAAGTTACTGTATGACTACGAATGTAATGTGTGATTATACAGCGAGAGTCTGAATTGCCATGCGTGAGATGTAAATTCATGTCTGGCATGTATGAATGACCGTGTGCAGAGTATGGGGATATACAGAATAGTGGGGCGGATAGATGACAAAATCGTGCATTTTATGGTAAAAGCACCAAACTTGACACGCATGTACTACATATAAAAAATAAGAAATTTTTGATATCATGCCAAGCTGGAGAATGCCCATGGTTGCCATAGCAACCGTTTTGACAACAAATCTTGTTTTTCTCTCAATCCCAACAAGTATGCATCGTTATGACTCAGTTTCTGATCGAAAAACAATGTTTTATGTACCTATTTGTACTGAAAAGGGATCAGGCTATATATGCATTGACTCATGTGTCCGTTGTAGTTGGGTAGAATCAAAATGGCGGATAAAATGGCCGCCATTTGTTTGAAAGTCCCTATTATTGGCTGCGTTTATCAACATTTTATTGAGATGTGTGTACATTTTTTATTATAAAATGTACTTTGACAAGAAAATATAAACTGATAAATCACTCTGTATATATATATAACAATTCTAAGGATTGCAAAACAAAAATTATAGGCCAGAAGATGATGGAATAGCGTAAATATAATGCAAAAAACAAAACAATGGGTTGTTTGTTTTGATTACTATACTTGATGGTTACAATGACACGAGAAGCATTTCTATGATATTAAACTATCTGAAAGTTGATTATGACAATCTTCCGCGTTAAATTTATATCATATCATTTTAGCGAGTGTGTGTGGACAATATTGGTCTGGTACAAAACTGCTTGGCAACCGTTGCTATGGAGCTACTCGATTACCTTTGTGCAGCTATAATAACACTTACTCACAATTTGACAAGCTGCTAATCATTGTGGTATTATATGCGCAACATACAAGTACCGCAAAGTTTACATATTTATGATATTAACTGTAATTCTTCAAAATAGAGGTAAGCAAATGTTTTTGTTACGAGCGTAGGTGCGAATTATGTGCGACAAGGTATGATATGAATTGTTTACATTTGCAATAGCAATATCGTGAGATATATGTAATTCCCTATATAGTTGTTATACAACTGAAGTGTGCTAAACAATTTGATTCTAATATATTATGAGAATCAATCGTGCAATAACTCGTGGCATTTCGCCGCTCCAATATAGGATAAAACAGTCGAAGACACTCATTCTGCGATAATTGGCATTCAAGAATGTGCAATGGATAGTCATGTATGAAGAATTCATGACAAATCGCCAGTCAATTCTGCTAGTTGTGTGAACGCACCCTAAAGAGTTGGAAAAATTTGCATACATGTTACTGTTGGCAACACTTACAGCAATGCCTTAGGTAATCGACATCTTAACCACAGCAGAATTATGGGTAACTTTCAGGATTTGGTCGGAAATATGGATATTTATTTCCGACTAAATCCTGAAAATTACCCATAATTCTGATGTGGTTAAGGGGTCGATTACTTAGGGCGTTACTGTATTTACAATTGCAACTGCATAGAGCAGTGCAGCGTAATGATGCCCTCGAGAATTTACAATTGTTTTTGCACCCATTATTGCAACCACATCGCAATAGTTCTTGGCAACCTTTGGATGCTCCAGGATTGATTGATTGATTGGTTGATTGGGGTTTATTGTCGCTTTAGCAACTAAGGCCATATCACGACATTGCTAGTTTTAGTGGTGGAGGAAATCCGCACACTTGCGACTAATCAAACAGTGATTTCAATGGATGATAAACTCGTCAACCATCTGCGGCAAACCACCGGCCATCGGCGAGTAACTGGTAACTCCACCAGAGAACGAGTTCGAGCTACAAAGTCCACGACGGAAACATGAGGATTTGAACCCTTATCGCCAGCGCTTAGAGTTTTACCCCTAACCGATTGAGCCACCGAGGCCCCGGATACTCCAGGAAGATCGGTCCATGTCACACTCCAACTTCCTTCACAGTAGCCTATCATTTGTATAAACGTAAACAAAATTGGGGATGTTGTGCATTGTAGTTAATCGTAAATCCCATATACTAGATACATTGGAAGCCATTGTTGATAAGCTTCTTATCGATTAGTAGCCTCAAAAATGGCGTTACCATAGGAACAGTATGTGGTTTCTGAGAATTCTGGAAAATGATCATATGTGAATTATTTTAGTGAGAACGGTGGACTTGTTGGTGGATATGGTTATATAATGATACTTGCTTGCATGCATACATTCTCCAAGACGAACCCCCAGCACTGATCTCAAGAGTCAAGGTGACTATGAAAGGTCAAGTGTTTTATCACTTCATGTGCTATTATTTGTCTTTGTGGGGAACCTTTCTCAATTTATTGCATCATATTGATATTTTGTTACATTCTGGAGATCATAGCCTTTATTTTGAGACACATATCTTATCCACAGGCTGATTATTACTTGTGTGAGAGATTTTACGAAACATGTGACCAGGCCAATTGGCGACCCTTAAAATTAGAAATTGCTCTTCCCGATAGACAATGGCCACACCATTAGTTGTGTGGAAAGAGGACACAATAGCAGTTGGCACACATGTATATCACACCATTATATATCATTTTGGATATTATCCGAATAACGTACACCGTTGGCATGGCAACCATTTTGGTGAATCACCTGTTTTTTGTCATACTCTATCCATTATGTATTGCTAATGACCAGCAACCTCATAAAAACTGTTCGCTGTGCATCTATTTGGATTGGGTCATATACTTGTAAGAACATATAAATTTTATATATGGGTAGATTCAAAATGCCATCCCCAACAGTATGGTAATAGGACGCATGTACGCCAATAATAATAATAATAATATATATTTAACAACAGTTGAGCATCGATGTTTTTATTTATTTCCAGATATTGTCGTAGAACAGGGATCAGTTTGGTTGAAGTGCTTTAAAGTTATCGCCCTGGGATTACTCAAGTACACAATTTAAAATCCATATCTCAGGTAAAACATCCGCTTTGCGAGAACGACCGGGATGTTGCTATGAAAAATCCGTTTATCAACTATGCATCAAATCGGTCGACGTTTGTTCAAGTTATATATCGCGAAAACGACATTCAGTTTTTTAAAATAGGCAATGGGCCTTTTGTTTCTGTTTGATTGCTTTGAAATAATCGACTGACTGAACACTGAGAAAGGATAGTTGAACACTATTTCAATAGAACACAAACATTATATGTAAGACAGACGTAGAGAGAGAGATAATATAGAGTGAAAGACAAGGTATATAGATGGCGAATGGAGAGAGAGAGCGCGGGAAGGGAAATATGCTTCTTTTATATTTATATTTTGTCTGATAGATATATAGGGTTATTGTTATTAATTTCGGCGTAATGGTTGCGTGTTCGGTCAATGGATATGGATTTTGAATGGTTTAAGTGATTAAGGCTCAAGAGGAATCATATTGTATTACTTGTTGTCCTTATCAAATAAGCGCATCTGCAGCCATAAACTATGATATTGGTGTTGGTGTCCTTCTTCATAAAATGTTGGTACATGTGTAAGAAACAAGTATATTATAACGGTATATTTTGAAGGGGGGGGGTTACTTGTTTGTCCGAAAATGTAGCCTCAAGAGTTCCGAAATATATAAATGACCTTTTTTTTATAAAAACTGAGAGATTCTTGGTAATTCTTCTGTTGTGGTTATTGAATAGTGCTGCTAACTTGTTAGTGTTTGGTCTCCGGTAATAGTATGGTCCCAGGTATTGTACGCGTATGTCTTGGGGTTCAATACATTTAAGGATGACATGATACTCGTCGCCTATTTCTGAGTTGCAGAGGGCACATAATCTATCCGAATATGGGGCATTGGTCCACGTGCCATATTCTATTGGGAGTCTATGGTTCCTCGTTCGGAAAAGAGGATGCTTTGCACGACTCGGTGGTTTGTTATTGATAGGTAACTTTCTCGTTCAAATGAGGTCTTGATAATACGATAAGAGGCGAATTTACTGGATGTTGCTATCGATGACAACTAATTGTGCATGGCATGTTCATCGATACTCATTCTCATGATAGCATTATGTATTCAAGCAAGTGTACTAGCCATCATAATTATAAACCTGTGGATATATATACATAATCATAATATTTAATGAACATTGAAGTCACTTCCGACATATATATTAGCTTACCACTAAATCCGTTTTATGTTAATGTTCTAATTGGACGCTATGCCATTGGAAATGCATACATGGATGCTCATGCAGTGCCATATTCGTCAAATGTGTTAGAGTTAACGAATAACTGGTTCGGACGTTAGAACGATCAACCAATTAGTTTGTAAAAGTGGTCGATATTAGCCAGTTTCTTTGCAAAAGACGTAAGCCTACATCCTTCTCGAAATTTGAATGCCATTGTACGCAAATTTCACCGTTTAATCTTCTAGTCTATTCCAGACAAAGCAATTTTCCAAGTAGATTTGGAGAGCTTCTATGAGTATTATGGCCTTTCCTATAGAACGTTAATGTCAATAGAACGTTGTTTGATAAACCAATGGCTAATTATGGACCCCTCTCCAATTCTGATCTCTCACGATAATCCAGCGACAAAAAGGGCACCAGTCTCATAAGAGACATATACAACATCACAAAACAACAGGTATGTCTTGGACAGTAAACGCCCTTTGTGCTTGTCGTGTTTAGTAACTCATTCAACATTTTTTAAATATTTTAGAGTTTGTGAGTTGTTAGTCTTGGATCTGATGGTAGAATAATGAACCAATTAGTGTGTAAAAGTGGTCAATATCAGCCAGTTTCTTTGCAAAAGACATAAAGGCTACATCCTTCTAGAAAATTGAATTGTCATTGTGTTTCGAAAATTTAACGGTTCTAGTTTATTCTAAGCAAAGTCATTATCAGGGTAGACCTGGAGAGCTTCGATAGGCATTATGGTATTTCCCATAGAAATTTAATTTCAATAGAACGTTGTTTGATAAACTAAAGGCTAATTTTGGACCACTCTCCAAATCTGACCTTTCACGATAATCGAGCAACAACAAAAGGCCACCAACCTCATATGAGCTATCTACAACATCACAACACAACAGGTGTGTCTTGGAGGTAGTAAGCGCCCTTTGTGTTTGTCGTGTCAAGTTATACATTTAAAGTTTTTCAATTAAACATTAAAAGTTCTCTTCCTGCTGGATCGGTAAAAAGCGACACTAGCCAGTCAATATAGGTGATCGTGAATATGTGGCAGTGAGGCTCAAGTTACCTCTACTCCTATCGTTAAGGCTACATACACATACAGACAATACGTTCACAACTTAAAGTCTGAAAGTAACGGTATGACATGTGCAAATTATAAGTACCTGTAATAGCATGTGTGCCCCTCCCTTCTCACATCCCTGAATTAAACGGCAATTTGATGGAAACAATTTGATGGCGACAAAATGTTTTACCAAATGTTTGGTCGGTATCCGTGGTGCATGTCATATATATATATATACCAGCCAGATAAACACGTATCACTTAACATGGCCTATGAATAAACCCACTTGTATGACATGTTATACTCGATATATACAATCAAATACATACAACTGAGCAGTATTTGTGACGTGCTTCATTTTTTACGTATGCATATAAATTGTATACTAGCAGTTTTTATGTATATATGCAAAATTATGATGTTGGGTTTTATGTTTGAACATATAGGCCGGAGTCATCATCTCCAGTTTAAAAATCCGAGTTTAAACCTGGTTTAGACCTACATTGGTGGTCAAAGGGCGCATCTTGTCGTTCAGTTGTCATTTAATTGATAACTCTATTTGGTGGTATGAACATGCAGTCAAACTACTTTGTTACCAATCGGAACAATGTGCAGGCCGATAAAACGCTTATTGACACGCCATAAATTATCGCGAGCGACATGTATTCATTGAGAAACAAGTATCGCTCATGGACCAATAGTCCATTCTTATTCTGCGTTTAAACAAATCTGACAAAGGGCATGTCTCTCGACGCGAGTTTCACCACTTTGTGTGGTTTTCCGCAAGATGCTTTACCCGAAAAGACAAAAGTTGGTGTGTTTACATGTATGTTTATGTAGCGTGAGAGGGTCAACTAATTGTAAAATCTTTCTAATTAAGTTCTATGTTCGCCCCATTTTACGTGATTTTACTTTCCTAATGTTCATCGCGATTTATATCGTAAATATATTCGTCGTGTTCGTACTATTTCATCAGTTTGATCCGTTTTATTTCACAGATCGCTTTGGTGATCTGTAACTTTCATAATTGTAAATATTACGGGAAATCCTACGTGCTGCGTGATGTACGTTGCTTTGCTATTTTTAACGGCCTTGTTTCCGGTTGGCTGAGTATAAATACCGTCCAACCGCCAACGTCGCTGGCTTTCAACTTTCTCTCTCGGCATAGCAACATTACGTCACTTTGTCATCAACAACGCAAGGGCATTCCAACGATTTTCATTACAGTCGAGCTCAATTCCAAGCGTATATCAGTAGTATTTCCATACGCATCCAGGCGACAGAAGAATATCATGCTAGGCTACTATTATAGAGCATCTACAGCTAGCAATCTTGGTTATTGCACTTTCCGTTTAGGTAATTTCACCGAATAATTCATGCACTTTTCCACTTGGTAAATTTCTCCGCAGTTCAGACTTCAGTCGAAGTCGAAGTCATTCTTTACTCTTATTCTTAGTACTTTTATAGTACATTTGTAGTATAGGTTAGGTCTTGCGTTAGCCTGTGAGGAATAATGGTACTCTATTCGTGCTATCCATTCAGGACTGGTAGGAGGTTAGTCAGAATCAGAGCCAAGTTTAGATGCACGAGGACAGACATATCCAGCACAGCTAGGCATAGTCAGAGCCAGGTTTAGATGCACATGAGGACAGGCAGAGATGCATCACCTGGATTATGGATAGTACAGGATGTCACCCGGAAAACTAGCAATTGATTTGTGCCTAATATTCAGCCAACTTAAGTCGGACAACGATTCCAACATTTATAACCAAAATATGCAATATATGTATATAGTCATTCTCCAAGACAATGCAAATTTGTATTTGTAATAATCAATCGGATAGGAATTTCATGAAAGCATTGTCATTCTGTGTACGTAGCATCAATTAAAAGACTGGAGCTATATTTCAGCCTTGTCACTACACGCCCAGCGATACCTATATCGATTGGCATGTGTCGCTCGTCAAAGTTTTAGCAGGAAGGGGATTCTGATGTTGAAATGTAAACCGTTGAAAGAAACACTCAATGTGATAAATACAAAAGGATTTTACCACCCAAGGCGCACCTGTTATTCTGGAAATCCACATATTAATCTTATGAGACTGGTGGCATTGTGTGGTCGCCAGCGAACAGAATTGGAGAGGTGATTAAAAATCACTCTTTATATACTGACACACAATGTTCTGTTGAAATGAATCTCCTAATTGAAAATACCGCTAGGTTTATCGACGCTCCGTGTGTCTACTTGGATAGATCTTGAAACTTATGATGCAGAAAAGCTTTTACCTCCCTTTAACTCAATTGCAAATTAATTGATTAATCTTGGCATCTATCACAAAGAAATGGGTTCATCGTCCGAACCATGACTAAAACGCACACTGCCATACATATTTAATAGAAAACATTTTTGACATAGCATCATACATCATTGGACCCAACTTTAGCCCGAGCCTGTGTACATATTCCGTCATTTTCCAGTCATTATTTAAAAAATTTTGGTACAGATATTAAACATCGTTGGAACCTGCAATTCGGTTGGTTTGGTTGGAACAATTTTTGTCGAGTTCTTGCCATTTTTGCCGACTTTTCTAGCCGGTTAGCGCAATAACTTGAACAAATATTAACCGATATTAACAATGTTTTGCGTAAGAGCTGTTTTAAAAAAATATCTTGAACTAGTTCGAAAACCAGACTTATCCGATCTTTTCTACCGCAATTATGGACCCTAGTTTGACGATTTTTCTTGATTTTCAACATTTGAGGTTTCCGGATGATGACATTTATGCCGGACATATCCAATCCTTCAGTTAGCCACCGTGTCCAGGGACATTGTGGTCGGTCGACCTTTTATTTAATATGATTTGCGACGGTCATATCAGTCTATCATTTCTAGATGAAGACAATCCAACTCGACCACCCATCGGACACTTGAATTATTCTAAACCACACAACTATCGACATTGCCGCGCAGTATATATCAGTACCAGATTCCTAGATTATATCCACGGTCCCCGCACTACTTTCCCACCCATCGGAAACATGAATTATCAAAAAAATGCTCTTCATTGTTCGGTCCACAAAATTTTAGGAGACAACGATACGATTAGGTGCCATAAACTTAGCAGGTATAATTCCATACGTTATAACGCATTAAGATTCGTCGACTAAGATTGCTACAAGTAACACCATGGAGGTACAGCTTCACCTATGTAGCCTCTGATGTCTACATATATAGAGTACATACAGTTTGTATTTGGTGTGTGGCACCGTGGTACGGTATATATCATCTCATTCAAGACCAGCTAAATAATCTTTTAATTCTTATTTAAAAAAAAACACAGATTCACCCATATTAGCATTGCACTGTATCAACCCAATTTATTGTGCTGTAATGCCGTTGAAGGTTGTTTGTGAGTTTGTGAGCAGCTTCATATCTGCCCTTACACAAGTTCCATGAATTCCGTTACTAGTTCCCAGACCAACCCCAGTTTCTAGTTCCCAGTTCTCATAATATGATAATAATCGTTACTGAATTGCCCACATGTATGTATGCATAATCACAGCAGCTACGGTGCCATCCTTTCTTGATTCTTCTTGTGCCGCGACTAGTCCATCTATAAATCACAAACCAGGTCACATACGCTCGTCCAGCTGTTCAAAATTGGGCGTAATTCGTGTATGGGGTCAACATAATGAAAAAAGGTCAGTTTTCGTTGCTAAATCGCCTGCGTAGGCATAACCATAGCAGCCACGAGGCTATTGTTCTGGATTCGTTTTGAGCCGCTACTAGTCCATTCAAAATAAAAAAACTAGGTCACAATTAACCTGTCCAGCTGTTCAAAAATTGGGTGTAAGTTGTGCGTGGAGGAAATTAACAATTTCTCGTTGCCAAATTCCAATATGTATGCATAATCACAGCAGCCACGAGGCTATCCTTGTGTATTCTTGTGCTGCCACCAGTACATCTAGAAATCACAAACTGGGTCACATACGCCCATCCAGCTGTTCAAAAAATCGCCTTTGTTCTGACAACACTATTGTTTGTAAAAGAGCAGACAAAGGAGGTGCACTGGTGATTATGGAAGCGACCGACTATGCCAACAAATCGGAAGATAACCTCTTGGACGATCGTTTTTACAAGAAACTTCCTACAAATGAGGAGAAGTTTGTCACAAAGTTCTCTAAATGCCTAACTGATAAAGAAGCCGAATATCTTACAAAATTTGAGATGAAATGGCAGCAGTGTGTATATGCAGGTGGCAAAGAGCTGTTAGTTCTCTTACTAGTATCTCTTAAGCAACATGACAGTCCTGTTGAGGGAGGAGGGTGGGATAGCACGGGTTGATTTTTCATGTTTGTATATATATATATATATATATATATATATATATAGGTACGAGTATCTATTTAGTAGTCATTACTAAGCTAGGTTTATTCACTATCTTGTCCCTCTACAGAACTGTCAAGCTGCATTCTTGCTATATTTATATATCTATACTTTTTATATTTATACTATATGAATGTCACACTCTGTGTTACTCTTTTGTATATATGCGTATGCTCATATGTATGCAAATTTTGCATCTTTTAGCCATTAAAAAATTATCTATCTATCTATTTAAATGCAGCTCTTACGGATTAAGCAAAATTCATAAAAATTCCACAATCCAACAGGCAATTAAAGAACATAATTCCGCGTATATCCGAGTGCCCAGGTGTGGAAAATTTCTTTTGCGTGTATATACAGTTGGTGTTCGAGATAAATCAACGAGAATATCGCAAAATTTCACTTAGTGAACATTTGGATGAATGTGGAAAGAATCAATATTCGATCTTCCCGTTCCAAAAACTGTTCTCAGCAAACAAATGACGTTGTGTAAAGCTGGGTTGTCTCCCTTGACACTATGATGTCTCATGTTATTCTTGGAACATATATATAACTGTTACACGTATATATTTGCCAATGTCTGTCTGTGTTCCATAACAATTTACAGGGACCATCTCGATAACAATAGAGAGGTCTATTTTTGGTACTTTTTTTTACAAGTAAGATAATGGATAAGATAGTGCGGGTTAGAATTTTCTAAAGTGACGCTGTTGTTGTCAGGGGCACAAAAGGGGAGAAGGGCAGAACAAAAATTGTCGCCGATTTCCACCAAACGTATACATAATCATCTCCATGAGGAATCTAATGGTGTGGTTTACAATAGTGGCGCCATTTGAGTCAGGGATGCACGTAAGGGGAGAGGTACATAAGAATTAATAAACCTGTTTAGCGCCGATTGCCACAAAGTTGATACACATTCTTCTCTATGAAACGAGGAATCTAATCGTTCGCTTTCAAGATGGCAAAAGCGGCGTTATTTGAGTCAGGGGTGCAGTGCAGGGAGAGGGGCACCAAAATCGCACTTCCGCAAAAAGCCAATTTGGCGGCTATGTTTTTCGGTGGTTATCATGGCAACCATGGGCTCTCCCTAGCTTGGCATGATATCCAAATCCACAAGATATCATCTCAGGATGTTGTATACAAAGTGTGTTGCTTTTACCATAAAATGCACGATTCACCCTTTTTTTTACACGGAGCCGCCCTACTAGAAGGGCTGTATGGCCATTAGTGAGGTGTATATGTATACCTGGAGTGACTATGGTTATGGTTGTAGTGTATATGTATATCGTGAGTGGCTATATGGCCATGGGTGTGGCAAATAAATATACATGGAGTGATTATATGGCCACTGATGGGGTGACTATGTATACAAGAAGTGACTGTATGCTCATCGATGTGGTGAACAAGTACACATATAGTGACACTATAGTCATGGTGATGTGTAGGTTTATACCTGGTGTGCCTGCATGAATGGATAGTCATGTGTGGATGTACGGGCATACAAGGTGTGTCTGTATGCGTGAGATGTATGTGTATAAAGCGAGTGGCTACATGGCTATTTGTGTGATGTTTATGTATATATGGAGTGATTTCATGTTCATGTGTGGGTTATACAAGTGTACATTTGTGTGACTATCGATTTCCACAATAACTCATGGACATGATAATCGATATAGAGGTAATGTCAGAGTGCTATCTATCATGATGGTGTGGTATCTGTATAATGGAGGAAACGGTTTTCCTGACATGAGTCAATATCAATTTTGATGAATTTTGATGTTGTTGGGCAGAGTAGACACATATTATGGCTCATCTCAGTTCAGTTTCAAAGTTCTGTCCATTTCTGTTCAAAACTGGCCAGAATCCCAAAAGAAGTTTTCGGTAACAGTCCGTACTGCACTCTTTAACATGAATGTGACATGTCGTATAAGGTACTGAGACAACAAGAATAGAACATTTAGTTGTCAGTGAATTATGTTAAATATTTAATAACCAAGTATTTGTCACAATTTGCTACCATTTCGGATACCAAAGATAGTTCCATTTGACTTGAAAATATTGTCTAAACCCGAAAAAGTTGTTTTTTTGTCGAGTTTGTGATAGAAAATTCCAATAATTATGGTTATGTCAGTGACTATATACAATACTATCATTCAAGCGATGTGCATTAATACTGTTAGTATTCAATCTATAAAATACACAATCGCCAATTTTATAAATTAACCCCAACTTTTAACCGATTGCATGACACGCTGGGGCGATATTTACCATTTTCTATATTTTGGGTGTCATTTTGGCAGCCATTTTAAGCTAAAGTGACAATTTTGGCTCCAGTGAGTCAGATTAAGTTGGAATATTCATGGTATGCCTTACTTACAGTGCACAGTTCTGCCCATTTATTGTTGAAATATGACTACAATCTCAAAGGTGATTTTTAGTGAATTTTTATCGCGTTCTGTAAAATCGAATTTGTTTGGATCGGAAGAGACGGGGACCACATGAATGGCATATTTCATTGCTCCAACGATCACTTAAATGAACAGTATAAAATAAAGTCACAATTATCACCCAGTTCCATACAGCAGAAACTGATCAAGAAGTTGTTAGTGAAAACACATTAAATTTTCCACTTCCGACTACCATTTTGGCGACCATCTTGAACTGGGAGTTCCCAGTTTACTATGAAAAGTGGAATTATATCTTAGCTTAACATAAATATATACATTTGTTTACATATGACAAGATTTTCTCACTATAATTTGAATCAAACTGACTTAGTGACCCGTCTGAAAAAACAGCGGCCATGTTGGACGCCATCTGGTCTGGTGTCTACACGACCACTTTTTTTCGTGTTAACATTGATTAATTGTTGAGGGACATCATGCGGAGGAAGGTGAAGTTAAATCCTGGGGTGCCTGGATACCTACGGCTCCTGGACTAGTGTACGTATTGACGGAGTTAATTGGGAAAGCTTGTTCCCATGACAACTAGGGCCTAAATGTGGGTATGGCCGTTTGGGAAACCTGCTTTGATGATATATACATGTGCACCAAAGCTACTACCTGAACTTCAATTTGTCAACAACCAGCCAATCTCGAAACTGCCAATTCGCGCCAACCAGTGTTCATATAAAAGTTCGTTTATTGTGGTCGATCACTAGCTAAGTGCGAAAAATCTGTTATATTGTCTTTATGGAATACCGAAGATGATCTTATCTTAAATTGAAACTTATCACATAAGTCCAAATTTTAATTTGTTTTACTTAGTTTTTGAAGAAAATACATTAGTTTCCATGGCAACAAGCTAATTTTTGCTGATCTGGCCCCAAATTTTACAGTTTGTAATATATATTGATCTTTTCTCTATTGGATAAGCAATGCTTACATCGATATGGCTGATACTATTCACATAGTTGGCCTTCAAACAAACTGCCATATACCGTAAATTATCACAGGGGTTGGTTGCTATGGCAACTGATTAATCACCCTAACCGACCTCGGATTTTTGTGCCTACCAATTTTTTTAAACCGGGACATACCAAAGATGAAGTGTGTAAAATTTCGTAATTTGTTCACAAAGTGTAATGATACGCCTGTTTTTGTCACATATCTGCTCCACTAATATATCTTTGAACATTAGGATATTTTCTTGTTTGAAGAGTTTCTGTGTGTTGCATAAAATACGATTTTTTTGTAAGGTGGACAGTACGCCCGTGTGGATAAGATTAAATGACTATGGACTAACGACTGGTATAGTGTTTTTCGTTATTGTTTTGGTAGAAAGTTTTTAACTTTGTTCAATAAGTAGAGAGTGTGATAACGTTTACGTTGTAACAGTTAAAAAAATCATTAACGGCTAAACTGAAAATCACTTTTGAATAGTGTTGTTGCAATAAACTATCTACCAACGCAACTAAAAGTAAATTCATGTTGATCCAGCCCAAAGGCAGCGAGGACAAGTGGAGAAATTTCACACTGAAATTGTATTTTCTCAATAAAATATCACGGTTAACTGTATCGAATGCTTTTGATAAGTATATGAAAATCGCTAATGTAGAATACTCAGTTGGTTTTTCATTATTTGTTGCTACATTATATAGAAGGCGCATCAAAGGATGTATGGTAGAGTGATTCTTACGGAAACCATATTGATGGTTATGTAAGGTTTCATGTTTTTCGAGAAACGAAAAAAACCTTTTATGCACGAGTTTCTCTAACAAATTCGAGAAAACGGGCAGAATGCTTATGGGCTTATAGTTCGTTATTTTATCGGGAGATTCACTTTTATAACGACCCGCTCGGCGCGCCCGAGCTCGGGTCGTGTATAGGTAACAGGCGGGTGGGCGTACTTGTGACGTCACACATAAATTACAGTATACCGTGAAGGAGAAACTTTTATTCACACAACATTTTCGTGAGAAAATCACGTAACTTCCGGCAGTGGTTTCACAAAATCGCGGAATCAGATATGAAACAAATTTTCTACTTCACAACTTCTAATATGTGGCAATGGACAATTGATGTATTTATTTATAAACAGTAAGTTGTTATGAATATGTCCTACATATGTTCATATTATATTAGATCAGTGTCATTTGTTAACAAAATGAAGGCAGTTACGGCGTAATGACGTCAAAGCGTCATTTGTCTCTGCGGGCCAGAATCCAGACATGACTGAACGTGTCATGTCGTCTTCGCGGGCAACTGATTTCACCTCACTATAGACTAGCCATATATTGATTGATGTATTGATTGAGCATTTAATCCATGCTCATACACATGTAATCCGAGTTAATTATAATATCACATCAAGTTTTACATGTATATGCAGCGAAGTGTTGATTTTTTTCTGAAGTCAGTAGCCAATACGATGTTTATGTTTACTACTTACCACTTCATATCAATGGTGTTCATTTATAAACGTTTAACTATACATAATGATTATGTAAAGCACCCGTATTCAATACAAATATAATTCTTATTATTATGACGGGGTCGTTCTATATGCCTTGCATATTATCATATTGAAGTGGAATTACATTTGATATTTTCATCCTACCGGGAAGATACCTTGTTTAAATGATAGATTTAATATATGCGTTAGGACTGGGGACCTTTCGGGTATGGTCTGTTTCATTAATTTTGATGACAGGTTATTATATCTATGGTTCCTTTTTCAGTGATGTCATTCGAGAGTTTAAAAACTTCATATGTACTTTTATGTGTAACCATATAAGGTAAGGGTGTGTCTGACCAGGTAGCAGAACTGTCAAGGTTAGCGACCCCACACCTAGCACACCAGAATGACAGAGCAAAGTCAAAGTAATGTGCTGGCAGGTGGACCAGAAGGCCTTTTTGAAAGTCAACTAAAGAAAAAATTCAAACGGCTAAGAACGCAGTTGTCATAATAATTTTACACACAATTGATACCGGTCGGTGCAAAATGTACGGTCTATATAAAGTGGTAGTATAGTCCCCCGCAAGTTTGGAAACAATTAAATATGCGTGACACAGAAAGTGTTATACAGTGTATTCCATATAAACCGTAATATATATTAGTAAAACGCTATTTATATGGCCTAGTCATCTCAATGGGTTGATATACGCGCACAAGTACAGTATCTATATATAGGTATATGTGCTCGTACAACACTACGTTGTTATTTAAGTAATATATGATGTGGATCCCACCACACCACCACCCTTCTAATTACAAACCGATAAGTGTCACATATATTTATCACGAATCTTATAAGAGGTATTTAACACGAATCTTATAAGAGGTATGCAAGTTGGAATGTATTTCCCAACAAGTGTAGATGATTAGTATAGTATTCGGAACATACATACATAGCGTTATCCAAGTATATCGAGTGTATACGGTATGGGTGGTCAACACCATATTATTATAACCTATACACTGTATGTATAACATGAACATTGTAGAGTAACGCACCCATATCCCTTATCTTATTCAAGGGACGTGGTGGTACATACTAAATATATCTATCTTAACCTATGGAGGGAAGACAGGGATATTACCAAATTACCAAGGTCATACTTGGAGAGGCAACGAACTATGAACCATGCGAACATTTACACAAAGAGAAAGTCTTATGTAACAACTTCAGTTCACCCATCGGTCAACCATCCGTCAGGACAGACAAAGAGAAAGTCTTACGTAACAACTTCAGATCACCCATCGGTCAGGCCAGACAAAGGAAGATACTAATGACCGCTATAAGTCATTAGCGTATATATAAACCAAACATTAATCTACTCTTCAATCAGTTTCGGCTCTTCAGACCTCATTGGCAGATGTCAACATCAGCCCGCTAATTAATAAGTGGCGCTCCTGTCTTTCCATCCATCCCACATTGACTCGTAACATTGTTGTTGACTATACATTGATATTAGACGTAAATAAACGATATACAAGAACTGACTTCATTCCTTCACAAAATTTGTTTTGCATTGGACTCAGTTAGATAGTCGGAAATTATCATTCCGATGTTATAAGGCACCTTGTCGCTAGTTTTTTTTTCGCAAAATAATCGTTAAATTCTTGAGCTATTTTCTCTGGTTGCGAAATTATAGTATTTCCATTTTAAATATTTGTTGATATTTTTGGAGTGTTATCGTTTCTTTAAGAGCGTTTTTCAGAATGACCCATGTACGTCGCATATCAAATCTATTTTCGTGGAGAATATTGTCGTAATGTAATGTTTTGCTTTTCCTAACTAAGCATATGTATATTCGACAATATGTTTTATATTTATCAGCGTTATTATCACAATGAGCTTTTAGTTTTGTTATGTAAAGTTTGTTCTTAAAGGGGTACTGTACACAGAGATAGGCAATTTCCCGGAGAAGACGCAGGTCTCAGGAAGAACCGGAAGTTCATTGCCCACAGCTTCGATTGATGCATTCAATCTCTTCCATCGAGCAATCTCACTCCCTATAAAAGTACTTGACGCTTTATGACTCTTGTTTCTTTCTCCTTTTTCCGAATCGGTTATAACGCGCCTTCCTTTTGCAGGTAACATGTTTTGTTTGCAACTCAACAATGTTCGCGAACGGTCGTCAATAAAAGACACGCAGCAGATGCGATTTCAAGAACGGTAACTCGTAATGGCATAATTCGCCATTTTATGACTCAAGCCATAAATGAATTTATATTAAATAATTCAATTTTACTTTTACGATAGCCTGTTAACCGGAACGTTTTGAGTAGACATCGTCGACTCAAATTAGTTATTTTATAATATAATATTCATATTAGATCGCTATTGTTACCGGGAATTTATTGAAATTGATGTACAGTACCCCTTTAACTAAATAGGAGTTTAATGAGACCTTTTGTCATCGAAGTTTGTGTTACATAATGGGGTACGTCAATAGCCTGGGCCGATGTGATGGTCTGTTGTAAGTGATGAGTGAAGAGTAGATCGAACACATGATGATTTCTTTATTTGATACAGATTGACACGCAACAAGCATCGTAACATATATATGGAGACCAGCAAGACTTAGTGTCTTATGAATATAGCTACCGCATGGTGAACATCCACACGCAATACGGAGCGATGCTCGATCTCCGGACCTCCCTTCTCAGAACTCCACCTCGGTTTATATATACCCACTGATGACTCGCAGTAAATATACTACATGCAGTTGGTACACTATGTGGGCTGACCTTTGTCTGACTTGATGTGTCTTACGTAATCATTGCTCCTTCGTGGCAAGGCTATGCATTCCTAAGAGGTCGTGGCTTTTTACTAATTACGTGCGGAATTTGACTTCTTCAATCGGGGTCGATATTAGTTCAAAGTTCCAGTCTAAGAAATATCGAAATAAATCCCGTGCGATCAGGGATGTTACTGGTAGGTGGGGTATATTATGTATCAGTTGTTTTTGTATATATAATTAGTTGGTGGTTTAGATCGGACCAATCGAAATTATTCATTAAACGCCCATAAATATATTGAAAGAAAACTGTCATATATAAGTTTGGTTTGGTGAAGTACTATCGAAGACACATCGGAAATCTTGTTGTTGAAGTATCGAGAAATATGTTTGGAGCCTGTATACCATTCGTTAAGTAGTATGTGTGTCTCGTTAGATCCACATCTAAAAATAGATTTTTTGGGTCTAAAATTGTTTGTACTAAAATATTCCCAAAAAAAAAATTCAAAACCCTAATTGTGACCATCGGTA
Organism: Siphonodentalium dalli; assembly: GCA_032622095.1. Classification (NCBI taxonomy): domain Eukaryota; kingdom Metazoa; phylum Mollusca; class Scaphopoda; order Gadilida; family Siphonodentaliidae; genus Siphonodentalium; species Siphonodentalium dalli. The sequence goes on from CP136067.1 coordinate 203,299,097, forward strand.
TGAATGCATACATTCCTCCAGTGTTTATCAATCAGACGCAGTCCATGCATCATATAATTGTCATACCTGAAATAATTTGACACCATTACTCTTACATGAATAATAAAGAGCGTGTATTCTTTACTTCTCTATCCGGATGAAGTTATTGAGTATATGACAGGTGTGTATTATCGCGAATTATTGGAAGTATTGAGATGTACTATGTTGAATCATGAGCGGACGAAGAGGGTAATGCGAAATTACAACCCCAGAATGAACTGACATATTCGATGGAACAAATTTTCAAGTATGTACACGCCACATTGGGGGTAACACATGTCGAAAATAGTCGCACATTGGTTTACCAAATGACTTCTATTATATCCCGTTGACAGTTATATGTGGTCCGAGTCGTTTAATTATCGATATCTTGTCTGAACAACATTAGTTGTTTAACGGGTTATTATCACGTAAGGTTGATAAACTGTGTCATTGTTAGCATTAACGCGATAATTAGTTATGCAAAAAATATGCATACATAATACGTACAGGTCATGAGACACTCAATAATAGAAGTTACTTCGGTGCTAACTATGTTATGGAGTTTTGGTATACAAATATCTATGAGCGTAAGTATGAATGTGGGGCGATAAGTGGTTATTACATAATGTTGTTATAACAATGACACCTGTATCTTCACCGAAGATATTCGTTCCGCCCATAGCCTCTTCAACCTACACGTTCTCTTCCATCAACATTATCAGACCACGCTTTCGACCCATATAAAGCTGCTCTACACACGCCTTCCATAACAAATGTTTACTTATGATGTATATAAGAACTGTATAGCTACTAATAAATAGGACACAGTGAACAAAAAAATGGGGTCAACTAACCATAGCGCCATACCATTTGAACCTTGTTCTAGTATTTGCATCAATGGACCAACTGGTTCTGGTAAGACGAGATGGGTCTACAGATTCCTACAAAATCTTAGTGGAATGTATTCTAGAGATCCACCTAAGAAAATAATGTACTGTTACGGTATTTCAGGTATCCACCGATGCCTGCAATGTATTATTTATAATAATTGGACTCATTTATCTCACGTAAATAATACTCTTAGTTGTTCCAATAAAATAGTTATCAAATTCGATCACCAATAGATTTGACTGTGGAATATAACGACCTTTAACTTATTTATCGATCTATGTTAGAACATGGTCTTAACAAAAAACTTGACCATAACAAAAATTACCTTACATTTATGCATGAATCTAATTAGACCATGCGTAAATATTGTCAGCTTATCGTCTGATGAGCAAATCCGACGTTTATCAAAAATAGTACAACTTCCAGTTGGTAATTACTCTTACGAATGAAGAGCGTTGAACATATACGAAATTAATACACGAATGAACTGAAATTTATATTTCACATCTTACCAACAACAGATACAGACATAGTCATAGTGTTATACTGTCTTGCATGTACCCATGCTATGACATCATTAGAAGGGGCAATACACTCAAGGAGTTAAAGTGACATGAAACAAGGGACGTGATGTAATATTGGTGTTTGAATATTAAAGGAACACAATGCACTCTAAAGGTACACTCATTATGAATGAATGTTAACAATACAAGCGCACGAATGAAGAGCGTTGAACATATACGAAATTACTACACGAATGAATTGAACCTTGAAATTTATATTTCACATCTTACCAACAACAGCTACAGACATAATCATAGTGTTATACTGTCTTGCATGTACACGCGCTATGACATCATTAAAGGCGGACAATCCACTCACGGTGTGACAACAGATACAGACATAGGCATAGTGTTATACAGTCTTCTATGTACCCACACTATGACACCATTAAAGTACATTGAGAAAATGAGCAAATGAGCAAGAAAATGAGCAAATGAGCAATAAAAATGAGCAAATGAGCAAAAAAATGAGCAAATGAGCAAGAAAATGAGCAAGAAAATGAGCAATCAAAATGAGCAAATAGGCAAAAAAATGAGCAAATGAGCAAGAAAATGAGCAAATGAGCAATAAAAATGATCAAATGAGCAAAACAATGAGCAAATGAGCAAATAAATGAGCAAATGAGCAAGAAAATGAGCAAATGAGCAAGAACATGAGCAAATGAGCAAGAAAATGAGCAAATGAGCAAAAAAATGAGCAAATGAGCAAGAAAATGAGCAAATGAGCACGAAAATGAGCAAATGAGCAATAAAAATGAGCAAATGAGCAAAACAATGAGCAAATGAGCAAACAAATGAGCAAATGAGCAAGAAAATGAGCAAAATGAGCAAGAAAATGAGCAAATGAACAATACAAATGAGCAAATGAGCAAGAGGTGAGCAAGTGATCATGTCGATAATAAAAAGCAGCATTTTATAGATCGAAAAGAAATTTTGTCAGAATATTGTCATCAACTCAATCAAGATCTCAACGAAACGCATTATTGACATCGATAACTATCATGGTGCATTGGCATTCATGGCCAGACAAATTTAATTCGTGTGTCTACAATACAACCTACCTATCCAAATGTCAATGCAATTATGAGTGATTTCAATATGAGCACTCTATTATATAGATATGTGTAACCTGGAGACATGATGAAATCGATTGTGATACAAAGCTAAAGTACCGCCCCATAGGACAGATACATAGCTAACGTACCGCTCATAGAGCAGAAGCTAAAATACCGCTCTAACGTTGTCTGAATCTACAGCCCCTTCATTATTATATCCATGTTTGGTCAGTTTGACCATTTTCTTCATGATCATGTTATGTATGGGTGGTGTTTTCATTCGATGCTGGTATTCTATTAATCGTTCGTAACTTTTGAGAAAGAGGAACAACAACAACAACAACAACCGCCGCCGGCGGCGATGTTGTTGAGCCGCCGCCGGTCGTTCACAACGTCTCTTCGTGTTGTTTGTACTGGATACAAATTTATCACATTGGCTACAATACAACCTACCTATCCAAATGTCAATGCAATTATGAGTGATTTCAATATGAGCACTCTATTATATAGATATGTGTAACCTGGTGACATGATGAAATCGATTGTGATACAAAGCTAAAGCACCGACCATAGGGTAGATACAAAGCTAAAGTACCGCTCATAGAGCAGAAGCTAACCGCAGCGCCATGCGTTCACAGACACTGGAATACAATAGTCACTGTATATAGAGAAGTATGACCTTGTACGTAAATAATAAAGCGCGTTATCGAGTCTATTCATTCTCAATAATAGATGGTCATTTAGTCAAAACAGTATGGTGTCCTTTATCCCCCACATATTGAAGCCACACATTACTTGATGTTCACTTATACAGTTGTATGTCAATTATCAGTGGAGTGTCAGTGTACTTCATTGTGAATTAAATCACTCTGGGTTATTTGACTATAAACTATAAACCTGTTACACCACAGCCGATGGTTATTGTAATAATATGATCGTACGTGACACGTAATGGAGCAACCACCAAGTTGATCATTAAATTCAATATTACAATAATTATAGGATGTTCCGTACAGGGTACTACATGTGCTACACCACTCGGAGAAATGTCTGTGTCGTCACACAACTACCATGTTAGAACTTGGATTGATATATTCGTAATCGTATATAGTCACCAATAGCCGGGTTACTACGGTAGTAGCAGACATTGTCCATCCGTTGAACTATTCAAACCCAGCATTAAAATCATGGTTATGATCAGTCCAAACATATAAGTAAAGTTTGAACATAAGATCATAATAGCTGAGAACCTGGTGTAAATTGAACTGTGGTGGGGCCTCAAGCATATCTACCCCTGCACGTCAGAACAAAATTATGCCATAGCTTGAGGATGGAAGTGAACCATCATCCCACAGCGAAATCAACCAGGCCTGTTGGGTTTGAAACTTTGAATAGTTTACTAGATGGGCAATGTCAGGTACTACGGTAGTAACCTGGCTATTGGTGACTATATACGATTACGAATATATCAATTCAAGTTCTAACATGGTATTTTAGTGTGATGACACAGACATTTCTCCGAGTGGTGTAGCACATGTAGTACCCTGTATGTATATATACATATATATATCACAGCAGAAGTTTCCTTAGAATTAAATTAATATTAATGGATGGAAATGGAATGCCTTTAATATTTGTATTATTTGAGTCGGTCATAGATTACCTTAGCTGCAGGCAATCAATGCAATACATGTAAACTACAAGTATGTAGAAAAAGAAATGATGGAATGAAGTGTTGTGAATATGATGCTTCACTTTAATATTTTGAGTCGGACATAGATTACCTTACCTGAAGGCAATCAATGCAATAAGCGACGTACATGTAGAAACAGAAATTATTGAATGAAGTGTAATGAATATGAAGCGTCATTTTAATGCAATATCGATTGGGTGGAAGAGAAATTTCACTTTAATAGTTAACGATGATATACATATAGAATTATATATTATCCCCATTGAAGACGATCAATGCAATGACCAGTGTAGAAATGGAAAAAATGTTGCCTGAATGAATCGATGTGTGAACATAAAGTCTCACTTTAATGAAATATTGAGATGATGATCAACGATGAATTTGCAATTTCTTTAATGATGAAATTGGTTTACATATACATGTATATGCAGCTGAAAATGTGAATTGACTGAAATGTAATTATGAAAGTGTCAATGACACTGTAGCTCAATGTGGAAATGAAATAATTTCATGTGTTACAGTTAATGGAGCAATTAGGAATGTGGAAAGTTGAAAGGCCTAGTTATGCAAAGATTAAAATCCAAGATGGCCGCGACAGCCATGTTTTTTTTGCCAAATGACACAAAAAAGACTCCTTCCTATTTACATGTCATTGTTAACATCCTTCACAAATTTCATGATGATCCTACAAAAGATACGACCTGTAGCCCATGTCAAAGGATTTAGTCGTGCAAAGAGTAAAATACAAGATGGCTGCTGGCGACCGGGTTTCTTGATTGAATTCAAAATGAATCTTTGCCCATCTACATGTAAATGATTTGACCAAAGATAAGACTTGTAGCCCTTGACAAAGAATTTAGTCATGCAACGAGTATAATCCAAGATGGCTGCTGGTGGCCATGTTTTTGGCTGAACAACCCCAAAATTACTCGTTTCCCATCTATGTCAATTTTAACATCCATGACAAATTTAATGAAAGTGTCAATGACACTGTAGCTCAACTTGAAAAGGGAATAATTTCATGTGTTACAGTCAATGGAGTGATTAGGAATGTGGAAAGGCCTAGTTATGCAAATAGTAAAATCCAAGATGGGCGCTGACAGCCATGTTTTTTTGCCGAATGAACCCAAAAAGACTTGTTTGCATTTACAAGTAATTGTTAACATTCATCACAAATTTAATTATGATCCGACCTGTCAACATCCATGATAATTTTTATGAAGATCAGACAAACAGTACAGCAGTACGGCCTGTAGCCCGCGTCAACGGATTAAATTTGAAATCCAAGATGGCTGAATGGCCCCCAAAATTACTCGTTCCCATCTACATATCAATATTAACATTCATGACAAGTTTCATAATGATCGGATGAGGTCTGTAGGGTGTACCAAAGGATTTAGTGATGCAAAGAGTAAATTCATGTTTTTTTGCCGAATGACCCCAAAATGACTCGTTCCCATCTACATGTCAATGTCAACATCCATGACAAATTTCATGAAGATAAAACAAAACAGATAGGTCTATAGCCCATGCTAATGGATTTTGTAGAAATATTTACAATGTAGTCATACAAAGAGTAAAATCCAAAATGGCCATTGGTGGCCATATTTTTTTGCCGAATGACCCCAAAATGACTCATACCCATCAATAGGTCACCCTGATGATCCATATGAAGTTTGGTGATGATCAGATCAGGGATGTGGTATGTAGGGTGTGTCAAAGTATTTAGTGATGCAAAGAGTAAAATCCAATATGGCTGCCGGCGGCCATGTTTTTTGGCCGAATGACCCCAAAATGACTCATACCCACCAAGAGGTCACACCGATGATCCATATGAAGTTTGGTGATGATCGGATCAGGGATGTGGTCTGTAGGATGTGTCAAAGGATTTAGTGATGCAAAGAGTAAAATCCAATATGGCCACCAGCGGCCATGTTTTTTGGCTGATTGATCCTAAAATTACTCGTTCCCATCTACATTTAAATGTCAACATTCATGACAAATTTTATGATGATCAGACAAACAGTAGCCCGCGCCAATGGATTCAATTTTGAAATCCAAGATGGCCACCAGCGGCCATGTTTTTTGGCTGAATTACCCCAAAATGATTTGTGCGGAAATTGTGCCCAACTAGGGGCCACCCCAATGATGAATATAAAGTTTGGTGATGATCGGATCAGGGTTGTGGTCTATAGAGTGTGTGAAAGTACTTAGTGATGCAAAGAGTAAAATCCAAGATGGCCACCAGCGGCCATGTTTTTTGGCCGAATCATCCTAAAATGACTCGTTCCCATCTACATGTAAATGTCAACATTCATGACAAATTTTATGATGATCAAACAAACAGTACGGCCTGTAGCCCGCGATAATGGATTCAAATTTGAAATCCAACATGGCCACCAGCGGCCATGTTTTTTGGCCGAATGACCCCAAAATGGCTCGTTCCCATCTACATGTCAATTTCAACATTCATGACAAATTTCATAAAGATCCGACCAAAGATACGACCTGTAGACCGCGCGAAATTATTTAGTGATGCAAAGAGTAAAATTCAAGATGGCTGACGGTGGCCATGTTTTTTGGCCAAATGACTACAAAGTGAATCGTTCCCATCTAGAGGTCACTCCGATGATCCATATGAAGTTTGGTGATGATGGGATCAGAGATGTGGTCTGTAGGATGTGTCAAAGGATTTAGTGATGCAAAGAGTAAAATCCAAGATGGCCACCAGCGGCCATGTTTTTTGGCCAAATGACCCCAAAATGACTCATTCCCATCTACATGTCAATGTCAACATTCATGACAAATTTCATAATGATCTGACCAAAGTAAGGACTTGAAGCCTGTGCCAAAGGATTTAGTCATGCAAAGAGTAAAATCCAAGATGGCTGCTGGTGGCCTTGTTTTTTCGGCCGAACGACCCCAAAATGACTCATTCCCATCTACATGTCATTATTAACATCCATGAAAAATTTCATGATGATTAGACAAACAGTACCTGTAGACCGAGCCAATTGATTTAATTTTGAAATCAAAGATGGCCGTTAGCGGCCATGTTTTTTGGCCAATGACCCCAAAATGACTCATTCCCATCTACATGTCAATGTCAACATTCTTGACAAATTTCCTAAAGATCAGACCAAATGTACGACCTGTAGCCCGCGCCAAAGGAAATTGTTGACGGACATACATGTACACACGCACACACGTACGACGGATGCCAACCCATGGCAATAGCTCAAACTTACAAAGTAAGATGAGCTAATAATGAATATGTGATGTGTCGCATTTAATGAATTGGCAATGACATGATGACAGTGGTATCTAAAAGGTCACTGCCGTTCGGTCATGATAACACGGTCTACAGGTATTAGCGGGTTGTCACACCAGACGTTGAAGAAAATTATGATATATGTACATGAGGATCTTTCTAAAGGTCGGGTAAGTGTTGGCGCTGGGTATTGTGTTAAAATAGTCACATCCATGATCCATTAAAACCGCCATATTTAATACAGAATTAATATTATAATAATCAAACCTTGTTCTTATACAAATCATAAATACATGTAGCACATTAATTTCAGCATGTTGTTATCATAATGTTATGTTAGTACTTTGTGTTACATTGTTTGTAAGCAAACGTCATCTTATGTAAACAAACATTACATGTACATGTATGTAAAGAGTATGCGATAAGCAAAACACTCAACACCGAGTAGACCCCCACTGCATGTACATGTACTAGTACCAGTATATGAACTTTTGTTGTTTGTTTACAACATACTGCATTACCGGTATAGCCAATAAGCTAAATCTCATATTTTGGTGTTGAATGGGTTACCATCAATCACTCTCGACCTAATCAATCGCCACGTTGTCTGAAAGTGATTTGCTTATCGCTCACTATTTACATGCTGTATATATACAAACGCTCCGTGGAAAATAACGCATTCATAATAGGATCAATATTCACACTATTAGTATATTCTTGAGGAAATTTTCAGAATTTGGTAACTGTTATTTCTAAATTATTATTTATTACATGTATATATGTACATATACAGTAGCTGATGTGCCTGGCTTCATCCAGGCTATTTAGGGAACAACGTTGCCTACCGGTATCAATGTATGAGTATATATCGAGGTCGCAGTCACGGACACAGTCGCACATGAAATTATACCTACCCATATAGTTCCCGGGATCAAAGTACATGTACAGTAGACCTTTGGTACATTACCACATTTTAGCCAGATCAGTTGTGCAGTTTTCGAGTCTATAACACACAGACAGAAATTCCAAAATATAATATAATATAATAGACCAAGTGATGTGACTGACTTCTTCCGCTCTATTTTGGGATTTCTCTATGATCGTCTCCGTTTGGACAAAATATACAGCATCTGGACAAACGATCAGTCGAGGTCCAGAAACATATGAGCGTATGTGTGCTACCAGTACCGTAGGTCAATGTCAAGGACAGTCGCATCATGTGAAATTAGACAGGTCTGCCCATATTGTTTCCAGGATGAAAGAAGCCTACATACACAGCTTTCATGATTAGCTACTGGTACGGCATTCAGCATTGCCGAAGCAATTTGCTGCAGAAAACTGGACCATAGTGTTGCCGTAGCGGATTGCCGAAGCCAAACAATCTGAATTAAAAGGGCTGCATAAATGTACCAATCAATTGGTTGAGGTCCAGACACATGCCAATAGTATACCGGTATGAGCATATACCCCGCTGGACAAGTGTCCATTGGCAACGCAGTGTATTTGCCATTCGGCCGCGGTGTCAAGAGTTTGTAACTGCAGTTGAGCACCGCGGCTGAACGACAAGTACACCGTGGCCGAATATCAAGTACACTGCGGGGTCTGCGCCGTGACTGCGGCTGAAAGGCAACTACACAGCGGCTGAATGGCATGAAAACCGTGGTTAGATTTATGATTTGTATCATCTTTTTTCAGTTTAATGACGTACACTGTGGCAACTACACCATGGCCGAACGGCAAGTACCGTACACCGCGGCCGAACTGTAGTTAGCCGGTGGAGCCGCGGTGTAGTTGCATTTCAGCTGTGGTGGCAACGCTGACCGCACTGCGGTTAAGTGGACACTTGCTTTGTCCAGCAGGGTACCTACATGTACATGTATATGAGCGAGGTCATGATCAAGGACATGGTCACTCATGAAATTGGACCCGCTCATTTCTGGGATCAAAGTAGACATATAATACATGCACATACTAAATTTTAGTGGGATAGATAGTTGAGCAGTTTTTGATTCTATAAGACCCACACACAGACAGAAGTCAGTCCTTCGATTTTGAGGCGCGCAATTGCGCTTGCGCGCGCCAAGGCGCGCGGATCTAAAAACCAGCGAGTTATTAAATACGCACGCCGAAAATTTCAAATGCGCACCTCAAATTTTCAACCAGTGAACGAGATTTTAACAAACAAAACACACCAATGGTTAAACGCCGACAAGACGATTCACCATGTATCTTTCTCAGCAGTGATACGATTAGGATTACACTTCCGAGTTTGAACCTTTAGGTGGGCACTGAATGGAATCAGGATAGGCAGGTCCGGTCTGCGCATGCGCAGTTTTTAATGTAATAATATTTTGTCGAATAAAACTGAGCGGAACGACTTAATTAAAGTTCCGTAAACCTGCTAACCATACGGTCAATTTGATCAGCTTGACAACGCACTGTGCGTGCAGGGATGTGGCTAGAGAGGGGGGTGTGGGGGTGTCTCACCCCCCCAGCAGAGAGCTATATTTTCAATAGTTGGAAATTTCACACCAACAATAGGTTGAAAATGTTCTTGTAGTTTGATTATAAAACAATTTATTGGGGGGAATTTATTGTTTTTCGACCAATATTTGCATATGTTCCTATTTTTGGTCAAAAATTTTGACAGAAATGGACATCAGTTGGAAATTTTCCAACCTTAGGGGGGTGACAGGTTGGAAATTTCCAACACTTGGAAAGCTTGTGTCCTGGTCCCTCCCCCGTGGCCAGTCAAAAACTTCTAGTTAATTTAAGAAAACAATATTGTCATACAATTGGTCAACATTGTCATTGGAATTGTCATCAGTTGGAAATTTTCCAACCTAAGTGGGGTGTAGGGTTTGAAATTTCCAACAGTAGGAAGGCTTGAGGCTAGTCTAGATGTTAGGATTTTGCGATTTTCTTGTTCAGATTTCAAAATGTTCGCACACCGGGCCGAACCATGGTCGGCCCGGTGTGTCGTTGCCCCATCCACATGGCCAATACAAAACTGCTAATTAGTTTAGCAAAACAATATTTTACTACATTTAGTCAAACTTGTAGACATAAATGGTTATCAGTTGAAGAATTTTCCAACCTGAGGGGGAGCATGAGGTTTGAAATTTCCAACACTAGGAAAGCTTCAGTTGAGGCCAGTCTAGATGCTAGGATTTGCGATTTTCTTGTATATAGTTTTCAAAATTTTCTCACACCGGGCCAAACAACCATGGTCGGCCCGGTGTTTCCTGGTCTGTTGTCGGCAGCTGTGTGCATTTGTCTGGAATTAGATCACTAGTTGTTTTTTGGGGGGCAATTTTCAGTTTAAAATATCTTAATGTTCTCATACTGGGAAAATAGAAGCATGGCTTATGAATATATAGGAAATTAGGCCTGAGCATGAGGTACAAGGGGGGGGGGGGTGCAAATGGAATTATGCAAAAAGTTGTATTGGTGCGATTCCGACTCAAGGGGGGGAGGGGTGCAAATGGAATTATGCAAAAAAAAAAAAGTTGTGTTGGTGTGATTCCGACTCAAGGGGGGGGGGGGGGGTGCAGTTGGAAATTCCCAAGGTGGACACCCCCCCCAGCGGAGACGCTCTAGCCACATCCCTGTGTGCGTGTTTGACCCAAACTAGAACAGTTGTGGAAGTGTTCGATCCTCTTGTCGGGCGCGTCAAAAAATGACACATGCATAGACCGGACCTGCCTATCCTGATTCCATTCAGACTTTTCCGAAACTTTAATCGAGTCTGATGAGCATGCGCTCTCAGACGCGGAAGTCGACCAATTAGGTTGGCGATTATCGCAATACGATAGGGGAACACTCCGACGTTCGTACTCAGATATCACCAATTTTTGTACCTACCGTAGCTTGCCTGTTCTGGGTTTCACAGGCAAATGGCTAATTTGATTCTGTTTGTTGTTATATATATATCACCTCGTTTATTATTCTTTTTCATAAACATAAAATAAAACAAGCCGAAGATGATTTGTTTAAAACTTCTGAACCATGAAACTGGCGATGTTATCAGAGTACGTTATACTTGTGATAGTTACGTTACGCACAATGTGTTCCCCTATCGTATTGCGATAATCGACTAATTACCATGATCAGATTCACCGGGATTGTTGATGTTATCATCATGTGGACTATTGTACAATATAAACAAATGTTTTTATTTCTGTTTCTGTTGCCACACTTGGAATTAAACGTGTGCATACCAATATACCATTATACTTGTGTTCGTCTTTATTCAGTAATAATTTCATCGATGTTAATTTGAATTGTGCTCCCTCAAAAAAGGCGCGCGCAAATCCCAAAAGCTACGAGCAATATATCGGGCACCTACGTTTTCCAAATTCGAAGGACTGCAGAAGTTCCGAAAAACAACCAACGTCAAATGAACGACGATAAAAAACAACTAACGAAAAAACACACTGGCTGACGAATGGTGGCAAATGCCCGATAAATGACGAGGATGACAAATGACAAAAAACAACAAAGAAAATACTGACCGACAACGAAAAATGACTGATGACGAAAAACAAACGGCCAATGACTAACACAATATCGAACGATCGATGACCAAAATTTACTGATGACGAAAAAACAAACGGCCAACGATAAACACAATGTCGAATGATCGACGACGAAAAATGTCTGGACGACAAACACATCGACCCAGGCCTGCAGGTTTCAAAATTATGTGTAACCTATGGTACATGTATTTTTCGTTCGCCTGGTTTGTGCTTTAATAGGCAATCCTAGTCGAAAATCTACGGGATATAATGTACCCTGCTGGACAAAACTAGTTTCCACTTAACCACAGTGCAGTTAGTAATAGTATTGCCACCGTGGCCACAATGCAACTTCATTGTACGCCGCGGCTCCACTGGATAACTACAGTTGGGTCGCAGTGTACTTGCAACGAAAAACACGACTGATGACAAATAAACAAACTTTACAAACGATGAAAACGAATGACCAACAATAAACACGACGACAAACTACCAAGGACGAAAAACGATAGACGACAACCAAACAGGAATGACGACAAACGTACACACTGACTGTGGCACTGACGACAGTAACGAATGACGACAAATTGTCAAATGATGAAAAACGATTAAATGAACAACATTAAATCAAAATTAAATTTTTTAAGCAAACAGACCTACCTTTAAAAAACTTGGATTTGAATAAAAATGCCTCCGGCTCCAGGACCATGTATGGGTTCACAACAGCACCGCCAAAATCTTCATCAGATATCACTTCCTTGAATTGTAATCAGTTATGGACTGATTGAATCACACATGATAAGACGGTAACTATGAATTAGGAAACATACTACAATTGCAATAGGCCTATACATTGCTAGATCCATTTGATCTTTGTGTCATGGCTTACGCCATAGCCATATTACCACGTCTGGTCAGACTAATACATTGCACGCCGCAACACATAATTCTTTCTTTGAATCGTTTGATTTTTTTAAATTTCCATGAATCATTGAATGGCATGATGATGAACTTGAACTGTTGAAAGTTGAACGTTTTGGTTCACTGGTTGATTGAATGATTCTTGAATCTTTATCAGTGTTGTCTCTAACAGTTCACAGCAGCATAACTCAGTAATTGTCGACAGTGTTGAAGTGGAGAAAACGTAATTCACGAAATCAAGCGAGCAATACTGTCGATTTGTCAAAAAATGTTTGCTATGGCGGCGAAGTTCAAGGTGGAGGCTATGGGATATATGGTAGTAATTTCTGGACCACTTAAATTGCCGTAAGCCGGATTGCACTGTTTGCAGGGCGGTCTCTAGACGGGGAATAATTAGTTATTTACTTATTATGCTTGTAATATCACAATGAATTTTATCAGATGAAAAAACTGTATTTAATTCTCGGTAAGAACTGAGTACTGTGACCTAGAACATGGGAATTAATTTGATCAGTTGTTGTCTGAGTATTCCACCGCTATATCTGAGCACCCTGTAGTTTCTGCTGGATTCTGCGCAGTGACGAGCGGAAGTCACGTGTTAATTCCGAAAAAATGCATACACTCTTTCCTGAAAATCGTTCCATCGTATAGAAATATATATAGAAAAATTATATGACGTCATCATTCACACACGCCTTAGGTATAAACACCCACCGGGGTGGTTGCTATAATGAAAATGTCACACCGAGGTACGCCATCTTGATTGCTTTCAAAAATAGTGCAACTTACCTGTTGGTAATTACTCATACGAATGAAGAGCGTTTAACTGATACGAAATTACGAAATTACTACACGAATAAACTGAGTCTTGACATTTATATTTCACATCTTTCTTAAATGTTCCAACACATACAGACATAGACATAGTGTTATACAGTCTTATATGTACACACGCTACGACACCATTAAAGGTGGGCGTTACACTCACGATGTGACAACATATACAGACATAGGCATAGTGTTATACAGTCTTCTATGTACCAACGCTATGACATAATTAAAGGGGGATAATGAACGCACGGTTCGGAATGTTAAAGTGACACGAGGTAAGGGACGTTATGTAATATTGGTGTGTGAATATTAAAGGAGCACAATGCGCTCTAAAGGGACACACGGCACTCATTATGAATGAATGTTAAAGAAACACAATAGGTCCTACACACGCAATGGGTGAAAGTTAAAAAGACACAGAACAATATTTAAACTTCAAATTTTAGGGCTCTTAATGTACCATTTATGTATCGTTTCTCGCTCTACAATCCCCCTTCCCACTTATAGATATATAACGAAGACGAGAATAACATGTTGATGAAGTTTATTGAAATTTAATCATTGTCAGAATCTTCGACCGTTAGATTTATTTCTAGGAGTTTCTTGAATTTTCTCATCGCTTCATCCGCAGCCCATTCATTATTATATCCGTGTTTGGTCAGTTTGACCATTTTCTTCATGATAGCGTTATGTATGCGGGATGTTTTCAATCGATGCTGGTATTCTATCAATCGTCTGTAACTTTTGAGAAAGAGAGAAAACTCTGTGTCGACGCGTTCTAGCTGAGCCTTTCCCTCAGCCTCTTCTCCCGACACGCCCTCTTCTTCCATCAGTTGATCAAACTTATCAGACAATGCTTTCACATCATCGATGACGCGTTTCATCATACTTTTGAATGTGTCCATCTCACTGACGCATCGCGCAGCTTTCTTACGGCCGAATACCGATCTACTACCGGCGACAGTATCATCCTCTGAATCTGAAGAGGACGAAGCGGTTCTAGATTCTGATAAAGGTGAACGGGGAATGATATCAGATTCGGACGAATCTAGAACCGTTTCTCGGTCATCTGTATCTTTCCCGAAAAAATCGCCATTCGTTCCTGACATAATTCCGTGTTTAATCTGTTTATGTCTTTGTAGATTGTAGTTCGTCGATAAAATATTTCCGCATAAATGGCACCCAGGCATTATCGCGAATTATTGGAATAACGATCACTCTTATATTAACGAAAAGATCGAAAAAGTTCTGTTAAAAAAAATAGCGCGCGCGAGCGGCCCCTTCCCCTTTTTTGGAAAAAAATGTACGCATGATAACATTATATTCATACATGCTAACGATGACGTTAAGGTCGTTTTGGTGTTCTCCACTCTTGCTCATGTGCTCAGTTGCTCATTTGCTCTTTGTCCCACTCCCCCACTTGATCATTTGCTCTTTTTTCTTGCTCATTTACTCTTTTCTCCTCTCCTCGAATGCACTTTTCCTTTTGATACGTACGATCCCCCATACAAAAAAAATCCGAACCAAAAAAGGGGAAGGGGCCGCGCGCGCGCGCCATTTTTTCGGGAAAGATACAGATGACCGAGAAACGGTTCTAGATTCGTCCGAATCTGATATCATTCCCCGTTCACCTTTATCAGAATCTAGAACCGCTTCGTCCTCTTCAGATTCAGAGGATGATACTGTCGCCGGTAGTAGATCGGTATTCGGCCGTAAGAAAGCTGCGCGATGCGTCAGTGAGATGGACACATTCAAAAGTATGATGAAACGCGTCATCGATGATGTGAAAGCATTGTCTGATAAGTTTGATCAACTGATGGAAGAAGAGGGCGTGTCGGGAGAAGAGGCTGAGGGAAAAGCTCAGCTAGAACGCGTCGACACAGAGTTTTCTCTCTTTCTCAAAAGTTACAGACGATTGATAGAATACCAGCATCGATTGAAAACATCCCGCATACATAACGCTATCATGAAGAAAATGGTCAAACTGACCAAACACGGATATAATACTGAATGGGCTGCGGATGAAGCGATGAGAAAATTCAAGAAACTCCTAGAAATAAATCTAACGGTCGAAGATTCTGACAATGATTAAATTTCAATAAACTTCATCAACATGTTATTCTCGTCTTCGTTATATATCTATAAGTGGGGAGGGGGATTGTAGAGCGAGAAACGATACATAAATGGTACATTAAGAGCCCTAAAATTTGAAGTTTAAATATTGTTCTGTGTCTTTTTAACTTTCACCCACTGCGTGTGTATTGTGTTTCTTTAACATTCATTCATAATGAGTGCCGTGTGTCCCTTTAGAGCGCATTGTGCTCCTTTAATATTCACACACCAATATTACATAACGTCCCTTACCTCGTGTCACTTTAACATTCCAAACCGTGCGTTCATTATCCCCCTTCAATTATGTCATAGCGTTGGTACATAGAAGACTGTATAACACTATGCCTATGTCTGTATATGTTGTCACATCGTGAGTGTAACGCCCACCTTTAATGGTGTCGTAGCGTGTGTACATATAAGACTGTATAACACTATGTCTATGCCTGTATGTGTTGGAACATTTAAGAAAGATGTGAAATATAAATGTCAAGACTCAGTTTATTCGTGTAGTAATTTCGTAATTTCGTATCAGTTAAACGCTCTTCATTCGTATGAGTAATTACCAACAGGCAAGTTGCACTATTTTTGAAAGCAATCAAGATGGCGTACCTCGTTGTGACATTTTCATTAAATTACAATAACCATCGGCTGTGGTGTAACAGGTTTATAGTTTATAGTCAAATAACCCAGAGTGATTTAATTCACAATGAAGTACACTGACACTCCACTGATAATTGACATACAACTGTATAAGTGAACATCAAGTAATGTGTGGCTCCAATATGTGGGGGATAAAGGACACCATACTGTTTTGACTAAATGACCATCTATTATTGAGAATGAATAGACTCGATAACGCGCTTTATTATTTACGTACAAGGTCATACTTCTCTATAGACAGTGACTATTGTATTCCAGTGTCTGTGAACGCATGGCGCTGCGGTTAGCTTCTGCACTATGAGCGGTACTTTAGCTTTGTATCTACCCTATGGTCGGTGCTTTAGCTTTGTATCACAATCGATTTCATCATGTCACCAGGTTACACATATCTATATAATAGAGTGCTCATATTGAAATCACTCATAATTGCATTGACATTTGGATAGGTAGGTTGTATTGTAGCCAATGTGATAAATTTGTATCCAGTACAAACAACACGAAGAGACGTTGTGAACGACCGGCGGCGGCTCAACAACAACGCCGCCGGCGGCGGTTGTTGTTGTTGTTGTTGTTACTCTTTCTCAAAAGTTACGAACGATTAATAGAATACCAGCATCGAATGAAAACACCACCCATACATAACATGATCATGAAGAAAATGGTCAAACTGACCAAACACGGATATAATAATGAAGGGGCTGTAGATTCAGACAACGTTAGAGCGGTATTTTAGCTTCTGCTCTATGAGCGGTACTTTAGCTATGTATCTGTCCTATGGGGCGGTACTTTAGCTTTGTATCACAATCGATTTCATCATGTCTCCAGGTTACACATATCTATATAATAGAGTGCTCATATTGAAATCACTCATAATTGCATTGACTTTTGGATAGGTAGGTTGTATTGTAGACACACGAATTAAATTTGTCTGGCCATGAATGCCAATGCACCATGATAGTTATCGATGTCAATAATGCGTTTCGTTGAGATCTTGATTGAGTTGATGACAATATTCTGACAAAATTTCTTTTCGATCTATAAAATGCTGCTTTTTATTATCGACATGATCACTTGCTCACTTGCTCACCTCTTGCTCATTTGCTCATTTGTATTGTTCATTTGCTCATTTTCTTGCTCATTTTGCTCATTTTCTTGCTCATTTACTCATTTGTTTGCTCATTTGCTCATTGTTTTGCTCATTTGCTCATTTTTATTGCTCATTTGCTCATTTTCTTGCTCATTTGCTCATTTTCTTGCTCATTTGCTCATTTGTTTGCTCATTTGTTCATTTTTATTGCTCATTTGCTCATTTTCTTGCTCATTTGCTCATGTTCTTGCTCATTTTCTTGCTCATTTGCTCATTTTCTTGCTCATTTGCTCATTTATTTGCTCATTTGCTCATTGTTTTGCTCATTTGATCATTTTTATTGCTCATTTGCTCATTTTCTTGCTCATTTTTTTGCTCATTTGCTCATTTTGATTGCTCATTTGCTCATTTTCTTGCTCATTTGCTCATTTTCTTGCTCATTTGCTCATTTTTTTGCTCATTTTTATTGCTCATTTGCTCATTTTCTTGCTCATTTGCTCATTTGCTCATGTATCTGTTGTCACACCGTGAGTGGATTGTCCGCCTTTAATGATGTCATAGCGCGTGTACATGCAAGACAGTATAACACTATGATTATGTCTGTAGCTGTTGTTGGTAAGATGTGAAATATAAATTTCAAGGTTCAATTCATTCGTGTAGTAATTTCGTATATGTTCAACGCTCTTCATTCGTGCGCTTGTATTGTTAACATTCATTCATAATGAGTGTCCCTTTAGAGTGCATTGTGTTCCATTAATATTCAAACACCAATATTACATCACGTCCCTTGTTTCATGTCACTTTAACTCCTTGAGTGTATTGCCCCTTCTAATGATGTCATAGCATGGGTACATGCAAGACAGTATAACACTATGACTATGTCTGTATCTGTTGTTGGTAAGATGTGAAATATAAATTTCAGTTCATTCGTGTAGTAATTTCGTATATGTTCAACGCTCTTCATTCGTAAGAGTAATTACCAACTGGAAGTTGTACTATTTTTGATAAACATCGGATTTGCTCATCAGACGATAAGCTGACAATATTTATGCATGGTCTAATTAGATTCATGCATAAATGTAAGGTAATTTTTGTTATGGTCAAGTTTTTTGTTAAGACCATGTTCTAACATAGATCGATAAATAAGTTAAAGGTCGTTATATTCCACAGTCAAATCTATTGGTGATCGAATTTGATAACTATTTTATTGGAACAACTAAGAGTATTATTTACGTGAGATAAATGAGTCCAATTATTATAAATAATACATTGCAGGCATCGGTGGATACCTGAAATACCGTAACAGTACATTATTTTCTTAGGTGGATCTCTAGAATACATTCCACTAAGATTTTGTAGGAATCTGTAGACCCATCTCGTCTTACCAGAACCAGTTGGTCCATTGATGCAAATACTAGAACAAGGTTCAAATGGTATGGCGCTATGGTTAGTTGACCCCATTTTTTTGTTCACTGTGTCCTATTTATTAGTAGCTATACAGTTCTTATATACATCATAAGTAAACATTTGTTATGGAAGGCGTGTGTAGAGCAGCTTTATATGGGTCGAAAGCGTGGTCTGATAATGTTGATGGAAGAGAACGTGTAGGTTGAAGAGGCTATGGGCGGAACGAATATCTTCGGTGAAGATACAGGTGTCATTGTTATAACAACATTATGTAATAACCACTTATCGCCCCACATTCATACTTACGCTCATAGATATTTGTATACCAAAACTCCATAACATAGTTAGCACCGAAGTAACTTCTATTATTGAGTGTCTCATGACCTGTACGTATTATGTATGCATATTTTTTGCATAACTAATTATCGCGTTAATGCTAACAATGACACAGTTTATCAACCTTACGTGATAATAACCCGTTAAACAACTAATGTTGTTCAGACAAGATATCGATAATTGAACGACTCGGACCACATATAACTGTCAACGGGATATAATAGAAGTCATTTGGTAAACCAATGTGCGACTATTTTCGACATGTGTTACCCCCAATGTGGCGTGTACATACTTGAAAATTTGTTCCATCGAATATGTCAGTTCATTCTGGGGTTGTAATTTCGCATTACCCTCTTCGTCCGCTCATGATTCAACATAGTACATCTCAATACTTCCAATAATTCGCGATAATACACACCTGTCATATACTCAATAACTTCATCCGGATAGAGAAGTAAAGAATACACGCTCTTTATTATTCATGTAAGAGTAATGGTGTCAAATTATTTCAGGTATGACAATTATATGATGCATGGACTGCGTCTGATTGATAAACACTGGAATGTATGCATTCATACCGATGGTCACAATGTCCAAAATTACAGCGACTCGGACCTGTCCATACACATATAATTGGTATAAAGCTATTTCATGAAAAGTATTTAAAATTTGGTTGAACAAAAATAACAAAACATATTACACTCAAATAATTAAAAAAAATTTAATACCGAGATTATCCGAAACCGAAAACTCATTATAAATGTTTGAGATTAAAACTTTTTTTTTGAAAATTTTGAGAAAAAAAAATTTGGGTTTTGAATCTTTTTTTTGGGAATATTTTAGTACAAACAATTTTAGACCCAAAAAATCTATTTTTAGATGTGGATCTAACGAGACACACATACTACTTCGTTACCAACTATCTTCCCACATTAAACGGGAACGGCTCATATGAACCATTAAATTATCTATCGACGAGTAATAGACAGAGATCCCAGAGAGTTTCAATTACAATATCGCATACGAAATGTCTGATGCCTTCGATTTTGTATCACCCTTGGAACATCGCAGAAACCCCATTTCTGGGTGTGATTAATTGCTGCCCGGGCAAGCCCGATGGGCAGCCCCGTGGGCCCGCGGGCAGTGTAATATGATGGTTTATGGTAGTAGGATACAAAATAAGCATATATTACGAAACCTGACTTGCAGTGTTATCCACCGGCGTGTTTACTAACCCTTCAAATGCCGATATGGACAAAAAGACCCCGGGAGACTCCGATCATATTATATATTGATGACTAATGGTAGCGAGGCACTTACTAAAGGTACTATGAAGATTGACTCGCCATCTCGTTCACGACAGGCTTCATTAACCCCTTAAAAGACGATATGCACCAGAAGAAGACAAGAGAGCCCGGACAAGCCCGGGCAGACGCATGGGCACATGGACAACATAATATGAATCTTTATGGTAGTGGGATACATACTAAGTATAGGTTGCGAACATTTATTTGCTGTGTTATCCACCGCCGGTTTTATTAACCCTTTAAATTCCGATATTGGCTAAATATTGGAATAGATTAGTAACAACATAAAGTATGACATTATTCACATATGTATACATATATTCACATTCTAACTGATATTAGATATGGAACCACGATGAAATTTCACTTTAACCCCCTTTTTAACGGATTTACCGAATTAAAAGAGCGTTTCATAATTATATAATTTACTAAATGTCGCAATTACTCTTACCATAGAATATGCAATTATAATTAGGCATATACAGTAAGTATAACTCTGCGAGATATAATGATACATTTTTAGACCAAAATTAGAACCTCTGTCCAAGATGGTCCTCAAAATGGCAGCCGTAAGTGGAAAATTAGTTTCGGCTGTTTGGAAATGGTTGAGAATTTGACTCTATTTTTGTAATGTTCATGTTAACAGATCATTGTAGCAATGAAATATGTTTTATTAAACCGGTTTTATTAATGCCGATATTGGCTAAAAGAACCGTAGCTGGGAATAATGACTCGTCATCTAGTTCACGACCGGGTTCATTAACCCCTTAAATGACGATGTGGATCAGGAGAGCACGGAATTGTTTTCTCGTATCGTACTATTCCGAACTATAATGTAGGTAGATGACTTTCCATTAGGAAATGCGTCGGAATTTATACATGTATACCTAAACTGGAAAGTGTTTTGATCTCTAGCAGAAAGATGTTATACCCATAGTAATTGGGTGTTATACCTGTAGTAGAGCACACAACATGTATCCAATATATGTTACTAATGAATTAGGCTATTGGCGATCTAGCTAGTAAATTTCGCCATATTTGATAACACGTCAGTGGGGTACTTTGGAATACCTCTTGCCTCAACTGCATGCAAGCGACTATTCGTTGAATTATCAAAGACATGAATGCCACAACTCATGAAGGTTGCATTGGAGCGAGTTCCGATGCATGACGCTGATTTTAATAAGCATAGTTAGACTGGGATAAGTAGTCCAATTGATCAGTCTCAGATACACACGAACACATGCGAAAGCTCACCATAACTCTATAAGTACTAAAGATATTTACTGCACAGAAGATCCGGTGTTTGTGACATCTTGATCCGCGACTTCGACAACTATCTGGACCGACAGTGGGCCCACCATATCGCGTTCATATTGAGAATGACACGTGTTTTTAAAACTGTTCATTCCGATGGTTCACTTCGATATGCAGTTGGATACCGGCACATTGTTGGCACATGGAAGGCCAGGGATTATACTGGCGAATAGAGTGTTTCTTGAAACTTTGAGAGCAAATTAAAAAACAATATTGAAATAATTCGCTAAAATTGGTAAATGGTTATATCTTGGATAACCGACTGACATCGTGTGGCTAAATATTCCTACTTCTGTCCAAGTAAGTGACAAACTATTATAAAATCATAGTCTCTAAATTTGTTAAAAAAAGTCCCCAAGGAATTACATAAGGGAGTCAACTAACTGTGATATATATGAATGACTGACCACATATATATATGTGTTCAGCAAACTTAGAAAGCACATTTTTCACCCAAAGTTTGGCCAAAACTGGTATTCTCGAAAGGCTGTTATCCCCTGATTAGATAAGCAACCGTGGTTAAATGTCGGAGCTCGCCATCTACCTGAATAGTGGAACGACAAACCATAATGGTTTTGGTCTAACTTTCGTGCATTAGGGTAAACTTCATCATCACTAATGTATTTTTTTATTACGTATTTAATGAATAATCAACATTCTATAACATGTTACAATACCCGCGTTATATACCCAGCGATGCATAAGATATCAAAATCAAAACCCTATCAAACTGTGACTAGCACGGGTGCCTGCGAAAACACATATAGCAAATGTGAACACCCGCACGACTATTACACTCTATCGGATTACAGATTTAAATTAAGGAACCTATACGTGGCACTAGAGGCACAATGCATTTTTCTGTCGACATCGTATAGGATTGATCATTGGGCTTCCTTCAATCTCACTGACAACAGTGTCTCAATTGGAGTTCGTGGACAGATGTATATGCGCAACAACATAACCGATAATTTATGTTTGTCATATAAACTTATCTGGCTTATATTTGGAGAGAGTGGTGGCGGTTGCCATCAGAATTTGTCGTTTTCGATGTTTCTAAACTCAAAAAAACAATAGTATGCCTTATATGGACAAACATGTGTGATTGAATTGTCGGCTGAATGTCGGTTCCGGATATACTGCAGTCAAATACGTGTAATGAGTGAATCAATTATTTTTTCTATTTATCAGCGATAGTATATTTTCACGATGATGTACATTATATTGCACCAATTCATACACTCGCCAAATGTATGAGGATCGTCGAACTATGCACCATACACAGAAGAAGAAATTGATTAACCATAACACATTGACAGTGCAGCATATTTTTCGGAAAATCATCACGTTGTCGGCTTATAACGTTTGATGTTCATAATCCTTCATAACCTCGCCCAAATACGCACATAATCGACATATAATGTAAAAATATGTTCATATTGGAGTATTTGATTCTGAGTGAAGCAGATGGTGGATTCATATGGGTTATTCCGTTTTATGGCGGGGGCCACAGTGAGACACATTTAAAGAGCGTACACCTGATAAGTCGTGAGTTGCTTTCTTTGTGTCATTGTCCGCTCACAATGGACATTTCATGAAGTCATTATGCGAATATGCGTCGATGATGTGACTAAAGCACTCTCGTTTTCAGTTAATTAACGACTCAAAATGAAGCGCTCCTAAAACAAATTATATTATAAGCGGGAGAACAGGCTGCATAATCGGCGCCCAATCGACTAATTTTTAGTCCACAACGAATTGAAAATGCGAGTGTGTGAGTGCTCTTATTGACTCATAATAACTTAGTTAGTAACCGTGCAATGCGGGCTGACAATAACACGAATACACAAACTAACGGCTTACCACATGAACGCTCTTTAAAATGTGTTTTCACTGAGGCGCGCGCCATGAAACGTAATAACGGACGTAAGTCCATTATCGGCTTATTTCAAAGTCAAATAATCCAATATGAACCTATATATCTCTATGTTATAGGTCGATTATGATCCTATTTACGCGAAATTATGTTGGGGAATGAGATCATTTTGGTATGGCTAGAATCGTACCATGTGCCGTGCATACATGTAGATCTTACATCGCAAGCATCTGCGATGAAATCACCCACAATATAACATATTGTGCAGCATAACGATTTTCAGATACGGGAAAACAATACCAACTGAGACGAAAATCTATGCAACAGTGGGATGTCGTGTAAACAATTGAAGTTGGCTGGGAATATCATTAAATGTTAACTAGATAGGAAGTTGTTATCACGTTGCCAATCAGAGTTCAGGGAGCTGATTGCGCTACTAACGTGGGCAATTGTTGAAAGGAACCGCAGACCTTCATATTGGAAATCATTAGAGTGGAATCACTGACCAGGATTTCCGTTGTGGGTCATTAGAGTGGAATCATTGACCAGGATTTCCGTTGTGGGTCATTAGAGTGGAATCACTGACCAGGATTTCCGTTGTGGGTCATTAGAGTGGAATCACTGACCAGGATTTCCGTTGTGGGTCATTAGAGTGGAATCACTGACCAGGACTTCCGTTGTGGGTCATTAGAGTGGAATCACTGACCAGGATTTCCGTTGTGGATCATTAGAGTGGAATCACTGACCAGGATTCCGTTGTGGAACTGTTCGTGGGATTGTTTTGTGACTGTGTTCGTTATCATTTGGTCTTGAAGGTAATAAATCTACTGTATATATAAATGTCAAAACGCTTGAGTAACTGATTCAGTATGGGGTGTTTATAGTTTCGGTGTGTACGTGCACATACACAGCTTGGAAATCACGCGTATGAAAGCTCTCAAAAACCCAAAAATATTATTAGGGTATGGGCTTAATATGGTTTGTCTGTCTGCCCTCTTACTGCTATACAACTTAATGGAGCCATCTAGGTGTTTCCACGGCGGTATAACTGGGGTAACATTTTCCAGGAAGATAATGGTTAAAATATACCAACATAAATAGTTAATATGTAAGTCTCGCTGTCGGAGTCAGGTTTGGAAAAGGGTGAACATTGAATATACCTATATTGAATCGAAACGTAATGCGACATGCACTTAGTATGGCTCATAAATGCATGAAGCTCTACCCGTACACACGAATCATGATAAATTGGAGTCGACAGACGCTTCTATGGAAATAGTGCAATACGTCCAGTGACGCCTATGGGGAGTACGCAGTTAATACGTCCAGGGACGCCTATGGGGAGTACGCAGTTAATACGTCCAGGGACGCCTATGGGGAGTACGCAGTTAATACGTCCAGGGACGCCTATGGGGAGTACGCAGTTAATACGCCCAGTGACGCCTATGGGGAGTACGCAGTTAATACGTCCAGTGACGCCTATGGGGAGTACGCAGTTAATACGTCCAGGGACGCCTATGGGGAGTACGCAGTTAATAACGAGATTATAAATCATTTTTAGCACGAGAATCATGGCCAGCTCTCGTATTCCATTTCCACAATGACACTAGACGACTGCTTCCCACAGTAAGTATACGCATTCCCTTGAACAATTGTATATTTTGTTTGAAATTGTTATTTACATATTATATTGCCCTTATTTGTTTGTGTTTGTTCTAAATCATTGAATTAGCAATACTGTTATTCATATTTTCTTCGAAATGTTGATTGATTGATTGATTGATTGCGGTTTAGCGTCGTTTTAGCAACAACGCCATATCACGACGAGGAGAAACAGATTATCAAAATGGAGTGGAGCAACTGTGAATTAGACTAAAACGTAATAACATATATGGGTGAATATTTGAAAACTGTACAATTTGGAAGATTGCATTACGCGAAATTCAAAGTTCAAATTCACAGAAAAAAACATTTCCATATCGAGCCTGATGACTTACCATGAATTAGGGTTTGCTTCGGCATGATGTAATTCTATTGCTATTGCCATGGCAATAGGACTTAATCAAGCAAAGTAGTAAAATATGTCACTCCTGTTACTAACAAACAACAATTAGCTTATGTTGTCACATCGTGAGTGTAACGCCCACCTTTAATGGTGTCGTAGCGTGTGTACATATAAGACTGTATAACACTATGTCTATGCCTGTATGTGTTGGAACATTTAAGAAAGATGTGAAATATAAATGTCAAGACTCCGTTTATTCGTGTAGTAATTTCGTAATTTCGTATCAGTTAAACGCTCTTCATTCGTATGAGTAATTACCAACAGGCAAGTTGCACTATTTTTGAAAGCAATCAAGATGGCGTACCTCTTTGTGACATTTTCATTAAATTACAATAACCATCGGCTGTGGTGTAACAGGTTTATAGTTTATAGTCAAATAACCCAGAGTGATTTAATTCACAATGAAGTACACTGACACTCCACTGATAATTGACATACAACTGTATAAGTGAACATCAAGTAATGTGTGGCTCCAATATGTGGGGGATAAAGGACACCATACTGTTTTGACTAAATGACCATCTATTATTGAGAATGAATAGACTCGATAACGCGCTTTATTATTTACGTACAAGGTCATACTTCTCTATAGACAGTGACTATTGTATTCCAGTGTCTGTGAACGCATGGCGCTGCGGTTAGCTTCTGCTCTATGAGCGGTACTTTAGCTTTGTATCTACCCTATGGTCGGTGCTTTAGCTTTGTATCACAATCGATTTCATCATGTCACCAGGTTACACATATCTATATAATAGAGTGCTCATATTGAAATCACTCATAATTGCATTGACATTTGGATAGGTAGGTTGTATTGTAGCCAATGTGATAAATTTGTATCCAGTACAAACAACACGAAGAGACGTTGTGAACGACCGGCGGCGGCTCAACAACAACGCCGCCGGCGGCGGTTGTTGTTGTTGTTGTTACTCTTTCTCAAAAGTTACGAACGATTAATAGAATACCAGCATCGAATGAAAACACCACCCATACATAACATGATCATGAAGAAAATGGTCAAACTGACCAAACACGGATATAATAATGAAGGGGCTGTAGATTCAGACAACGTTAGAGCGGTATTTTAGCTTCTGCTCTATGAGCGGTACTTTAGCTATGTATCTGTCCTATGGGGCGGTACTTTAGCTTTGTATCACAATCGATTTCATCATGTCTCCAGGTTACACATATCTATATAATAGAGTGCTCATATTGAAATCACTCATAATTGCATTGACTTTTGGATAGGTAGGTTGTATTGTAGACACACGAATTAAATTTGTCTGGCCATGAATGCCAATGCACCATGATAGTTATCGATGTCAATAATGCGTTTCGTTGAGATCTTGATTGAGTTGATGACAATATTCTGACAAAATTTCTTTTCGATCTATAAAATGCTGCTTTTTATTATCGACATGATCACTTGCTCACTTGCTCACCTCTTGCTCATTTGCTCATTTGTATTGTTCATTTGCTCATTTTCTTGCTCATTTTGCTCATTTTCTTGCTCATTTGCTCATTTGTTTGCTCATTTGCTCATTGTTTGGCTCATTTGCTCATTTTTATTGCTCATTTGCTCATTTTCTTGCTCATTTGCTCATTTTCTTGCTCATTTGCTCATTTTTTTGCTCATTTGTTCATTTTTGTTGCTCATTTGCTCATTTTCTTGCTCATTTGCTC
This sequence comes from Siphonodentalium dalli, assembly GCA_032622095.1. Taxonomy (NCBI): domain Eukaryota; kingdom Metazoa; phylum Mollusca; class Scaphopoda; order Gadilida; family Siphonodentaliidae; genus Siphonodentalium; species Siphonodentalium dalli. Next base: position 203,326,707 of record CP136067.1, read on the forward strand.
ATGTTCTTGCTCATTTTCTTGCTCATTTGCTCACTTTCTTGCTCATTTGCTCATTTATTTGCTCATTTGCTCATTGTTTTGCTCATTTGATCATTTTTATTGCTCATTTTCTTGCTCATTTTTTTGCTCATTTGCTCATTTTGATTGCTCATTTGCTCATTTTCTTGCTCATTTGCTCATTTTCTTGCTCATTTGCTCATTTTTTTGATCATTTTTATTGCTCATTTGCTCATTTTCTTGCTCATTTGCTCATTTGCTCATGTATCTGTTGTCACACCGTGAGTGGTTTGTCCGCCTTTAATGATGTCATAGCGCGTGTACATGCAAGACAGTATAACACTATGATTATGTCTGTAGCTGTTGTTGGTAAGATGTGAAATATAAATTTCAAGGTTCAATTCATTCGTGTAGTAATTTCGTATATGTTCAACGCTCTTCATTCGTGCGCTTGTATTGTTAACATTCATTCATAATGAGTGTCCCTTTAGAGTGCATTGTGTTCCATTAATATTCAAACACCAATATTACATCACGTCCCTTGTTTCATGTCACTTTAACTCCTTGAGTGTATTGCCCCTTCTAATGATGTCATAGCATGGGTACATGCAAGACAGTATAACACTATGACTATGTCTGTATCTGTTGTTGGTAAGATGTGAAATATAAATTTCAGTTCATTCGTGTAGTAATTTCGTATATGTTCAACGCTCTTCATTCGTAAGAGTAATTACCAACTGGAAGTTGTACTATTTTTGATAAACATCGGATTTGCTCATCAGACGATAAGCTGACAATATTTATGCATGGTCTAATTAGATTCATGCATAAATGTAAGGTAATTTTTGTTATGGTCAAGTTTTTTGTTAAGACCATGTTCTAACATAGATCGATAAATAAGTTAAAGGTCGTTATATTCCACAGTCAAATCTATTGGTGATCGAATTTGATAACTATTTTATTGGAACAACTAAGAGTATTATTTACGTGAGATAAATGAGTCCAATTATTATAAATAATACATTGCAGGCATCGGTGGATACCTGAAATACCGTAACAGTACATTATTTTCTTAGGTGGATCTCTAGAATACATTCCACTAAGATTTTGTAGGAATCTGTAGACCCATCTCGTCTTACCAGAACCAGTTGGTCCATTGATGCAAATACTAGAACAAGGTTCAAATGGTATGGCGCTATGGTTAGTTGACCCCATTTTTTTGTTCACTGTGTCCTATTTATTAGTAGCTATACAGTTCTTATATACATCATAAGTAAACATTTGTTATGGAAGGCGTGTGTAGAGCAGCTTTATATGGGTCGAAAGCGTGGTCTGATAATGTTGATGGAAGAGAACGTGTAGGTTGAAGAGGCTATGGGCGGAACGAATATCTTCGGTGAAGATACAGGTGTCATTGTTATAACAACATTATGTAATAACCACTTATCGCCCCACATTCATACTTACGCTCATAGATATTTGTATACCAAAACTCCATAACATAGTTAGCACCGAAGTAACTTCTATTATTGAGTGTCTCATGACCTGTACGTATTATGTATGCATATTTTTTGCATAACTAATTATCGCGTTAATGCTAACAATGACACAGTTTATCAACCTTACGTGATAATAACCCGTTAAACAACTAATGTTGTTCAGACAAGATATCGATAATTGAACGACTCGGACCACATATAACTGTCAACGGGATATAATAGAAGTCATTTGGTAAACCAATGTGCGACTATTTTCGACATGTGTTACCCCCAATGTGGCGTGTACATACTTGAAAATTTGTTCCATCGAATATGTCAGTTCATTCTGGGGTTGTAATTTCGCATTACCCTCTTCGTCCGCTCATGATTCAACATAGTACATCTCAATACTTCCAATAATTCGCGATAATACACACCTGTCATATACTCAATAACTTCATCCGGATAGAGAAGTAAAGAATACACGCTCTTTATTATTCATGTAAGAGTAATGGTGTCAAATTATTTCAGGTATGACAATTATATGATGCATGGACTGCGTCTGATTGATAAACACTGGAATGTATGCATTCATACCGATGGTCACAATGTCCAAAATTACAGCGACTCGGACCTGTCCATACACATATAATTGGTATAAAGCTATTTCATGAAAAGTATTTAAAATTTGGTTGAACAAAAATAACAAAACATATTACACTCAAATAATTAAAAAAAATTTAATACCGGGATTATCCGAAACCGAAAACTCATTATAAATGTTTGAGATTAAAACTTTTTTTTTGAAAATTTTGAAAAAAAAAATTTGGGTTTTGAATTTTATTTTTGGGAATATTTTAGTACAAACAATTATGACCCAAAAAATCTATTTTTAGATGTGGATCTAACGAGACACACATACTACTTCGTTACCAACTATCTTCCCACATTAAACGGGAACGGCTCATATGAACCATTAAATTATCTATCGACGAGTAATAGACAGAGATCCCAGAGAGTTTCAATTACAATATCGCATACGAAATGTCTGATGCCTTCGATTTTGTATCACCCTTGGAACATCGCAGAAACCCCATTTCTGGGTGTGACTAATTGCTGCCCGGGCAAGCCCGATGGGCAGCCCCGTGGGCCCGCGGGCAGTGTAATATGATGGTTTATGGTAGTAGGATACAAAATAAGCATATATTACGAAACCTGACTTGCAGTGTTATCCACCGGCGTGTTTACTAACCCTTCAAATGCCGATATGGACAAAAAGACCCCGGGAGACTCCGATCATATTATATATTGATGACTAATGGTAGCGAGGCACTTACTAAAGGTACTATGAAGATTGACTCGCCATCTCGTTCACGACAGGCTTCATTAACCCCTTAAAAGACGATATGCACCAGAAGAAGACAAGAGAGCCCGGACAAGCCCGGGCAGACGCATGGGCACATGGACAACATAATATGAATCTTTATGGTAGTGGGATACATACTAAGTATAGGTTGCGAACATTTATTTGCTGTGTTATCCACCGCCGGTTTTATTAACCCTTTAAATTCCGATATTGGCTAAATATTGGAATAGATTAGTAACAAAATAAAGTATGACATTATTCACATATGTATACATATATTCACATTCTAACTGATATTAGATATGGAACCACGATGAAATTTCACTTTAACCCCCTTTTTAACGGATTTACCGAATTAAAAGAGCGTTTCATAATTATATAATTTACTAAATGTCGCAATTACTCTTACCATAGAATATGCAATTATAATTAGGCATATACAGTAAGTATAACTCTGCGAGATATAATGATACATTTTTTAGACCAAAATTAGAACCTCTGTCCAAGATGGTCCTCAAAATGGCAGCCGTAAGTGGAAAATAAGTTTCGGCTGTTTGGAAATGGTTGAGAATTTGACTCTATTTTGTAATGTTCATGTTAACAGATCATTGTAGCAATGAAATATGTTTTATTAAACCGGTTTTATTAATGCCGATATTGGCTAAAAGAACCGTAGCTGGGAATAATGACTCGTCATCTAGTTCACGACCGGGTTCATTAACCCCTTAAATGACGATGTGGATCAGGAGAGCACGGAATTGTTTTCTCGTATCGTACTATTCCGAACTATAATGTAGGTAGATGACTTTCCATTAGGAAATGCGTCGGAATTTATACATGTATACCTAAACTGGAAAGTGTTTTGATCTCTAGCAGAAAGATGTTATACCCATAGTAATTGGGTGTTATACCTGTAGTAGAGCACACAACATGTATCCAATATATGTTACTAATGAATTAGGCTATTGGCGATCTAGCTAGTAAATTTCGCCATATTTGATAACACGTCAGTGGGGTACTTTGGAATACCTCTTGCCTCAACTGCATGCAAGCGACTATTCGTTGAATTATCAAAGACATGAATGCCACAACTCATGAAGGTTGCATTGGAGCGAGTTCCGATGCATGACGCTGATTTTAATAAGCATAGTTAGACTGGGATAAGTAGTCCAATTGATCAGTCTCAGATACACACGAACACATGCGAAAGCTCACCATAACTCTATAAGTACTAAAGATATTTACTGCACAGAAGATCCGGTGTTTGTGACATCTTGATCCGCGACTTCGACAACTATCTGGACCGACAGTGGGCCCACCATATCGCGTTCATATTGAGAATGACACGTGTTTTTAAAACTGTTCATTCCGATGGTTCACTTCGATATGCAGTTGGATACCGGCACATTGTTGGCACATGGAAGGCCAGGGATTATACTGGCGAATAGAGTGTTTCTTGAAACTTTGAGAGCAAATTAAAAAACAATATTGAAATAATTCGCTAAAATTGGTAAATGGTTATATCTTGGATAACCGACTGACATCGTGTGGCTAAATATTCCTACTTCTGTCCAAGTAAGTGACAAACTATTATAAAATCATAGTCTCTAAATTTGTTAAAAAAAGTCCCCAAGGAATTACATAAGGGAGTCAACTAACTGTGATATATATGAATGACTGACCACATATATATATGTGTTCAGCAAACTTAGAAAGCACATTTTTCACCCAAAGTTTGGCCAAAACTGGTATTCTCGAAAGGCTGTTATCCCCTGATTAGATAAGCAACCGTGGTTAAATGTCGGAGCTCGCCATCTACCTGAATAGTGGAACGACAAACCATAATGGTTTTGGTCTAACTTTCGTGCATTAGGGTAAACTTCATCATCACTAATGTATTTTTTTATTACGTATTTAATGAATAATCAACATTCTATAACATGTTACAATACCCGCGTTATATACCCAGCGATGCATAAGATATCAAAATCAAAACCCTATCAAACTGTGACTAGCACGGGTGCCTGCGAAAACACATATAGCAAATGTGAACACCCGCACGACTATTACACTCTATCGGATTACAGATTTAAATTAAGGAACCTATACGTGGCACTAGAGGCACAATGCATTTTTCTGTCGACATCGTATAGGATTGATCATTGGGCTTCCTTCAATCTCACTGACAACAGTGTCTCAATTGGAGTTCGTGGACAGATGTATATGCGCAACAACATAACCGATAATTTATGTTTGTCATATAAACTTATCTGGCTTATATTTGGAGAGAGTGGTGGCGGTTGCCATCAGAATTTGTCGTTTTCGATGTTTCTAAACTCAAAAAAACAATAGTATGCCTTATATGGACAAACATGTGTGATTGCATTGTCGGCTGAATGTCGGTTCCGGATATACTGCAGTCAAATACGTGTAATGAGTGAATCAATTATTTTTTCTATTTATCAGCGATAGTATATTTTCACGATGATGTACATTATATTGCACCAATTCATACACTCGCCAAATGTATGAGGATCGTCGAACTATGCACCATACACAGAAGAAGAAATTGATTAACCATAACACATTGACAGTGCAGCATATTTTTCGGAAAATCATCACGTTGTCGGCTTATAACGTTTGATGTTCATAATCCTTCATAACCTCGCCCAAATACGCACATAATCGACATATAATGTAAAAATATGTTCATATTGGAGTATTTGATTCTGAGTGAAGCAGATGGTGGATTCATATGGGTTATTCCGTTTTATGGCGGGGGCCACAGTGAGACACATTTAAAGAGCGTACACCTGATAAGTCGTGAGTTGCTTTCTTTGTGTCATTGTCCGCTCACAATGGACATTTCATGAAGTCATTATGCGAATATGCGTCGATGATGTGACTAAAGCACTCTCGTTTTCAGTTAATTAACGACTCAAAATGAAGCGCTCCTAAAACAAATTATATTATAAGCGGGAGAACAGGCTGCATAATCGGCGCCCAATCGACTAATTTTTAGTCCACAACGAATTGAAAATGCGAGTGTGTGAGTGCTCTTATTGACTCATAATAACTTAGTTAGTAACCGTGCAATGCGGGCTGACAATAACACGAATACACAAACTAACGGCTTACCACATGAACGCTCTTTAAAATGTGTTTTCACTGAGGCGCGCGCCATGAAACGTAATAACGGACGTAAGTCCATTATCGGCTTATTTCAAAGTCAAATAATCCAATATGAACCTATATATCTCTATGTTATAGGTCGATTATGATCCTATTTACGCGAAATTATGTTGGGGAATGAGATCATTTTGGTATGGCTAGAATCGTACCATGTGCCGTGCATACATGTAGATCTTACATCGCAAGCATCTGCGATGAAATCACCCACAATATAACATATTGTGCAGCATAACGATTTTCAGATACGGGAAAACAATACCAACTGAGACGAAAATCTATGCAACAGTGGGATGTCGTGTAAACAATTGAAGTTGGCTGGGAATATCATTAAATGTTAACTAGATAGGAAGTTGTTATCACGTTGCCAATCAGAGTTCAGGGAGCTGATTGCGCTACTAACGTGGGCAATTGTTGAAAGGAACCGCAGACCTTCATATTGGAAATCATTAGAGTGGAATCACTGACCAGGATTTCCGTTGTGGGTCATTAGAGTGGAATCATTGACCAGGATTTCCGTTGTGGGTCATTAGAGTGGAATCACTGACCAGGATTTCCGTTGTGGGTCATTAGAGTGGAATCACTGACCAGGATTTCCGTTGTGGGTCATTAGAGTGGAATCACTGACCAGGACTTCCGTTGTGGGTCATTAGAGTGGAATCACTGACCAGGATTTCCGTTGTGGATCATTAGAGTGGAATCACTGACCAGGATTCCGTTGTGGAACTGTTCGTGGGATTGTTTTGTGACTGTGTTCGTTATCATTTGGTCTTGAAGGTAATAAATCTACTGTATATATAAATGTCAAAACGCTTGAGTAACTGATTCAGTATGGGGTGTTTATAGTTTCGGTGTGTACGTGCACATACATAGCTTGGAAATCACGCGTATGAAAGCTCTCAAAAACCCAAAAATATTATTAGGGTATGGGCTTAATATGGTTTGTCTGTCTGCCCTCTTACTGCTATACAACTTAATGGAGCCATCTAGGTGTTTCCACGGCGGTATAACTGGGGTAACATTTTCCAGGAAGATAATGGTTAAAATATACCAACATAAATAGTTAATATGTAAGTCTCGCTGTCGGAGTCAGGTTTGGAAAAGGGTGAACATTGAATATACCTATATTGAATCGAAACGTAATGCGACATGCACTTAGTATGGCTCATAAATGCATGAAGCTCTACCCGTACACACGAATCATGATAAATTGGTGTCGACAGACGCTTCTATGGAAATAGTGCAATACGTCCAGTGACGCCTATGGGGAGTACGCAGTTAATACGTCCAGGGACGCCTATGGGGAGTACGCAGTTAATACGTCCAGGGACGCCTATGGGGAGTACGCAGTTAATACGTCCAGGGACGCCTATGGGGAGTACGCAGTTAATACGTCCAGGGACGCCTATGGGGAGTACGCAGTTAATACGTCCAGGGACGCCTATGGGGAGTACGCAGTTAATACGTCCAGGGACGCCTATGGGGAGTACGCAGTTAATACGTCCAGTGGCGCCTATGGGGAGTACGCAGTTAATACGTCCAGGGACGCCTATGGGGAGTACGCAGTTAATACGCCCAGTGACGCCTATGGGGAGTACGCAGTTAATACGTCCAGTGACGCCTATGGGGAGTACGCAGTTAATACGTCCAGGGACGCCTATGGGGAGTACGCAGTTAATAACGAGATTATAAATCATTTTTAGCACGAGAATCATGGCCAGCTCTCGTATTCCATTTCCACAATGACACTAGACGACTGCTTCCCACAGTAAGTATACGCATTCCCTTGAACAATTGTATATTTTGTTTGAAATTGTTATTTACATATTATATTGCCCTTATTTGTTTGTGTTTGTTCTAAATCATTGAATTAGCAATACTGTTATTCATATTTTCTTCGAAATGTTGATTGATTGATTGATTGATTGATTGCGGTTTAGCGTCGTTTTAGCAACAACGCCATATCACGACGAGGAGAAACAGATTATCAAAATGGAGTGGAGCAACTGTGAATTAGACTAAAACGTAATAACATATATGGGTGAATATTTGAAAACTGTACAATTTGGAAGATTGCATTACGCGAAATTCAAAGTTCAAATTCACAGAAAAAAACATTTCCATATCGAGCCTGATGACTTACCATGAATTAGGGTTTGCTTCGGCATGATGTAATTATATTGCTATTGCCATGGCAATAGGACTTAATCAAGCAAAGTAGTAAAATATGTCACTCCTGTTACTAACAAACAACAATTAGCTTAATAGCAGTCATTTCATACGACTAAAATATATTTATTGTTATTACCGTTTGTTAATTCTTGGAAATAATTGAGCTTGAAATAATATGTTTAAAATCTCTATAAGCATGGGTCAACTCACACATTTAATGCAAAAGAGTACCAAACTGATTACTCTGTAGGCCATGAACTTAAGAGTTCCAAGTTGATCATATTTGCATAAGTATCGACACTTTGTACCAATCATATATTATAATAACTGTTTTCTTTGGATGAATATTTTTTTTTAACAAAACATAAATATGCACTGGTAACAGGAGTCACATTGGTAACAGGAGTGACATTTTGGTAACAGGAATGATCCTTCTGGTTTTTACAATGTGGCCATACACAGTGCATTTTGGTGCACAATAATGTTATGTCACTCAAGAATCTTGCTTTTTGATGTGATCATCTTTTGCAAAAACTCAAACCATGTTTTGCAAGGTCAACACTCTGGCTGGCACTCGACTGATGGGCATCAACAGATGGATACATCTGGACTCATAGGCTGATTCAGATAAAGAATGGGATTGGGTTTCCCAATTCACCCTGTAAAAATTGGTCTGTCTGTGATTTATATTGAGAGCCAAGACTATTTCTGAAAGTATGCAACTGTTTTGCTTGGTGGGATAGCTTGGATTAAGTATCAAAAGATTTGCTGTTGCCACCAAGACTTGTCTCTGCATCTCGGATGTGACTCTTGTTGGAAATATAGTATAAAATCTTATTCTGAATCAAACCGGAATACCAAGTCATTCGTATCCATTTGACTGTTCAATAATAGTAGGTCACATGTGACTTTTTCCATTAAGACATAGTTAGAAGCTGTATAACACAAGACTTCAAGTTATGGTCTTTATTTTGAACAGAAATGTGCTCTCAATTTCTGATATTTTATATGTGGCAAATTTAATGAAGTTGACCATGGCCTGAAGCTTCAAGATATCAAACAACAAATATAAAACATATATAACTTTATTTTTTTTCTTCAAATGGATTATATTGAATTTCCTTCTTGTGATGAAAAGTGATGATTGCTGACGTTGGTGATCTTCATTGTCAAGAACTGGTTAATCAAAGTGTTGTTGGTAATAAATGTTTATTGCACATTTCTGTTGCACCTATTACTGTCACTCCTATTTACCAAACAAGTAACAGGAGTGACAGTAACAGGAGTGACATATATGGCAGTTAATGACAAATTTCTAAAAATGTATTTGGATTTGAAAATTAAACACTTATGTTTTGCATAAAAGACTCATTCTAGAATATGAAAAACTTAGTCCTGATACATCGAAAACGATGACATAAATGATATTGTGGTAACAGGAGTGACTTACAATTAACCTACTCGCCTCGTGTGTTCATTAATGCTCTCCGGTATGCATAAATGATATCAAGTCACAACTATTTCGACTTTAGTTGGGATTACCTATTTGGTGACCTTCCCTCTGTTGCCAGGCTTCTCGTGAAGGCTACTTTACACCCTCATATAATTCCTTGTTATACTCTTGGTAACAGGAGTGACACAGAAATTTGTAACAAGAGCAATGAGATCTGTATTTTCAAGTTTAAATGAAGAAAGTCCATATTCAAGTAATAGTCGTTTTGTTCAAGTTTCATAGACTTAAATAGGATTGAATATCTGAGATTTATCTGATCTCTTCAGGAAATAAATATAGTCTATACTGTTAAATGTTGAAAATTAACATTAAGAAATTCATGACATGGAGTCATGTTGACTCCAACAGCTCAGACTTTGGTTCAGTTTTTTTGTCTGAATATCATCCTAATATTCATGGTACCTAGAACAAATTATTATTCGTTTTTCTCATGTTGCGCAAACTGTTATGACATCAAATTGTACACTTTTCAGATATTCACCCATATACAAATAAAAACACCCAAATCAGAGCGTGAGTGCTCGATTGGGGCCAGAACCATTAAGAAACTGACCATTGCGCAAACAAAACTGACCATTGTGCAAACACATATAAACCAGAACATAACAATACAAAGCAATACTGTTTTAGAAACAGCAAACAGAAAACCTACATGAAATGTTTTCATCAAATATAAATAATGTATTAAGACTTTCGCATATCAAAATATTGGAAGTAACTCACAACATCCCCTTTGGATTGATTGATAAGATATTTATGATATCTGATGAATCTGGCGTGAGTTTTAATTAATTCGTCAATTTGACTATCGGGCGGTTTGATCACCGATAGGCGATCCCTCGCCAAAAAGCCAGCCTCATTCCAAAAATGCAATGGTGTACCCATCCAAAGCTGACCCATTCTCTCAAAGCATCGCATCAAACTGAAAACTCAAAGCTCAACCTCTGTCCATGTGAGTCAAACGACTCGACAGACCTCGGAGATTTTTGTTTTGGAACAATTGGATCAAAATCCTTAGTTGGTTTCGGATCAGACGTAAAACCTGCAGTAGATGTATCCATTGCCTATGCTACATGTTCAGGAACAGGAGAAATATTATTCTCCTGAACTTGTGTTGCTATGATATACTGACGGGTTTTGTTTGTTTTTCTGTCTCAGTGCTGGCACTATCATACTTTTTCTTAGAAACGGCAGCCGAGTATGTGACTTGAGGAATTGTTGGTCTGGCACAAACTAATTTCTTAGCATCCATGTACGATAAATGTTTCTCAGCATTACATCGTTTTACCTTGAATTCATAGTCCCATATGGGACATGAACGATCCATTGCAGCGTGTAAACCTTGACAGTTCGAACATTTTTTGGATTTGTACAATCCTTAGGATCATGACCAGAAACAGAATAGCGTGCACAGATGGTTTATTTACTTTTACAATGTTCCTGGACATGGCCATATACCTGGCATTTAAAACATCATAATGGATTTGGAACACAGGTACTTTTATCTATCTTCATATACCCAACCTTCAATGTCGGTGGACGTTCACATCGGTTGAAGGTCAGAAAATAACTATTCAGAGGAACTCGAATAATATCAACAGATTTTGTAAATCGACGGACTTCTGTAACTCCCTGTGGTGCCAACTCTTACAATGTATCTGATTCCGAAGAATAATCTATATTGCGGCGGCGCAACACAGCTCTTATCTGCTACTATGTAATGTCTTGTGATGAGTAACCAATATGGTGTTTGTACAATAGTTGTTAACTAGAGTTGTCAACGTCGGCATTTGGTTGTATGTTGCCTGTTGAGTCGTGTGTGGTGACTCATAACAATGTTACGCAACAAAAAACATGCCTCCGCACACACTGCAAACATGCTTTATCTTCACGTTTACCGGCTGCACTTGCTTATATCCATTTAACACATGGGGTATTAATATAAAGTTCATCATAGTGTTCCGTAAAATTATCGAACACGGTCCCGGGAAAACTACTTTTGTTTTGTATCATGTAATCTATTCAATCTGGAGATATTTTTGAAAATTTGAAACATTTGCAACTACGGTCTCTAATTGTTTGGTAACTGTGCAGGACTAGATTGAAGCAATTTATTCAACCACACAACAAGTAGGTGTTTCTGAAGAAATTGATTGTTTCACAACACAAACATTGCATTGACTAAAGATTAACGGCCCTACTTTACTGTTGATATGAGTACAGTTGTTTCTCTAAAATATGTCTCAAATAAGAGTCCATATCTGAACAACAAGTAATGCTTTTTGTGGTAGTATATTTTGTTTACATATGGGGACCATTATGTTTCAATAAAAACTGTCTAATGCGTGTACTGTGGATACTACAGAACGATAAAAAGCCAAACATATATTTTTTTACCCTGTGCCACTGCATTCTCTTATATATGCGAGTCGACCATAGGTCGCCTCGCATATATAAGAGAATGCATTGGCCTAACAATTATTTACAATTTCAATAATTTTTCTTGTATTCTTTAACAATTTTATAATTTCACCCATACAGAGCCCCAGACAAACATGAGCAGACGACACTCTTCTATATGCTTCTATATATGTGTGGGGCTCCCTGCAGGGTATTGGATGTTTTTTTTATTTTATGTTACTCCACTTTCAGGTATACCTCGTCCAGACTACCATACCACTTGCAGCTATCCACGTGTAACAGGGTTACAGTTGCGTGACATAAACCACATTGCTGTGGGGTATAGAAAGAGGAGATTTGGGAGATGATTCGGATCGATGTCATGTGGTGTCTCGGAGTGGTGTGTGCTGCACTCTGCGTGTATGCGATCGCCGAACAATGCCAGCCACCTGATTTGAACGTAGTGCCAGCTCCCTCGCTGTCCATCATGTACACCATGAATAGTTTGAACATGATGCGGTGTCAGAGGGCGTGTGCTTACACACTGGGATGCAAAAAAGTTGCCTACAATACGACCAAGAAGATCTGTCACTTCATGGGAAACGGAAACAGTGAGATTCCCGACGACAGTGCATTGATATATGCCAATAGAACAGACCTGGTGAGTACGCGTTTCGTCAGAATTAATTCTTCAGTTTTGTAATCAATATTTCAAACCGCTATTCGAAGATTACATTGCATGCCATTCGAGAAAGAAAATTTGAGATTTGAATAAGACATTCGAATGAAATCTAGAAATGCTATTTTTGAAAAGTATACAAGTTTTTATTGGTGTTGGCGAAAGACGTGTTGGTGCGGGTCTGTGATTATTTCTTTTTAGTTTATTCTTAATGATAATTATAATAAGCGACAACCCTTGTTGACATCGATGTTCACATGTCTCCAACCAATCTTGCAGCAAAATGCATTGAACCAAAGTGAAGGTCTATTTCAGTGAAATGGCTATACAAACCAATGTTCGGTATTGCTTATCCCGCAATGTGGAGGACCAAATTATTCTTTTGAGAAGAGGATAGTTCATTATTCCAATATCAAGGTCTAACGCATCATAAATTCAACTATTACAATCGTATTCATCTATAATAGTTAAATGTGGATAGCTGTTACTGTGTACCGATATTACAATCGTATTCATCTATATTAGTTAAATGTGGATAGCTGGTACTGTGTATCGATATTTAAATCGTATTCGTCTATAACATTTAAATGTGGATAGATGTTACTGTGTACCGTTATTACAATCGTAATCATCTATAATAGTTAAATGTTGATAGCTGTTACTGTGTACCGATATTACAATCGTGTTAATCCATAAAAGTTAAATGTGAATAGATGTTACTGTGTACCAATAATTTTACTAATTAAATACATTGAATTCAAAACCTCTCTAATGACATAATATTCCTGATGACTCGCGGTTCGCAACCTTCCCCTAGTGGGTCGAGGCGTGATCTTGTATGTTTTATATAATTTTCATTTTCGTTGGTTTCTGATAAAATTGAGAACAATATAAATAGAGGATCTCTAAAAAGTCGCAATGCTATACGAAATTTATTGACAGAGTGCACTCAATTCGATTGGATCCCAAGCTTTTGCAAGGCTCGAATTTAACTAAGTGAACGAGGTTAACAAACTTCGTATGTAGAATTGCGACTCATTAGAGATCAATTTGATCACATTTTAGCAAGGAAAAACGACATGAATTAAAACAAATTAATATTGATTTCCTTATCACAACCAAAGAGGAAGTAAAGACACCTTAAAGAAGAAATATAGTTCCATTTTAATGTGTCTTTTCATGTTGGCAACATTGCTCAACCACCCTTATCACCCATGTGTGTCCCAGTCAACACGAAATAACACAACACAAGTCGAATATCATTATTATATTCTAATTAACATAATAATAAAGTTCCAGCATTGACATCGACATCATTGCGTTGGACCTGCCATCACTGTGCGTGGTGATAATACACATTTGTTACTAAAGTATACGAGGCCGAGTTTTGGGGCTAATTATGTGATAACATGGTTTAATTATCCCTTCTTTCTGCGTGGCTTAATGAATTTAACATGGTATTATACCCCCTTCTGTCTGTGTAACCTAATGAATTTTATTCTAACATACATTTAGTGGAATTTATTTGTTCACTAATTGTATGCTCAACTGCCCCTTTCCAACTGCACTCCATTTTTATTTTCTGTATCTAAACTCTTTCTAGTTCGGACCACACACATAACCATAACCCGTATGAATTACCCCATTTGTATCTATTCTAGAGATACACGGGATATCATTTATTTTCCGAGGAAAGGACTTAAAAGCCTCAATGGCTTGTTAACCAATACTCATTTCCACATTTATCCCACAGGGTTAGAGTGAAAGACAACAACTGGTATGCGTTAATAGCTACCTGTTTAGAAAAACATATTATTTACAGGAAGCCGACACAATACATATGGTAGTAAGAAATACAAATATGTGGGTGACAATTTTTGAGGCACAATAACCGCATATAGATGTAGGCCAAACTACTGTATTTTCCCCAAAAAAAAATCGGGAGGGAGGGAGGGTTTTAAAAATAAGCAACCGTCTTCGCCGATAGATTTATTGGAAAGAAAGTTAACACAACCATTGCGCAAAAATAGTGCAACGTAAATTAGATATACATCCAGAATCATATAACATACAAATTATTCAAAATCATTTAACATACAAATTATTCAAAATCATATAACATACAAATTATTCAAAATCATATAGCATACACAAATTATTTTGCACGAAATCTGGCATATTTATAACGAAATATTATTAAAGTGTAAAATTGATAACGATATAGGATGACAGTGATTGTCGATAGGCAAAGAGTTCATGATGTTTTAGAGATGGAATTCCGTGGAGATTCAATTGGCATTAAGTCGTAATCAACTAGTTATTGTGCTTCACCTTTAATTTCATTCAGAAAGACATACTCGTGTCATTGTTAAATAACATTATTTGGTTGCGCCTCCGATGTGGCTCACTACTACAGTGACGTGGCGACAGTGGGGTTTTCGGGGTGTTTACCCCCCAACTTAGGTCAAAATTGCCAACAGTTTGATATTTCATGACTGACTCAACATGGGGTAAGACAAGGTATGAACCTATCACCACTGTTATTATCGCTTTATCTGAACGATCTAGAATATTTTCTCAAGTCAGAAGGTGGTGGAGGACTAATTAAAATGTCACGAAATATTGATACTTACTTGAAGATGTATGTCAAATTATTCATTATTTTATACGCAGACGACACCGTTCTCATGACTGAAACGCCATTAAAATTGCAGAAGGCACTGAACATTTTTCACAGGTATTGCAAGAAATGGAAATTGCATGTCAATATCGAGAAAACGAATATACTGTTGATATCCAAAAAAAGCTTGCCAAAGAATAGAGCATTTTTATATAACGGTATAGAAATTGAAGTAGTAAATTTGTTTAACTATCTTGGTATTGTACATACTAAATCAGGTTCACACAGTACTGCAAAGAAGACTCTGGCAAATAATGCAAATAAAGCAATGTATTCTATCATTTCTAAGTCGAGAATTCACTGTTTATCAGTTAAAAACATGTTCGAATTGTTTGATGCACAAGTTTTACCGATTATGTTGTACTGTTGGAAGTATGGGGGCCAGGAAATAATGAGATTTTTGAAAATATCCATAGAAAATTTCTGAAACATGTTCTCCATATTAAATCATCCACCCCCAATTATATGTTATATGGTGAGAGCGGCAGACTGCCAATAGAGTACACAGTCAACCTGCGAATTGTGAAATACTGGATGAAAGTTATGAACCGAGGTCGATTTTGTAAGATTTTGTATCAATTGGCCCTTAAGGTTTGTGAAGCTGTGCCCGTAAAGTTCAAATAGATAGAGAAAGTGAAAGATATTCTTACAAAATCTGGATAGAGCAAATATCACTTTATTTTAAATGTTGTCTGAATAGTCAATTCCGTGGCATCTGGTTATCGAACATTGAAAACTCTAGTCGAGGCAGTACTTATAAAATATTCAAACATGATATACATTTCGAAAAATACTTGGACCATTTGGATACTAGGAACGTAATAACTCTTTGTAAATTCCGTACTTGTAATCATCGCTTGCCAATAGAGAAAGGTCGATGGAATGACACCAACATATTCCATAGACTATGTCCGATGTGCACTAAAAGACATATCGGAGATGAACTGCACTATTTATTAGAATGTAAATGTTTCTGTGAGGCCAGACATCGATTCTTGCCTAACAAATATACCAGCATACAACATGCAACTATTGATATGTTAGATGACATTCTGAATTAGGAAGATGCCTGCGCAGTCTATGTTCATTCATCCGACTGATAAACCTTAAGTTAAATTATATTCAATAATATGCAGTTTGTTGTTGTTGTTGTTGTTGTTGGAGATAATTATGATAATGATATTGGCGATTGTGACAACGAGTAGACGAAGACGATAACGTGATGACAACGAAGACGGTGATACTGTTGAGGAGGTTACGGTGATGATGTCTGGACGACGAAGACGACGAAAACGACTACCATGATGCTGATAATGATGACGATGATGGGAAGTTCGTGTATATATTGTACATATACTGCAACATTCCCAATCTTGTGTATATATCTTCTACTTGTATCTCAATATCTTTTGATAAGAGAATAAACGTATTACCAAAGAGTTGGTAATTATACATCACATATATGTTGAAATTGTTCTCATTGTTTGATTTTTCAACCAGTGATTAGTGTGGAGTTTGTTGTGATTAGTGTGGAGTTTGTTGTGATTAGTGTGGAGTTTGTTGTGTTTAGTGTGGAGTTTGTTGTGTTTAGTGTGGGGTTTGTTGTGTTTAGGCCTGAGCACATATGTGTTCTGTTTTGGTATTCAGTTGGAAAGTTTCAACTGTTGTATATTTCCAAACTGACAACACCTAAGGGTTGACACACTTCTGGTTCGGGGGAGGGGGTCAGTTAAACAAAATTCACACATCTAACCACGTCCTTATGTGGCCAGCAACGTGGTATTCGATCTCATACTGTCTGCACAAGCCAGGAAAATGGTGTTTTAATATCATAGTTATCTATAATAGCTGCATATACAGCTACAGTGTTGAAGTTACATGATATTCCTTCTACAAGGAACCCTCTCACCCATGTATCAGCTCTCCCTGTGGTGAGAAATCGATATGTTCGCCGAGTTACATCAGTGATACCGGATACCGCTGCATCCCATTCGACAGGACAGGTGAGTTAATACATTGTAGAATACACAAGTAGTGTTCCTTCTATGAATCCTCACACCCATGCGGGGTGAAGGAAAGGGCCTATCGGCCATTTCGACCATCCCGGGGATAGCCCCCCCCCAAATGACCTTCCTAAAAAAAAACCCACACCCCACGCTCTGTGTCTTGTCGCTGGATCGCCCGGATCGCTTGTGGTCGTTCTGAAAAGAACTTAGCCGCCCGAGCGATTCGGCGTGAGCGATTCTGGACTTGGCAGAGGATTATGCAGCTAATCCCCTCTGCCGTTGTCGCGGCCTTGGATAAATTGCGCATTATGGACACCTTTAGCTGGACTCTAACCCAGGCTAAAGGAGGCTTTGTGCATCTATCCTTGGAGTACCGGATTGCTCCAACAGTGCCCTCTGCTGGCGGTACATCGGAAGCAGCTGGACCCCACCAGCGACCTACCATCTGGTACGGAGACTGTGACCAGAATCAGAAGAAGAGACGGTTTAAGACCCCCTACAGGAAGAGAAGGAACGCCGAAAGAAGAGCCAAGTGGAGACAGGGGGGCGACGTCCAGCTCCCCTCCAATTGGCTGCTGAAGCGGTCGTCGACGACATTATACCAGCTAGCAGGGACGCCGTTGTCCCTGCTGTCGTCATCGAGGCAAGCGGAGACAGGGATGCCGACACCACACCGGATGTTCCTGCCGCCAGCTTCGATGTGGAGATGGACAGTCCACCACCTCGGACACCGGAATTCCATCTAGTCCCGGTGTCCCCCATCTCCACGGGCAGTAACAACAACAACAGCACTAGCTCCACTTGTACCATTGAAGAGGTAGTGGCAGAGTCCAACAGACTAGTGGCAGAGTCCAACAGAGCAGTGGCAGAATACGCAAAAAAATACCGGGAATTTGCAGCAGGGCTCCATCTAACAACAACAACAACAACAACAAAAACAGAAGATATCCAAAGACAGAAGGAAAATAAATTTAAAAAAAGAAATTCATGCCTAGATCATCTTTCCCCCCATGTTACATCGTTATGTCAAATTCATAACTTCATCCTTCACTCCTAAGTGGGTTGTGAGAGAGGGGTTCCGCCCCTTTCAAATCCTCCCTGGGCCCAGTCACAAAATCCCTAATGTGGCGAGAAATCGATATGTTCGCCGAGTTACATCAGTAATACCGGATACCGCTGCATCCCATTCGATCGAACAAGTGAGTTAATTCATTATAGGATACCACTTACTGTGCTGCTACAAGTACCACCCTGGTGAAGTGGTCCTGTTGGTGGGTCATTCTGATTTTATATTTATTATATTAGGGCAAACAGAAGGCTGCTAAAACAGATAGATTTATGTCTTTTTCTATAGTTTAACATTTTCGCTGCGTATCGAATGTCCATTTCAATTTGACACCCATTAAGTCATAATTTCGTAAGGCAATTTTCCGTTTACCAGGCAATGAGAAACCCATTAGGTCATAATTTCATAAGGCAATTTTCCGTTTACCAGGCAATGATAAAATACCTACACCATCATCAGTCGTATCTCACAGACATCACGGAAAACCACGGAAAGTCCCGCATAAGTCATACGTCGAAATCGAACATTAAGGCTCACACAGGAGGGCGCTCGTTATTACATACCGCTTATGGGCGACGGAAACATCGACGCTCTTTATAAGAGACGATCGTTGGAATTTGTGTTTGCCTGGCGAATATTTAGCACGTGCTAAAACTGACATGTGTATAACAATCAAAACATCATACTAATGGCAATGTGTGGAACTGTAATTCCAATGCCGGTTTGTGGTGGTTCAGGAATGATTTTTTGTACTATTCCTTCTGATTGAAAATGTCGCTTATGTAACCATAACATGATAACAGACGAATTCCACTGTTTATTGGAATGCAAAAGAATGCGAACATAAGTAAGAAAACTATCCCCAAAAAATATGGTGATACTGTAAATATTTTGATTATGAATGAAATCCTGAACTCATATGACCCTATAATTATAAACCGATTACGCATGCTGATCTGAATAGTCCACACAGAGCTCTAAAATATAAGCACATCCTGATCACATTTTGTGCTAAAACTCCATTTCTACTTTCGTATATTAGATTATGTATTGTCTCTTAAATATATTTAATATATTCATATTAATTATATGTATCATCCAATCCATTGATCTATGATATACACTAATATATAATATACTGTTAAATGCGTATATTATACATGTATACATATGCACATTATATACTGCTGAAGGTGCTAAATTAAACTTAAATTAAATTGACAGATATATGTCAAACAAAGACACCCATCTAGCCGTATAATTACCACAGGAATTAAGGTAGTTGGAGGTATCAATCATCCACCTATTCGATGCCGGGAATAATTCCAAAGCGAATAGTATTTCGTTAATTTTGGAGCGCAAACCGCCATGTGGCTTTAAATGTTTAAATTGAAAAAAATCGACGAACATCGCCAGTCAAACAACAGACGAATATATTACGTTAGCTATAGCGGGAGATTGTGTTCAGTGATAGTTGATCCACAGAAGACCGAGTGTTAGCTCCAGTAGTGGTCCACTGATGCGACGGATAAATGGAAGCATCTAATGCTTGTTGCCAAATCCTTTTCCTCCCTTCAGGTCTCTGTATACATAATTGTGTCATGCTTAATGTGTCATACATGTATTATATTTATGTGAGAAGAAATGAATATTGTTAAAAACAGTATTGGTCTCATTTAATAGGGTAGGAAAATACAATGCACTGTTTATTTCACGGTATATTATCGACAGCTGTGCTACCGGTAACATACCGTAATATTTGTTTGTTTTTGGCATATAGCAGTATTGTATATTGTAGCCTAATATTTAAGTATTATTTACTTATATGCGGTGCACTTTGATTGCAAAAATCCAATGTGCCATTGTGTCATTCGAATTTTAACGGAAGATCTGTTAATTGTGATCAATTTCATCTTGTATTACGAACATTGTCAGTTAAATTTTGACGGGCATTACGTATTTGTGTAGCAGATGTGATGCCAGCAAAATAGCCTTCACATTGTGCTGTAAAATAGCGCATTGTCTAACAGTGCAGGTTTGAATTTATTCTGACAATAATGAAATTCATGTTTTTACTTGATTACAGTTGAGCAATATTTTACATGTGTGTGCTCTAGAATATATTGTATATAACCTACAAATGTTGAAGGTAGAGTACACTGTATTACTAAATAAACTAGCATGTATGTTGCTTCCATACAGGTCAGCATGTGAGGGGTCGTTACATCGGTTGCTATAGAGATGATGCAACAAGAGATTTGACAAGCGACTGTTGGAATTCGAATGCAATGAAGCCGAGCCACTGTATAGCTCTTTGCATATCGCAAGGTACGTATTGTAAACGGGACGGGAAATACAACCACGTTATAGCAATCAGGGCCGGGAGCCTACGTCACAGTTTGCTCGAAAATTGCGGAAAGATATCTCGCCTGGCAATTTCAATAAACGTTTTTATACATTTACCAAAAATACCAGCAAGTTAGAAGACCAATTAGCTGTTAAGCTACCAGACTAATAAATCGTTAATCTACGATCAACCACGAAATATTTAAAGACACTCATAATCGTCAAGCATCAATGTACATGTAATTTCTCACCTAATAACCGGACTTTTCGGCGATCACAAAGATCGAATAAGTACATGGAAATACTACTAGAGATTTCATACATGTAATCTCTAGGAAGATTCACCGCATTCGTAGAACTGAATCAGCTGTTTTCTATGTTCCATACAAACGTGGTACAGCTGCTATTTACGTTTGCTACATCACCTAAATGTTAAATTTAAAGTTCAAAGTCGACGAAAATGACAAGTTTTGTGTTTCCTGGATGATAAATTTTATGACTTCAAAGAAACTTGCCAAGCTATTTTTAAGTTTCGCTCTGGACCCAAGAGAATAATAGACAGTTCGCTCACGCCGTCAAATTGGAAGTTTAAAAATTAGTTTCAATTTTTAAAAGTAAAAAAAAAAATGTAAACTTCGAAAGCACTACTAAATACAAAACATTCAGGGCGGACCTGTATTTCGGTGTGCATTGTGAGCCATATATAATTCATTGTGAATAACCACCGAGTGACTTAATTCACAATGAATTACAAGGTCACTCCACTAATAAGTTACATCCAATTGATACATGACTACATAATTGTAGCTCAATAATATGGGTCTAACAAATGTGCGACGACGCGCAAATTTACGGGGCTAAAGTTTACTGGGTCAACGAAACATCTATTTTTCTACAAATACAGTATACGTTTGCATTTCAGGTTTCCGTTATGCCGGCGTTCAGTATGGGTCTGAGTGTTTCTGTGGGCAGTCATATGGCCGGTACGAAGAGTTACCTGAGTTGAGCTGTGATTACCCTTGTAGTGGTGACTCCAACATCATGTGCGGCGGGGATTATGCGAACAGTGTGTACGAAACTGGACTGTGATCCGTCCGTCATATCTGGGGAGGTTCGACGACGAACTGTGTACGAATTGGGACTGTGACATGTCAATCAAGAACGGTGGAGGGTGGACGAACAGTGTACGAGTCTGGACAGTTACCCGTCCATCAAATACCGTGTGAATTAGTGTGTCTGATCCATTATTTTTAATACAAGGGCAAACATTGTTTTTAAATTATTCAATTATATTTAATTCCACAACCCATATTGGTGTCCTAACGTGTGCGTTCCTAGAATGCATTAGGGAGCCTGAAGAATGGCATACATGTAGCCCTTTTAATAAATGTTGCACGATTTTGCGTTCTCGTCCCATTCCCTGAGTTGGATGATGTAGTTCAGTTAAAGTTTGGCTCAGTAGGGTAATGAATCGTCGGGATCGCTTAACCCTAACACTGTCGCCTATGGGAAATATTTAGTTGATTGTAACCTATAGGCAAAAATCGTGTTTTGTGGTATCATCGGCTTGTATGGCAACGAAGTACATATTTTGGGCACCAATCAAATCAAATCCAAGATTGAAGAAAATTAGGGACCCAAAGCGTGTCGAGGCGCCCCATAATTTGACAAATTAACCCTTTGCAACAAAATTC
This sequence comes from Siphonodentalium dalli, assembly GCA_032622095.1. NCBI lineage: Eukaryota > Metazoa > Mollusca > Scaphopoda > Gadilida > Siphonodentaliidae > Siphonodentalium > Siphonodentalium dalli. The sequence continues at coordinate 203,349,293 of CP136067.1, forward strand.
AGATTTTATGCCAAAAAATTGGTGTTTTGTAAAAATGAATTATTTGGAACAGATAGTGCACCTTTAATGTCGAAAAGTGGACAAACGAGCCCAACAGCCTCTCGGCGTATTTAGTTATCCGGTCTGGTACTGGGAGTGGACCGGGAAATTCTAAGGGACACAGCAAACCCCAGTTTCGAGTCCGAAAAATCGAGAGGGGTGGGGTAATTCAAGTTACACATTTGTCATTTCCTTCCATGTAATGAAGTGCGACTTTTTTGCGTCTTGAAGACAGTTATTATTGGCATCCAGTTACATTGTCAAATCGGCGTTATTTTATGTCCCTGTGTGTTTCCCGCGACCAAAACAAACGATTTTCGAATCGAAAATCGCTTTTTTGGGTATTTATGTTGTTTTAAAAAATATTTATGTCAAGTACACTTCACAGCCATCCGACTTCTATTAAAAATTAGCACGTGTTCATGTAAGACATACAACAGGCAAAAAGTGGCTAGAGTCCAAATGGTGTGGTGTCTGCTGGGGGTTAAAGTGGAACATAGGTGCTCCGACGAAGTTTTATTTTGCGCCCAATGTCTGGAACAGGGGGGTTAAATACAACCCAATATAGGGAGAATTGGTGTAGTTCTTGTCTGGAAAGCACATTTGTTATTAATATTATGTTTTCTGTGACAATTTGATATATATTCAAGCAAAAATCCACACATTTTTGATTGCGTATAGGTTATAAGCAACTAAATACATGAAATTATGCCCCTTGGCATTTGTGTAGGGAAACTCGAGTCAGCATAAAAAAAATACCGGCAACTGAATGGTGTATAATATCTTCGGTTGTTTAATGTGAAAGAAAAAGAAATTCATAGGCTATGTTAATTCCTTATACAAGCGAAGTAACTCTATAGTACACTATGAGTGACTAAAACACAGAGCGCGTAACAATGGCGCAGACTGGACTCCCATGTCGCCATCGTACCACTAAGAACATTGTCGTGGAACAGTTTATGTGTGGCCTAACTGACCAGCCGCACTCAGTACTCTGTAGACGATTCACACACGGACAGTTGAACAGTACTCACACACGACTGAAGGCGTTCGAGTTACATTGTATTGTCACTTCTGTTTATACGTTAATACAGCATACATCGCAAACCATATAGTTAGATACTCTCTCACATTGGTCCCTCGAACCGGATAGTCAGAACACCTCAACATGGATTATAGAGTCTACTCATTTCACCGTCGAATGTGGCAAGAACTGTTTTCTGAAATCAAGAACTTGATGGAGAACGCAAATGAAATCAAACAGAACGTGTCGTCTTCACATTGCGACGCGAGCGAGCTGCAACATATCGCCTCAGAACTTGAAGGTCATGTTGATATTTTGGAACTTATTACAGACGACGTCGTCCGCTGTGTAGCTGATCTACCTCAAATAGAACCAGAAGTTAAGGAAATCGTCTGTGTCCTAACTAATCTAAAGTTGCAAATCGATTCCTACACGCACTTCACGGATTGTTTTCAAGTGATGGAATTGCCGAAAGCTGATGAAATTGCACAGCAAGATGTAAACTATGCATGTAAGATTTCGAACCACTATAACAGCTATGAATGTGATGCAGTCTACTCTTGTACCCCTCTAATATATCCCGACCAGCAGATGCTTGTACGCATTGGATCGGAGTCTGCGGATGAAGAGCACAAGCCATCAGTTTCTGAGAAGTTATTCTGACACGCTGGCTTCCAAATCAATGCTCCACCTGATCCAGACATCTCGACAATGACAGAGACGATTCTATCGACAGATCACGCGAACTTTATGCCATACGACCATTACGACAAAGTGCTACTGAACAACCAAATCTCCCCACAAGGTCAAAGTGTACTTGAGGACAACTTTTTGCCGGACGTTAACGGAACTTTTGAGATTCACAGTTGTCAGGAATTCGAAAATACGTACTGTCAACAATCACCGCAAATGTTCGAACTAACATGTAATCATACATGTATCTATCGTGAGTTCACTGTTCGTCTCTGTTGGATCGTGACAAACAGCGAATATCTATATATATAATCCCACTTGCTTCTCTGAAGATTCTGGCGACTGATACTTGATGACACCGAGTTCGCACATATTGTAATTTGTCTTAGTTTCCCCTCCCCGGGAGGATGTCGTGGAACAGTTTATGTGTGGCCTAACTGACCAGCCGCACTCAGTACTTTGTAGACGATTCTCACACGGACAGTTGAACAGTACTCACACACGACTGAAGGCGTTCGAGTTACATTGTATTGTCACTTCTGTTTATACGTTAATACAGCATACATCGCAAACCATATAGTTAGATACTCTCTCACACTATACACATATATGTAGCGAAACTACCATCGACTACATTAGCATAGAAACAAGGGGGAATCGCCCACCAAAGCCATGGCAGGCAATCGACTCTCGAAATGCCGACATCACGAGATGTTTGTCGCGATGAAGCAAACCAACCAGGACCGCCCTTGGGCCGTCTGGGCTGCTTTTAGTGGCCAAAACCCCCCACGCATGGACATGGGCTGTGCCGCGACCGCGCAGACGTGTCGCTATTAACCCCTAACTTTACAGAATTTCAATATTGTCGCAATCGTACCACCAATAACTCCACATATATATGTAGGTATAGCGGAACTAGATTCGTGAAGTAATAAGGAATATTTCCCAACAAATCCTGGCAATTAACTCTCGATATGTCACCGTCGCCGATTACTTTCGCTCCAATTAGGATGATTTTAGTGGTCATGCAACACAGTGTTTGTGTCTCATGAAAACCCATGCACGCCATTCCTTGTGCGGAAGTTAATTTTATTGTACACTCAGCCTTATAGGGGCGTGACGATATAGGTGGATGGGTATGCGTACTTATAGTTTGGTTTAAACATATTTCAACAGTATATTGATATACAGATACATGTACTAGGGGATTTGAGGACAAATTATTTAAACTTAGATGGACCTCCGCTCCCCATAATACATAATAAATATAACAACAAATATAAAACGAATAGGTTTGTCATAGCTGGTGCATGTATACAATACTAATTGAATATGAATAACTATAATATTAAGTGTTAATGGTGAGTTATAGTGAGTTGGATGTGGGGTAAGTGTGGGTGCAAGTAACTATATAAGTCATGTGGTTCGTTAAGGGGTGACGATGGGGGTACATGTGTTAGGGGTGCTATATAGCCGACAGAGTTTGTACGTGAACATTATACTTAATGGTTTTATGATGACTGAATTCAATCGGTACACACACACACACACACACCCCACACACACACACACCATCACAGACACACACACCCTCACCCTCACACACACACACACCCTCACACACACACACACACACACACATATATATATAGTACAAAATTTGCTGGAATGTATGCCGTTTTTTTGCATCTAGAATTTTCGGGGAACCACCACCCTCAAACCTGCTCAAAAACATATTTTCTGCTCCCAAGTTTTGACACCCACCCCCCAAATTTCAATAAATTTGGTCTAAAACCGCATAAAACTCTACTGATACCACTCATAGGACTGGGAAATTATCTCATTTAGTTCAAATAACAGTTTAACCTGTTTCAGAAGCTGTTTTAATTGAAAAAAATGTTTTATAAATTGTTGATCTTTGTGCAGGATACACACAATCCCATAATTTCTAACTATTTCTTGATTAGTCTGTCAACCAACCCATTATCTAACATGTTCCATAGTATGGACTCTATACCACTTTTGTTAGTCGACTGGGTCTATTTCTATTACACTAAACTAGCTGAAATAGGTTCCCCCGTATGGCGCCGATATTCAGCGTTGGAGAGACCTGTGGCGCCTTTGTGGGACTTAATTTCGCGCACATTTCGATCTTAGACAGCGCCTTTATTCAGCGGCGGCCTCTTTGTGCGCTTCAAGCACATTTTGATCGTTGAAACATTTTGATTTATATATATTGTTTAAAAAATTGTTTTTTAGATTCAACTCCGTGTTCAATTTAACAAAACCAATTTATTTTTAATTTCAAATATTGAAAAACTAACACCGTAATAACATCTGCAAGGGTACCCCGAGTCACCACACCAGATTTGGTTGAATTCGGTCTGAGAAAAAAATCGGGACAGATCCTATTCGTTTAAGTATATAGATGACAAGCAGTCAAAGCACTATACTGAGAGATCATCTGAGTTGATAGACATGCAAATAATTCACTGATTAGCTTGGTGCACTGTTGACAGTTATTTTCTAGGCATTGATAGTCACATTAATGTTTGAGACAGTTGCTCGCTATTATTCAGTGCACACAATGGTCTAAGCTTTAGTGACATCAGGACAAGTTTATTTATTTCAGTTTTACATTTCTCGAAGCTACTTTCCGAAGGGTTTCGGGAAGGAATTTTTTTCACCCCACCGTCCGTATGCAACTTGCCATAGCTTAATATCATCTCTGCTGAGGCCAATATGTGGTCCCAGTAACATAAATATGGTATTTTTGCAGCTATAAATTCTTATAATATGTTTTAAACTGTTACAAATATCAAACATGGGCACAAAAGGACTTTAGTAACAAATTTGCATGAGGTTGTAAAAAACGCGTTTTTGCCAGTCAGACCACCCACCAACCCGGCATACCTTCCTGCAAATTTTGTATTACCTCCCTGTTGTGAGAATATATTTGAAATGATTTCATTGTATCAATCAGTTCAGTTCTTTGGGTTTAGTACAAAGGACAGTTTATAAGGAAGTGTTAAGTATCTTCCTTGGGGAATCCACAGGATCGTTTATCGGCAATGAAATTTCTCACTTTGTCGTGATTTAAATTGCTACAACCATTTCTCAGCCGGCAATGCAAAATGTTTGTTGAACAATCACCTATCAGAATGTAAGCGGGAATCTTTTTTTTTGGAAAGAACAGATGACTTAAAAGAATCGTATGATTTAAAAAAAAATATTTTGAATATCCTTTGCCAAAGTATTCCAAACTTTTATAGTATTAGGAATGAATGAGTGTTTGAATGTCTCGAGTAGGCAGAAGTAGTTTACGAATTCACTCGAGTTAGGTAGAACCAGGTCTCGTAAGAATGAGACATAATAGATACAACACACAGCCACATGCTATTCGATATGATAAACACACAGTAGACGTAACAGGTACAGCACACAGCCACGTGATACACATTTCAGAGATGTTCCTCCGCCTCTAGTCTGATGAGAAGCCCCCAAATATTCTCAACATGAATCATCCTACCAGAAACAGTTCTTTGCCCAGTATTAATTACTTGTGATAGGTCCACACGAAATATAATAATTAATCGTGTGAGATGAAAGAGTGAATAAATGAATCCTCATGAAATGTGATTAAGATGGTATGCATGGAACAATATGACTCATACATTGATTCATTGGACATTTTCTTGAAATAGACTTCTATATAATTCTCATTTCCCCAAATTACGAAAAGCAAACCAGAGTATGTTGGGAAAATGGAAGTAATAGAATATTGGCGGATATCTTGCGTGTCTAACAATGATGGCTTAATTTGAAATGATTAGCCTGACAATCCGAAAGTCTTACAAATGTAACATCAGAATGTGGTCAAAAATATAGACCCCACTGTGGGTGAATATGTTGATAACACAGGAGACGTTCCATTGGGCCAATGCTACTTGCACAATCGAACATGTGGTCTGTTTTCATGTCACCTCATTCACAGACTTGATAATGTTACTGATAAGGTTGATGTATCATTTCCCACTGTATACATAGATAACTGCGATGCTTGGTACGGGGACATTAATTAGTTCAGTATGTCTGCGGGAGAGTTTAAAATACGTTTTAATACCTATATCATACTGGAACACTGTTCAATTTATAATGTGTATGTACCTGTGTGAGAGACACAGAGCTTCTGCTCAATATTTTTTCGGTGATTAACACAACTACACTAAAGTTATTGTAATAAGTGTATTGGCCTATATATATGCATGGGTGTTACTCTGGTGAGTATTAATGCAAATGTCATTCTTTTCTCCCAGCATGTATAATGTAATATGCCAAAATGCACGAGAGAGCGTCATTTACAATATTTAAACTAAATGAAAATCCACCATGGAAGGGGAATAGCAACGATTCGGGGCCGCACACGTCTATCATCCGTCGACCCCAATATCATATACATTCCCACAGGCTTGCATGGCTTACTATAGTAAAACACCATGGTAAAACCATAGTATTGACAACGTCAGCCTTGTTTTGGGTTGTTCCATAGCCGATAATTATTGCACTATTGTATCCAGCATTAGCCCATAAATTCACTATGAAATTTCACTGCAAGTTTAATAATTTATATTCCAAGAGTATCTCATATTTGGATTTATTCTGACAAGAATGAATTTCATGTTTTCATTTTATTAAATATGAATCACACAGGTGTGATCAAGAATATACATACCCTTTACATTTTGCAAAATATCTTATTAAATAAACTAACATGTATGTTTCTTCCACACAGATCGGCATGTGAGGGGTCGTTACATCGGTTGTTATAAAGATGATAGCCCAAGAGATTTGACAAGCGACAAATGGGATTCATTTGCTCTGATGACGCCGAGTCTCTGTATAGATCATTGCGTATCACTAGGTACGTATTGTGTCGGAACCGGAAATACAACCACTTCATATCAATCATTGATTACGTCATGGCCTACGTCACAATCTGCCATAAAGTGGCGGCAAGATAATACGCCTGGCAATTTCAATAATCGTTTTTTATATTGTGACCAAAAATACAAGCAAGCTATTGGACTAATGAGCTGACAAAACAACTCATTTCGGACGTTGCAAAATACCGGATATCGAGCAAATTTGGCGATGTTGGAGTTCAAATATAAAAACATTATCATTATCAAAACAGTCATATTTACACGAGGACGGGGTCGATAATGTGACATTTCCAATCTTCGTAAATTTGTCTGCACAACAGCCGTAGTTTCTTAGCTACCCTGTGTGTTGTCACGATACGTTTGCGCCTGGGTCTCACAGGCAAGTGATTGGAATAGCCCTACATTGAACTTTGCTATTCATTAGCAATGTCGGTAACCGTTGGAAGTCATGTCGCACTCGAACGGCATTGTATATTGAATTGCCAACTGCACACTTATGTTGATTATGGATCAGTCGATGATGACGACGACCACATCGTTTCCTCTGACCATCGTCAGTGTCATATTCCTTGCTAATGTACACGAATCAGCTCTGTGATTAAGCCCTAAACAAGCTCCGACTCGCCGTATTTTCTCTAACTTTTTCTGAATGCTAATTTTTTTAAACTGTTGCATTTAGTAATGTTATGTCCATTATTCTGATTGTACCAACAATACAAATCCTTATCAAAGTTATTGGACACATTGGAAAATGTTATTTTCGACAAGTTGCAAAACTTGAGCCAATCCTTTTGCAATTTCGATCACCATTTGTTGAGTCCTTTTTAACTTGTTGATAAAAACACGGCCCTTTCTGAATCCAGATTCGTTGCCTCGACAGAAGACACCCCTGCTTTGTATTTTGATTTCGCGCCACCATTAACATCCGCACTGCTGTATTCATGTATTCCATGGAGCACTTCTCTTCCATTAGGAAATCAAGAAAGGCTGAGAAACACGACTTAGTGGACGATGTCTCTTTCTGTTGTCTTCTCAACGCACAATCTCACAACTGAACGGCCGTAGAACTTGCTCAATCTGACACATCACAGTGATGCTATCCATATCGTGCTGCAGATCGGAATGCTTTAACTGGATCCAACATCTCTAAACTACATATACCATCACTATGAATGTATCAGACTATCCGCCATGCACCTTCCGCAACTTCCTTATGTCGCATATTATCATGGCAGCTAATTTATCTAGCCTCCCATAGTTCGAAACATGGCATCAAAATCATCATCTACTCCTTTAATTTCCCGAAAAGCCTCTCCTGTCAGGCAGATTTTCAGTGCGAATGGAACCTTTCCATACTCGGGAGCTACAGTACGTTCAACGTCTTTCTTGAAACTGGGAAACAGCCTGATATTTCCATTAAATACGGGTGCATCCATTGTTTAAACTTCACTCCTCTCTCTGGTTGTTTAACAATAAGAATAGTGCGTAGTTTATTGTGTTCAGCCAAGTTTGATTTCGCCTCACATAGTTCTTGGTACATCTTGTACATTTCATCTGCTAATTCATCGATCATATATCATGTAAAAGTACAACGCATTCCTCGTGTTGAAGTTACAACCTGTCGTGCGCTTCCACTAAATAATTCGTTATTCCATCCAATACGCATTCTTCTTCGCCATCGCATGACTCCTTGGATCGATTTAGGATTCTTGTGGAACCTTGATTTCTTCTGCTCCATGTTGATTTATAGTGTTCCACTGTGTTGAAATGTGTCGCACGGGGAGCGCATAGAGCAACCAATCCACATCATGGTTGTAAAATGGTTTAATTTCTTTCAACATGCAAACATGAATAAACACAAATTAGAAATGCCACCCAGCACGTGTACACTGTCCGACGACACACATTTACAAATAAACGAATCATATGTAATCATAGACAATACACACACAACATAAACTCACACATTGACGGGACTATATTTTAACTAGATGGTTGAAATGTATTTATAAACGTAACCGACATTTGTATGTTATTATGCAGATTATAATTGATTCCATGAAATCCCCAATAGACACCGTGACGTCATAACAACTTTTCTGGTTGTTAAAGTTGGTATCGATAATCGGTTCTATCACGACGTGATACAGGGGTGAAATGTGGAATGAATCATGGGTGGGTTGCCCGCCCTCAAATACCCCATAGAAACAACCCTTACTCATGTGTACCACCCTGCGGGGTAAATATGTGGTATAGACCCCGGGTGATGGACTGGGGTGTTTCTATGGGACATTTAGGCGGGCCACCCACCCATACCGTCAAATTTGCCAAAATCCTTTCAATTCTTTGGGTATTTGGGGCTGGCCACAGACCCATGTCTTCAATTTGCGAATAAGGAATAAAATGGGCCATACCGGGGATTTTCACCCATCGGGTGGTAGCCCCCCCCCCCCCCCACGCGGGTGAGGCTGTGTGTTTGTAATGGGTATTTGGGCGGACCATCAACTCATGCCGTCATATTGACGGAAAGAGACATGTTTGCGAATAAGGAAAAGGGAATAAGTTACAAAAGTCATGTTCGTGTCGAACGTGTCAAACGGATCAGTCCGATCTCTCCACAGTCTTAACCCTTTACCCAACAAACCGGCCAAAACCGGCCAAATAAAGCTTCAACAGCCTAAAATATCTTCGGTCTGTCTCAATAAAACCATACAAATATGGATATCATTGGAACCGGCTCCTTGACCACATTGTGATGGTTACAGTTATACCCTGTGCCAATGCATTCTCTTATATATGCGAGTCGACCATAGGTCGCCTCGCATATATAAGAGAATGCATTGGCCTAAAAAAAGTCTTTTTTTAACACTTTTAACCATTTTTTCTTACATTCTTTAACAATTTTATAATTTTTAATGTGTTAAGCCAATGCATTCTCTTATATATGCGAGGCGACCTATGGTCGACTCGCATATATAAGAGAATGCATTGGCACAGGGCCCTTCTGTTGGGTAAAGGGTTAAAAGTGACATCCGAACGAGCTAATTGCCAAAAAAACCTATACAGCAATAAAGCATCCATCACACTGACATATTTGTTAGACAATATATCATAAGAACCGACATTGGTATGTCCCCTATTCCACCGAGACTCTCTTACATGTACGTAAACTGCACAGGAATATTGAGTGACAAACGCCCCGAGCATAATCGCCTCCACAATTAAAAAGAACCACTCCCATATACGCGAAGAAACATCATACCGGGCGAAAAAACTCGACCGAATAATAAAACCCACCAAACTAGGTTTTAGTAAAATTTGGGGTAGGGTGGTTATTTTTCAAAATATATCTAAAGATATGTTTTCGAGACGAGACATATGGCACGAATATATCAGATATAGCTAATCGTCTCCTGATAATTATATCGCCAATTCACTACAAATTATTAGCGTTAGTATCATAACTTTATCACGCCTATAAAACCTAGTTTTAATTGAGATCGAATTCCAAAAACTAAAACTGAGCCTATCACAAAACTGGGTTTAACTACACTAAGACCCACTTTTACTCTGGTAAAACCTAGTTTTACTACAGTAAAACCAAATTATACTCCAAATTAAACCTAGTCTAAACTAGAGTAAAACCTAGTCTAAACTAGAGATAGGTGTATTCGAATCCGTGTGCTATGCTTGTGAACGACAGGCTACCATGCCCATATCTATAGTAACACCATTGTCACAATCGTTCCGTGATTGTCGGTAAAACACACCAATTTCCAACGCTGGCAAAATAATAGTTGAGCTACCGTTTTAGGTGTAGTGATCAGCACACGTTCAATGTCGATTTCAAGTTAATTTGAATGCGTGCAGTCACTTGTTATAAGTCGGTCTGAACCTGCTAATATTTATTCGGGAACACCGCCATGTTATGTTCGACGGTCTAGAATTTTACTCCCCACAATTCGGGGAGTAAGAATCTGGACCAGCCAACATGACGTGTACACATTTTTATTTAAAAAAAAAACATATATAAAACATTTAAATGTACATTTAGAGCAAATCTTTTATTTTTTCTTAGATTGAATTTCTATCTCAATTTAACAACACAATTTTGTTTCAATTAAAATTGTATTAAAATATTTTTTTATTTTTAAATCAAAATTTAGAAAAAACTAACGTCTTCGGGATGTTTTATTCGGCTGAATTTAACAAAACAATATTTCTTTTTTAAAATAAAAATTATATTAAAATAAAAATAAAAACATTAAATACAAATTTAGAAAAACTAACGACTTCGGGAGACTGTTAGGTCCAGCACTTTCGATTTAGATGTGTTTTGCTTGTGTGGAACTTCGCGCACATTTTGATCTTAGACAGAGCCTTTATTCAGCAGCGTGTTAACGTTTAAAAATTTTGATTTACAATTAAAAATTATAATCTTTTTTAATATTTTTTTTATATTTAACTCCTTGCTCAATTAAATTATGTTTGTTTGAATTAATTTTTTTTAAATAAAAACTTTGAAAAACTAACGTCACTGTACCATACGGCAGGTTACCCCGAGTCACCACACCAAATTTGGTTGAAATAAGTCCATGGTCTGGGAGAAATACAACGAAATAGACCTACATAATGATCTAGCCACTTTGTGTAGATATGGTCTAAGTGACCTGTCGTTCGCGAACATAGAGGAGCATGTATTCAAATACACACTATGCATCTTGCTAAGCTATTCTTAGGTTACGCCCTGGACCCAAATAAAGCATACATTTGCATTTCAGGTTTCCGTTATGCCGGCGTTCAGTTCTATTTTCAATGTTTCTGTGGGCAGTCATATGGACGGCACGGAGAGTTACCCGAGTCGAACTGTGATTACCCTTGTTTTGGTGATTCCACCATCATGTGCGGCGGGTATTGGGCGAACAGTGTGTACGAAACTGGAATGTGACCTGTCCATCAAGTGTGGGGAGGGTCGACGAACAGTGTGCTAGTATGAAAATGTGACATGTCCATCAAGAATTGTGGATGTTAGACAAACTGTGTGCAAGTCTGGAAATTTGACCTGTCAATCAAGTACGGTAGATGTTGGACGAACTGCATGCGAGTACGGACTGTCACCCGTCCATCAAATGATGTGTGAATTAGTGTGTCTTATACATCATTTTTCATAGAAGGGTAAACATTTGATTTTATATTATTAAATTATTTTTAATTCAACAACCCATGGTGGTGTCCTAACTTGTGCACCAGGGGAGCCTGAAGAATGGCATAACCGTTTTAATAAATATTGAACGATTTTGTGTTCACTTTCCCGTCCATGGCTTGAATTCTTCATTCAGTTTAATATTATTCGGTTTTTGGTAGAAATATGGCTTTATATATCCTCTCATCGATTCGGTGGTACATGGCATTTCTGAGTTACTTGGAATACATCACCGGGTTCTAAATTACATAATTTGCACTTTCTGTCCAAGTAACCTGAACCTACCGCGGATCCCGATTCAACTAATTAGTAATGATTTCTTCTCTTGAAACGTAACATGGTGGTTACCACGTTCTTGCATATACTCGATAAATATTATTCATGTCCAATGTTGATCTTAACATTTTAATATATACTTGGTATGCATATGGTGCCTCTCAAATCTTGAATAAATGCATCTTCTTGTTATTCGTTAATATTTGCAGTGAATCAATTCAAAGAGTTCAGATGGTGATCTGTCCTTTTATAGCACAAACCAAGCTTATTAACATTGTCTGCGATATTTTTTGAACCATGGGTTGTTGCATTTATTATTAAAATACATCGAATATAAAACATGATACAAAATTAAAGGCATTCGATGGCGTTCCATAGTTAATGTTCTTCCCCAATAAGAGGGTGCATTATAATAACTGTATATACCGTACACGCTGTCCAAACAAAGAAAACAAAATTAATAAACCTAGAGTGGCGTTATAGTGTTTATCTGATGCTATGCGTCGACAATGTAAGCTCGAGGCTTTAGTTGTTGCGATGGCGTTATATTGAAATAATTGATAGGTCTAATGCTATCCTTAGATCCCAATCCCAACACCATTTGGACTCGGATAGGTGTACCAAATATGTTTTGCAATTAGAACAACACCGACGGAATACAAACACATTCAATTAAATAAAATATAATCATGGTAAACAGATGAGACACCTTTGGCATATTGAGATATGCAAATTCTTATTAGTCAGAACAGTACAAACTCAATTTGGTGCAGCCTATAATATAACATTATCCCGATTACAAACATCCTATTTGGACACAAACATCGGAATACAATTATCAACTCACACCAGATGATGATGTTACTGATGCGAAAACTGAGAAAAGATCAATATATACCAACCGGTCATCTACTGACGAAATTACGGACCCGAAAACTGACAACGGCGACCATGGCACACCAAATCGTGGCGTTAAATGATGACATCACCAGTCTAAACACACGTGACTCACATATATAATCCTTTATTTCCTCCATCTAACAGAGAGCTAAGAATAACTTTGTATAAGTAATTTCAAAACAAATGAACAATAACATAAGAAAGAACACATCAGATGAGTATGTAGATTATGCCAATTACAGTAGAACATTCATGGTGTATTGTTGTCATTTTATCATACGTCATGTATAAATGTGCTAAAAGCACTGCTGGCTGGATTTCTTTGTGCAAAGAGTAAAGTCCAAGATGGCTGCCGGCAGCCACTATTTTGTTCAACAATCGTTCAAATTCGAGAACGTCCATACGAACATGAACCTGAGCATGACTAAATTGTAAGAAGATTTCTCCAACAATGTTGGCTGCAGAGCGCCGATGGACTCAAATGTGAAAATCAAAATGGTTGCCATATTTTAAAACTAATTTCGGGGGAATAAAATATTGCTCTCATGCAGAGATCACCAGTAAGACAGACATAGAGTATGTTGATGTTCTCAAGACAATCGAAACAAGCTATTCTGAGACATGTGTAAATGAATCATTAATGGCACCGGAAACGCTATTCTGTCCTGTAATGGAATATGTTGGCTAACATGTGGATAAAGTGGAGTTCCCATCTATAACTGGGCTCATTCTACAGCTCATGCTACCAGTGCATCGTAAGCTGGTCGGTCTGGTCCGAAAATAAACGACGTCACATAAATCATGGCCGGGTGCCTCCTTTACAACTTGACAGAAAAGAGGTGGCAAGATAACACGCCTGGCAATTTCAATGATCGTTTTAATATTTCCCAAAATACCAACATGTCACTATACTAATCAGCTGTCCCAACAACTAACTTCTGGCATTACAAATCACCGGATATCGAATACATGTTTTAAGACGATTTCTTAATATTATCAACAGTCATGTTTATATGGGGACGGGATCCATAGTGCGCTAGCAGAAATTGAAATAGTTAAAGGCGCTCACGCTCGTCAAGCCTCGATGTGCATTTAATTTCGCACATAACTGACTTTCCGGCGACAATGAATGCGCACGTCACAAGCGTCATCCTGTCCAATCTTTTCTGTTTGTATGTGTAACCAATACACGTGAGTGGGTGTCTGACTAGGTAACACGAGTTCCAGGGTAAGCAACACCACACCTAGCAAACTAGAATGACAGAAACCAAGTCAGAGCAGTGCACTGGCGGGTTGTTAGTCAACAGAGGTTTTAGTAAGAAAGAAAAATGGCTTAAACATATTTGTCATTTTACCCACATAATATTGGCGGTGACAAAAAATTAACGGATAACAAGAACAAGAGGGGAGTGTCTACAAAGCATATGAAAGAAGGGGGATTACATTAGGTCAGGGTCCCATCACATGCAGACAGTGTGTTTCTCGTGTACTTGGCAGAAATTTAGAGTCGGAGAGCAAGGTCCCGTAACGGCTTAAAAGATATTTGAAATGAATTTGGAATGCACTGGTCGAAAGAGGATAATTACAATTCAAAAGCCCTAAAACTTCGTAATTTAAGGAAAAGGGTAAAACTTTAAAATTTCAAAGACCAAAGAGGTAAGAGTTTTGAAAAGTTAAATTACTAATACAAATTCCATACATGTATCCTTCAGAAAGATTTGCCGCATTCGTAGAATTGCATCAGCTGTTTTCGATGTTCCATACAAACGTGGAACAGCTGCTATTTGCGTATGTCACATCAGCCAATTTGGCATTTACAATTCAAAGTCGACACAAATGACACACTTTCTGTTTCCTGGAGAATAAATTATATGCCTTCAATGAATCTTGCCAAGCTATTCTTAAGTTTCGTTCTGGACCCAATGAGGTTATTACTGACCCCGTAAATTAGACGTTTAAAAAATATTTTTCATTTTTAAAGTTTTTAAAAACTATTAAATACACATAACTCAGGGCGGACCTTAGTGTAAGTGTGCTTTGGGAGCCGTAGAGATTAGCTAATATCATGCATTCAAATAATCCCCGACGTACTTAATTCTCAATGCATTATATTTACATACTAAGTGTTATTATCACTAAATCCAGCATTCTGATTGGTCGGCGCCCACGTGGCTAGTTGTAGTTATTTCTCGGTGAGTGCGCAACAGCGTATAACTCCAAGCTCATAACAACATCGATACGTCATTCGGGTTTGGAAAGACGAACGCGTAATGTTTTGGGCGCATTTGGATTCGCACAGGATTGACTTAATAAATCATCGGGTTTCAGTTGTTCCTGTTAACTTTTGCCAAGGGTGCTATGGAATATTTTGGGCTTGTTTTGCCACGATACACTTTTCGATTTAAATACATTTACAAAAGTGGCTTTTTCGCTAAATGTATATAAATATAAGGATTAACTGTCATGTGGACTGTTTTTATGGAGATGTAACCGTGAGGTAAGTGGTCATAACTGTTATGTAAAACCCTTCGGGGTTTACACATGTTATGACCGCTTATCTCACGGTTACATCTCCATAAAAACAGTCCACATGACAGTCAATCCTTATATAACGACACTTCACTGATAATTGACATGGGCTAAATTCTCGGGGTCAACCAGGGGGGGGGGGTGAACAAATTTCTTCCGGCACGTATGCCGGGGTGGGTGGGTGGTCAAAGCGACCAACAAGCAATTTTTTCCGCAACTAAAAAAAAAAATTCCTGCTTGTTTTTAGTGTTTTGGCAATGAGTTGGGCTTCAAAACCACTTTGAATCAGTTTGAATGAGAGAAATAATGTAATTCTAACTGGTAAACTGACTGCAGGCAGTTATCGTGTTGTATTTTGTTGCAAATTTTGAAATCCAAGATGGCCGCTGGCAGCCATGTTTTTTTGGCCGAATGACCTCAAAATTACTCATTCCTATTTACATGTCCATGTTAACATCCATGATAAATAGTATGCACAGAAATTCATATACAGCTGTTTACAGTGAATTTCCCCCCGCAAATCTGTTTTAGTGTTAAAAGGGGGGGTGGGTGTCAAAAAATGGTCGAAAAAAACTGCCGAAAACGGAAAAAAATTTGGCGGTGGGGGTGGGTGGGTACAAAAAATGATCGAAAGTGAAAAAATGCCATACGTGCCTGAAATTTTTTTCCGACCCCCCCTGGGTCAACGAACAATCGATTCTTCTACGATGACAGTATACATTTGTATTTCAGGTTTCAGTTATGTCGATGTTCAGTACTAGTATGCATGTTTCTGTGGGCAGTCATATGGTCGGAACGGAGAGTTATCTGAGTCGAGCTTTGCTGATCCTTGTCGTGGTGATGCCAGCATAATGTGTGACATCTTTAGCCCACATGATTTGATTTCATGTATCATCGGAGTGTACTAAATACAATTTTAACAGTTTGGTGCCTCACTTCTCCCAAATAATGACTCGAACAGTGTGACTTTTGTCGTAATTATCTAAACCATGCCAACTATGTTCCTGATAACATGGAGGTTATTATATATCAGCCAGATGGTAATCGGCAACTAAATAAATTCTTATCAAATTTAATGCCCCTAATCCCTCACCAAACGGCACCAATTTGCCGTCTTTAAATCACACTATTATAATCCTCGTATCATGGGGAAAATGTATCAATTTGGTGGGAATCGACGCTAAGAATATTCTTTTGAGTAACTTGGTGCACACTGACTCGAACGGCGCAATATCATGGAGATGATTGTGTATAAATTTGGTAGAAATCTGCGACAAATATATTTCATCATTTATGCTGCCCTCTTCATTTTCTGCCTTTAACAATAAACGCAAACAGATATCGGCAAATGTAGGCACCAAATGTCTACCACATGGCGTCTATAACTTACCCTCGTTGGAGAATAACTTGTTTTTAATTTTAGTGGAAATTGTCGCCAAACATGTTTTTATCAGTTCTGGTGACCATCCCCTCCTGATCCCTGACTCAAGCGGCGCCACAATTGACAACTTTAAACCACACAACTAGACGTATTATGAAGATAAATATATAACAAAATTGG
The DNA here is from genome assembly GCA_032622095.1 of Siphonodentalium dalli. Lineage (NCBI taxonomy): Eukaryota > Metazoa > Mollusca > Scaphopoda > Gadilida > Siphonodentaliidae > Siphonodentalium > Siphonodentalium dalli. Next base: position 203,366,461 of record CP136067.1, read on the forward strand.
TGGAAATATGCGGCTAAACAAATTGGTAACAAATGTAGCGTCCCCGTCTCTCACACAAACGGCACAAATTTGGCGTATTTAAATCACACAATTAGATTTCTTTATCATGGAGAAGAATGTGTACCAACTTGGTCGAACTCGGCTCTAAACATATGGATATCAATTTTAATGCCCCTTTCCCGACATGCACATCTGACACAAACGTCGCCACATTTGACATCCTTAAATCACAGGATTATAATCCTGATAGAATGGAGGTATATATGTATACGTTTCGGTGGTAACCGGTGACTACACACATTTAAATTTAGACCCCCATCTAACATCGAAACGGCACGGCACCGATTATGTTTCTCGTATCATAGAGAAGAATGTGAATCATGTTTGCTGCCCCTCGCCATTTCTGTCACTGACAAGAAAAGCGTCACTTTAAACAAATATAACCCACACCGTTATCTTCCTCGTAAAAATATATCCCGGTTAGACCTCATTGGTGTCACCAGAGGGTCCCACGTGAATTTATATAGAACACAGACATGCAAACAGACATTCGCAAATATAGATATATATTATAGATATATATGCGACGTGAGCTGTCCCAGAGTTGTGACATAAATTCAGTTCACTTTAATTTGGCGACAGTGAATTATTATTAACGGGTGTCGAGAACGCAGTATCAGTTATTTGATGGAGACGATGGGTAAGGTAATTACCTACTATTCCCAGTGGTATTTCTGGGGGTGAAAAGAGCCTTCGTGTGTGCATAGCACACCCGCCTGTCATCAGCACGCTCTCAGATCCTCCGAATATATAAATATATCGAGACCAGTTATTAATCATTATAAATTACTCTCTATACACTTGCACGGTAAAACTGTTTAAGTATGTCAGCTTTTAAATTGGAGATATATAGTTCACTCGATAACCAGTACTGTTTTAGCATACACAACTAAGAGGAAAATGGACAATTTACCCACCGATCGACGCGTACCATACCACATGGAAATTGTTCCGGCAATTGCGATCAGTATATTAAGACAAACTCCCTGCAGTGCTCCAAATACTTATAGCAGCGAGATCTAATGGACACAAGTTACACGGTCGATTGCCATCCAATAACTATTTCACTATTCTGCATCAATCGTTGCGAGGTATTGTTGTAGATATTTTGCGAATGTGGACGTATTGCCTTTAGACCACAAGAAAGGTAAGTTATCGTATGTTAGCAGATACACTATCTAAGGTCAAAATAGGGTATGGTATCTGTGTGAGAAACTTGATCGGAGTCAGTTTAAATGAAAGCATGGACATTTAAAACAAATATGGGAATGATATATCGCCGCGAGAGAAATCGATACTTACATTCTTGTCAGAAAATCATGAAAATGAGATATTCATAAAATTGTCGCTCGAATGATCTTGCTGTAAGTTCAGTCTACCTTATCGAAAACAATTATATATTGATTTGTTCGTGCAAATACTATCATGAAACAATGCACATATACCGAGCCACTGCACTCACTAATGATGATTTATATATATCAGATCAATCTTCGGAATCACAGAAGGGACTGGATGTAAGTTATCAACATTTCAAGCACATTTTTATCGTTTGTCTTTACCAAACCTACATATATTGACATACACGGATGTGAAATATGGGGAGTTGCAGTAACTTGAAAGAAATACTATGGGCTAGAATGCGATACGTTATACATTTTGCAAAATATTGATAGGAGTAGGCAACTACGCATCTAATACCGCAGTCAATGCTGAAAGGTGTAGCAATCCACTCCATATCGACGCTATATGTAGAATGACAGCATGCGCCGTTAACGTTTCTACATAATTTGACAGAAAACTTATAAGAAATTCTGTGATTGACAACGATCACCCGTCGGCGTAAATATTTAAAACGATGGCAGCATTTGGGTTAAATATAACCGTGAGTACACAATTTTGGCATGAATCTTACCAAATTGTGACGACAGCTACACTGTTAGAAAACCAACTACACTGTTAGAAAATACAGTCGGTTCGACGGTTTCGGGCCGTCATAATAGACGGTCCCATACCGTTTCATCAGTTAGACGGTTTTTTACCGTTATTTTATGTGCCTGTGAAAATGGTCTAAATTAAATATTTTCGTGATTCAAAGTCATGCCGTCAAAATTCAATAGTATATTTATCGGTGACCATATTATATACGGAAATGACTCCATACAGTATGACTGAATATTACTATGCTGATATTTAATAAACATTATTAAGTCGGCATTCATTCGGTGTTATGCAGCTCCGTACGTATAATCATGATTACGTTATTCTCATTTCGGGTTTAAGTTCCCGCTTTAGCACTCACCTCATTTAGTTTTTTGGAAAACTATTTCCTTTTCGATTGTGGACAGTTGTTAAGATGGTCTGATTTCGGTTACTTTGATAACCGGACAAGTTTCAGTTATGCGAAACCCAGCTCAATCATTGACAATTTTCACTAAATTCGAGAGTAGAGATTCATGCCAATCAATCATGGCATGATCCGGGGTCGGCTGTAACCTGACTTCATTCGACTCAATGCTGATGTTCAACTTGACTGTGCTGTGACTCAGTTTCAAAACAGTGGCACATTTACTGATACAAGAGTATACCGGTACAATTAACACGAGCGTCTATGTCTACCAATAGTGACAATGATAACAACAAAGAGCAGCTATTACAATTATAATGTTGACAGTGTTCTGAATCTGATTGTTTCGAGGTACATGCATGTACATTTAAAAGAGAGGATATATATGTATATTTACTGTACGCACGATTCTAATTAATAAGAGCTTCATTGCCAACAACAACAACACCGTAAACAATGACAAGGACCAATTCATCCCGTGTTCATCAATTTTCATTGAAACCTGTGGATCTGAGACATTGTCATCATTCAGCATGTTATCGTCAAGTTATTACGACAATTTACCGGGAGTACACTGTTGGTTGGATATTTTTTATCAAAATATATTTGCCTGACTCACTGATATGTGTCGTGAGACCAGTATACAGTTTCACGGAAGATCCCAACTAGCTGTTATTGATATGCAGTACCAGTCGAAAGAAGTGGTATATTAAGTGCGCTATTTTCGAGCCCAATATCGCAATAAAATTGCAAGTGGAAACGCCTTATATGCATGTCGCTTGTGATATTATTGCAATATTTTGCGCTTAATATCTCAACATTTTGCACTTAAGTATTGCTTCTTCTATATTGTTTATTGTATATATAGAGACAATGTTTTAGATATGTATATACTTATAGTTGTAAATGCTATATGTACACTATATGTACAATATATGCACAGTACTTATCTCATATACATATAACACTATCGGGTTTGTATAAAATTTAGCGCGCTCATATCACAATATTTTGCGTTCAATATTGCAATAATAAGCCTGACATATTTTGTTTTGTGCCATAATCACTCATTTTTCAAAATTAACCACGCTCAATATCGCAATAAATGTGCGCCTGAAAATACCACTTCTTCTGATTGGTACTGTATTGCCATGATGTACGGATTCACCTGTTGAAAACAACTGTGTTTACAAGTGACTGGAAACATTCATGCCTTACGTGATACCAAAAAGTATGCCATTAAGATATTTTACTTTTACGTGTACATAAATTAGAGTTTTAGTGAAACATGTAGCTTTTCTCATGGTATGGCTTAACATGGCATGTCGGTTCATGTTTTAGAATGGTCGAAATTAGTATTATTCATAACTGAATAATGATGGGTTGGCTTATCAACTATTACCAGTATCGTTTTTTATTTACAGCCACATCTGTACAGTAGCTAGTGAAAGGCGAACACATTACGCGTGAGCAGCCTTTTTCCGGATTAAATTATTCGAGGCAGATAACAAGCCTGATCCTCTGCAAACTGCGAAGTTTTATAACTCTCAATAATGTGATTTTGCATATCAGTGTCAGTGTTGTCAAATCACGGTAACGGTTTTGTTTACATAACAATGGTTTCAAAATGTTGTAGTTGTGAGATATCAGTGATGAATATAAGAAAAACGAGTAACGATTTACCCATGTTCTTCTCAGTGGTGATTGTAGTTTATACTGTTTGCACATTCACCAATCGTGATTGCCTTGGGACCTGTAAGCATATATAACTGCATCACGATAAGAATGAGCAGAGCATTGTATAATGGCAACCAAACCGCGCAGTTGTTCTTGCATTGGGTGCTTTATGCAAACTCTTATAAGACAACTGGACAGGGTGCCACATCAAAGTATACAATCGACTGACATCAACGATGATGTTTGCTGCCGGAAATAGCTCTGACAAAACAAAGCATGGACGTAAATCGAATTTAAATTATGTTTGCAACATTGTGATTGTTCAGAAAAAAATCGAGATATGACGCTGGCTGTGTGAATCATGTAGCAATTCAGAAGGCAGGGCGCTAATCGCGTGACTGTCGTGGCCAATGGTGGAATGGAACCACCGACCTACATATCGGAAGTGTCGAATATTTTACCTGGATTACCAGTGTGGAACTGTTGTCGGAAGTTTCGGGTGATTGTGTTTGGCAGTTATTCTTCACCACATGATTTTGAAGGTGAGAAATCTACGGAATATATAAATTTCGAACCAAACGTGCGAATCACTGATTCGGAGTACATATATGTTTTTTGTTTTCATGTTTGCGTGAATACATGAATTAGCATATACACGTATTGGTATATATGGGGTAAACAGTATATAGACAGAGCTGCATTCCGGTTCGAACTGTCATTTTGTCCTGCACGAGATCGATTTTGGCGGAAGGATAATATTGAACGAAAAGCCACAGTTCGAACGGGAATGCAGTTCTGTATTTATTTCACACCGGCGGAACTTAAAAAATGCTAATGATTTGAGAAAACTTAAATACGAAAGCGAAATCACGGTAGAAGAGGAGTTAATCCGTTGGGACTTAATTTTTGGCGTGGAACCAGTTTACCAATGTCTCGGTATGCGTCCTTCAACTTGATGACGGATGCCGCCTCGAATGTAAATTGTTCGCAATTTCACAATAGTTAGTGTGTAACATTAAGTATGTTGGGACCTGACAGGAGATGGTTATGTATATTTTGGATTTAATGAGCAATGAAGTTCGATAATCTGTATTTCTTCATGGGGAGTGACTCAACTTATTCCGAGAATTACAAAATGAAAAGTTTGTGTGATTTAGTCAATGTTTGACTTCGAGGGTGGAAAATTCAAGTTCACACGGTGCAACACAGCTAAGAGATGAAGTTTACAAAATGATCAAATCAAATAAAATTCTTGAATCTATCGAACGGATCTAGATAAGGAGTTGGAGAATCTCCATCAAACTTGCTAATTTGCTACATCACGGCTAATTCGAAATTCTGGAAAACTGGTGGTTTTCGAAAATACAAAATGTTTCAACTTTCACTTTCAGTTTCAGGTAAGTTTTTTTTTAATAAATCAGAACAAAATACATGTAAATTCCTATTAAGTTAACAATCAAAATTCCAATCCATTGGCATTTGAATGATTTGTCAATGAGTTATTAAAACTTTTGAAATATTAAATTTGTACAGTTTATATTTTTATAAATTTTTACTATACTATTCACTAATTCAGGGATATTTTTCTAGTGTCTAGTACCAGTACTACTAGTAGTAGTGCCTAGTGGTGCAGACGAAAATTTTAAATTTCACATATATCAATATTAGGACAGTTTGACATCAGACATTACCAAATACCATAGAGCGTACAACGATTTTGAATTAAAAACAAAAACAATAGCTGATAGTGATACTGGTACCTGTGTTGGGGACTACTTCCTTCAAATAAGTAGCGGCCTCAATGTAATAAGTGTTTATCATCCAGTTACTTGGCAGTAACGACATGCAATAACTTTCACTGTGGTAATTCATTGGCTATGGGCATCAGTGGTTTGAAATTATGAGAACCGGTAGTCGCTGCAACACATTGAGAATCATTAGCGGAACACAATGCTCTGGGAACAATCACATTTGTATTATTTGAATTGTTGCCTTGCAGAATAGCACACACCCTGTCTGCTGATGTATGGAAGCTGTGGCATAGTTATTCAAGCTGTTCACAGTTTTATCACCCGATAATTGGGAGATAATTTGGGGGTTCACACCAGCATAGAGTAATTGTGTGCACAGCGTCTTCCTCGGCCAATGTTTGGTTTTATTTCCAGGGATTCCTGCTTTTGTGCACATGTCTTTCACCATAGATTGCACTTTGTTTACACAAATAGGCTGAGCCTGGAACCATAAAATGTTCGGTCCCGTTGTCCAATGCATATTGACAGAAATATAAAAAGGAGATCCAGCATCCATCATTTTTTGTGGTCGGTTTCTTGCATAGAGTTTGTACATTTCTATTGGGCATCTTTTTTGTTCATTCGTTTGGAAATATTTTTGGACTGAATGGTCTCGTCGTTGAATTACCATCTCTTGTTTTGCTAAGGCGTTCATTGAACTCAAGATATTCTGTCAACTTTCAATTCAATATCTCCAAATTTTAATTGTGAATTTTCATTGGACCCGCGGAATCCTAGCAGTTTGTCAATGGCTCCGCTTTGTTCTGTTTGTTCCCAAATCCCCGTTCTCAACTCTTTTCGCTTGGATTTCAGTACATCTCTGCTCATTTGAAATTTGTCAGACGTCAGTATTTTCTCTCCATATTTGGCGTCTTTCAAGTGTCTCTGAATTCCTCTGTGCAAGCTATTAAGCAACCTGGCTGGAACTCGGATCCATTTTCTTTACGTGAAGTCAATAAGAAACCACCGATATATGTATCCAGTTCAGTCGGTGTAATCTGTTCTGGTTCCCTGCCCTCACCCTGCACTCGCAACCATTTTGTTAGCTTTCTGGTGCAGGACTCTGTTTTTAATTGTATTTGGGTTTCTTTTACTCGCCACATACTTCTTAAGGTCAGATATATTGCACACCGGTGCAAACTCAGTATTTCTGGACATAGGCCTACTGAAGTAATATTTTCATCATTTGTTTGTTGATTTTCTTCGTTCTGAACTTCTTCAGTCTCATAATTATTACTGTCTGCTTGCAACTCTGACACATCATTACACGTACCTTGCACTTCAAGTTCTTCAATCTCATGCCGCTGACTTGCTATGTATTTTCGTAAATCCTTTATGTTATTTCTTGCTATTGATGGTTCACATACTTCATGCTGAGCACTGGAGTCGCGTTGACTTTCACATTGTGTCGCTGTCACCGAGGCAGAGGCAGTCAAAGTGGGCACCTCTTGGTCTGATTGAGAACATTCAACGAAATAAAAGTCATCAGCTAGGATGCTTTCAACAAACTGTGTCACTTTCAGTCATCGATTCATTATTTCCAGATTCACAAATATAAAAATGTCCCAACGGGAAAGGTGAATTCATTTTAAATATTAATTTATGTTGTAACAATATAGAGATCAAGGGGGCCGGGAACACCGTATATTGCAGGGGTAAATCGGTCTTCGGTAACATTGACAAAGGTGCGTAATAAACCTAGGTATACATTCCGAAGCGCCACACGGACAATTTTGAATGTCAACATAAATGTAGAATAAGTATAGAACGGCAACGTACCAGTCAAACCGTTCAGCAATCTTAAATCAAAGGGATGGGAATACCACGAGGGCCGCAAACCAAGCAATACACAAATAATGATACTATACACGAATTATTGTAAAAACGTACACATATACTTTCCTGATTCTACTACCAGGAACATTCCTTGTGTGTAAATAAAAGTGTATGCTTATACATTGGCTGTACTGCCAGATGATAAATTTAGTGGCGATTACAGCTATGCTCATATCGTACATAAATGTATGAATAGTAAAGCACTTACCATACATACGGGAAAACAACATTTGGAATTAAAATAGGACTGTTACATGTATAGGGCTGTTACATGTATAGGGCTGTTACATGTATAGGGCTGTTACATGTATAGGGCTGTTACATGTATAGGGCTGTTACATGTATAGGGCTGTTACATGTATAGGGCTGTTACATGTATAGGGCTGTTACATGTATAGGGCTGTTACATGTATAGGACTGTTACATGTATAGGACTGTTACATGTATAGGACTGTTACATGTATAGGACTGTTACATGTATAGGGCTGTTACATATATAGGGCTGTTACATGTATAGGACTGTTACATGTATAGGGCTGTTACATGTATAGGGCTGTTACATGTATAGGGCTGTTACATGTATAGGGCTGTTACATGTATAGGGCTGTTACATGTATAGGGCTGTTACATGTATAGGGCTGTTACATGTATAGGGCTGTTACATGTATAGGGCTGTTACATGTATAGGGCTGTTACATGTATAGGGCTGTTACATGTATAGGGCTGTTACATGTATAGGGCTGTTACATGTATAGGGCTGTTACATGTATAGGGCTGTTACATGTATAGGGCTGTTACATGTATAGGGCTGTTACATGTATAGGGCTGTTACATGTATAGGGCTGTTACATGTATAGGACTGTTACATGTATAGGACTGTTACATGTATAGGACTGTTACATGTATAGGACTGTTACATGTATAGGGCTGTTACATGTATAGGGCTGTTACATGTATAGGACTGTTACATGTATAGGGCTGTTACATGTATAGGGCTGTTACATATATAGGGCTGTTACATGTATAGGGCTGTTACATGTATAGGGCTGTTACATGTATAGGGCTGTTACATGTATAGGGCTGTTACATGTATAGGGCTGTTACATGTATAGGGCTGTTACATGTATAGGGCTGTTACATGTATAGGGCTGTTACATGTATAGGGCTGTTACATGTATAGGGCTGTTACATGTATAGGACTGTTACATGTATAGGACTGTTACATGTATAGGACTGTTACATGTATAGGACTGTTACATGTATAGGGCTGTTACATGTATAGGGCTGTTACATGTATAGGACTGTTACATGTATAGGGCTGTTACATGTATAGGGCTGTTACATGTATAGGGCTGTTACATGTATAGGGCTGTTACATGTATAGGGCTGTTACATGTATAGGGCTGTTACATGTATAGGGCTGTTACATGTATAGGGCTGTTACATGTATAGGGCTGTTACATGTATAGGGCTGTTACATGTATAGGGCTGTTACATGTATAGGGCTGTTACATGTATAGGGCTGTTACATGTATAGGGCTGTTACATGTATAGGGCTGTTACATGTATAGGGCTGTTACATGTATAGGGCTGTTACATGTATAGGGCTGTTACATGTATAGGGCTGTTACATGTATAGGGCTGTTACATGTATAGGGCTGTTACATGTATAGGGCTGGCCCCCGAATTGCATTATCAATGTATGAAGAGATTAAAATAGGACTGTTACATGTATAGGGCTGGCCCCCGAATTGCATTATCAATGTATGAAGAGATTAAAATAGGACTGTTACATGTATAGGGCTGGCCCCCGAATTGCATTATCAATGTATGAAGAGATTAAAATAGGACTGTTACATGTATAGGGCTGGCCCCCGAATTGCATTATCAATGTATGAAGAGATTAAAATAGGACTGTTACATGTATAGGGCTGGCCCCCGAATTGCATTATCAATGTATGAAGAGATTAAAATAGGACTGTTACATGTATAGGGCTGGCCCCCGACTTGCATTATCAATGTATGAAGAGATTAAAATAGGACTGTTACATGTATAGGGCTGGCCCCCGAATTGCATTATCAATGTATGAAGAGATTAAAATAGGACTGTTACATGTATAGGGCTGGCCCCCGAATTGCATTATCAATGTATGAAGAGATTAAAATAGGACTGTTACATGTATAGGGCTGGCCCCCGAATTGCATTATCAATGTATAAAGAGATTAAAATAGGACTGTTACATGTATAGGGCTGGCCCCCGAATTGCATTATCAATGTATGAAGAGATTAAAATAGGACTGTTACATGTATAGGGCTGGCCCCCGAATTGCATTATCAATGTATGAAGAGATTAAAATAGGACTGTTACATGTATAGGGCTGGCCCCCGAATTGCATTATCAATGTATGAAGAGATTAAAATAGGACTGTTACATGTATAGGGCTGGCCCCCGAATTGCATTATCAATGTATGAAGAGATTAAAATAGGACTGTTACATGTATAGGGCTGGCCCCCGAATTGCATTATCAATGTATGAAGAGATTAAAATAGGACTGTTACATGTATAGGGCTGGCCCCCGAATTGCATTATCAATGTATGAAGAGATTAAAATAGGACTGTTACATGTATAGGGCTGGCCCCCGAATTGCATTATCAATGTATGAAGAGATTAAAATGGAAAATGACCCAATTCTAATATGAACTGTATAGAGATAAGTGTATATAACATGTATATGCAAATGAAACGCTCTTTATAAGTGATCTTCCCAGTATAGTTTGCAAACATTATACTGCTACAGTGCAGTCTACAAAATAATAACTTATGTTTGATTGTCAGCATAGCTTGATAACATTAGGAAGCGTGTGTTATATAATTTGGAAAATGTTTACTAAGACCAAGCCGAAAAATGTTGAGAATCAGAATAATAGCCAGCAAGTGGAGTCATCAGGTGAACGCCTCTGGTTATAAAAGAACTTCACATACAGTGCGTTTATTTTTAGGTTTCGGTTCTTACGTTCACGACCTACTATGGTCACCAGAGATAGAACCGTGTGGCTTAAATTACCAAACCACACCTCCAAGCTGAAAAATCGGGCAAAATGCATCCTGTTATCAAGCAACGTAGATTTTCAAACTCCGAACGCGCGCGAAAGGTGCACCAAAATCGCGGACAGCATCGTGGCTGTAAAACGAACGCGTGCTTAATATACATAAAGGTTAGCAGGTATATAATGCATATAATATAGTATTCCTTATGGTGTTATAGCTGATATATAATGACTGTGTCATAAATATGATCAGATTTATCAGACAAAAATCAACGAAAATAAAGTCGAGGTGGAAAGCACAATGAATATAGTTACCTTAAAATAATCTGCACAGCCCTATAGTTGTACATATTCCAATGACCACATAACATAGGTATAGCCATAAACCAAAAAAGATACATAACACGATATGGTCACCTGATACAGACCAATGTTACTCTGTAGTAATACAAAACTATTAGTTAAAATTCCTCAGTGATAAAGGGTATGTGGCATGCCACGCCAGCCGTTGAGGCATGCCAATATCCCATAATATGTCAAATATAGCGAATTATCGAAATATGAAATACCACGAAAAAGCGAAATAGGAAAATACAGCGAAATTGCGGAATAAAAAATGCATCGAAATGACGAAATAGCGCGAATTATGAAATAAGAAATTATTTTTATTAACTAAATAACGGAGATATTTGAAGAAGTGTTTTTGACGAAATAACGGGCATATTTGGAGAAGTTTTTTAAAGAGCGTACCCCAAACCTCCCCCAAGCCCACCCACCCAAGAGAAGAATTTTACTTATATTTCACCACAGTTGATCTATTGTGGTGTTGTTATTTCTAATACAAATCGCCGTTATTTCGTAAATATACATTCTTTATAGAGTTATTACCCTGTGGCAATGTTACGATTTTAGCTTGTCAAAGAACATGTGGCATGCCTCAACGGCTGGCGTGGCATGCTACATACCCTATATCACTGAGGAATTTTAACTAATAGTTTTGTATTACTACAGAGTAACATTGGTCTGTATCAGGTGATATGGTCGTACATCCAACATAGAAACATGGCTTGCCCTTGACCAGTACGACCTTGAAGTGGCAGACGTTTTAGGGAAATCACGTTAAGAGTTATCGAAATGCTTGTTAATCATTGCACCACATCCATGTATACGAGTAAATTCATGAGAATAAGTTAATTAGATGCGCGTAGAACAATAGTGTATGTAAATATGACGGAACCCGGCTGTACTGTCGGGAAGGCATAATAAAGACATAGCCCTAAAAAAATTTGGGCGGAATCGCCTATAAATCTAGGATATCGAATTTTACAACTTTGATTGGTTGAATGCGTTTGCATTGGTCCAATCCGCTTTCGCGAGAGAGGACCAGCTTAAGAATAGCGCGAAAATGCACGTGTCAAATAGTTCGTCGTCAGTTTTGTATTCTTCTAAAAGAAGACAGATTTATTTTTGAACGTTTCAATTACCCATGGGGCAAATACAGCTACAGCGTGAACTAAATGCCTTGTTTTAATTATGGCACATGACTGAAGCGTTGTCTGCGAACAAGTAAGCGATATGTATAGATGAATTTGCCAGTTACATGTCATAAAGGGGTCCACAACAGCACCATCGCCGGGCTTTGCTTTAGATATAATTTTATCATGAACGAGGCTGTATCTTTAACCCGGTCACCATCATATATATTTTAATATCGTTTAACAACGAGGGAATAACTTGAAAATAGCGCACAATTGAAAGAAGAAAGCCGTAATGCCGTAAACACGTGTATGACACGAACTCAATTCTTGCGAAAACAATGTAGCACAGTTGTTTCTTTATGTGGACTCTGTTAAAAAAGTCGTCCTACGACTGCAGCGTCATAACCAGAGATCCATTCTGAATTATCGCTTGAATTCGGATATGTTTAACATAACCTGAAGTCCATTCTGAACTATCGCTTGAATTCGGATATGTTTAACATAACCTGAAGTCCATTCTGAACTGTCGCTTCAATTCGGATATGTTTAACATAACCTGAAGTCCATTCTGAACTATCGCATGAATTCGGATATGTTTAACATAACCTGAAATCCATTATGAACTATCGCATGAATTCGGACATGTTTAACATAACTTTCTCTTTAATTCTACGTCACGCTATCGATATGCATTTCTGTCAACGCTGTTTAATTTTAACACACAATGGAGCCTTTGTCAAATCAATTATACACATTTGTTGCATACTTTCGAGGTAGACAGAAGGATTTATTAACCCGAGGATGTTAATATTCACCAAGGCCACAGAACCTCATGTCAACTTCGAAACCATGCATGTTTTATTATATGAACTAGCGGCATTCTTTACCAGTGTAACACGATATCTCCCCCTTCCTTGGTATCTCCCCCCTCCCCCCTTCCTTGGTATCTTCCCCCGGGGTATCTTCCCCCCACCCTGGGTATCTCCCCCACTCGTACATTTTTTCCCCTCACTTATTTTATATTATGGTAAGAAATGCCGAGATAACTATTAATTATTTTTTTTGTTGGTTATTTTGAAGTTTAACTTAATCCAATAATAGCATAAATATGTCAAAATATTACCTTATGATTCTATCGTTGAATTTGCTTTATATAGTCATGAAATGGCGAGAAATTAACTTTATATGAGCAAAATTTTATAGAGTAAAAATTTTGGGTGGGGGGGGGAGTTACCCAGGCCTGAGTATCTTCCCCCCACCCAGCACCTACATATGACAAAAATTAAACGTATGATTTTATTGCTTAATTTGCTTTATATAGTCATGAAATGTCAAGAAATTAACTTTATATGAGCAAAATTTGATTATAGTAAGAATTTGGGGTGGGGGATAGATACCCAGGTCTGAGTATCTTCCCCCCACCCAGCACCTACATATGACAAAAATTAAACGTATGATTTTATTGCTTAATTTGCTTTATATAGTCATGAAATGGCGAGAAATTAACTTTATATGAGCAAAATTTGATTAGAGTAAGAATTTGGGGTGGGGGGAAATACCCAGGCCTGAGTATCAAATTTTGCTCATATAAAGTTAATTTCTAGCCATTTCATGACTATATAAAGCAAATTAAGCAATAAAATCATACGTTTAATTTTTGTCATATGTTGGCGCTGGGTAGGGGGAAGATACTCAGGCCTGGGTATCTCCCCCACCCCAAATTCTTACTCTATCAAATTTTGCTCATATAAAGTTAATTTCTCGCCATTTCATAACTATATAAAGCAAATTAAGCAATAAAATCATACGTTTACTTTTTGTCATATGTAGCCGCTGGGTGGGGGGGGGGGGGGGAGATACTCAGGCCTGGATATTTCCCCCCACCCCAAATTCTTACTCTATTAAATTGTTCTCATATAAAGTTAATTTCTCGCCATTTCATGTCAATATAAAGCAAAATAAACGATAAAATTGTAAGGTAATATTTTGACATATTTATGCTATTGGGTTGTGTGAGGGGTTAAGTTAAGTTAAAAAATGTTTTTAATAGGTTTCTCGGCATTTCTTACCATAATAATATAAAATAAGTGAGGAAAAAAAAATATATGAGTGGGGGGGAAGATACCCAGGAGGGAGATAAACTGTTTCACCGGGTAGCCAATTAGAGTACTACTGTGTGAGGTAAATAGACAACTATGTTCAATAAACAACACATTTTCTTAAACCTCTTACGCATGTCGTAACACAAATTTTTGTATTAACCCCGCGCAGTGTTAATATCGTGATTTATCAACCAGGCCACGCCAATCAATTACTATAGGGTTCGCGGGAGAAAGTTAATGATCATATAATAATATACATGCAGTTATAGCCCAGTGGATGGGATGATACACACGTTGAAACAAATGCGTTTTAAGTTTAGATGTGAACATTTTGAGCGACTGGGGTGCCCTCAAGTGAGCAGGCAATTTATTCCAGAGAAATGGTGAAGCCACGGAAAAGGCCCGGTCAGCAGCTGTTACGAGGTCACCCGGTACAAACACAAGGCTGTGAGAACTTTCAGATCGCAGAGGCCGCGGAGGAACATATCAAGAAATCAAGTCTGCCAAGTATGATGGGGCCTCGCTATTCAGACACTTGTGCGTTAATTTCAAAATTTTGAATTCAATCCGCTCCCTCGGAGGTAACCAGTGGAGCTCGCGCAATAATGGCGTGACATGATCATATTTACGGCTCATAAAAATAACTCGTGATGCAGATTTCTGCACATTTTCGATTTTATCCAAGATAGACTGGTTGCAGTATGTTCATATTTGACTTTTTTTATTCTGACTATATAAGCCCAAAATGCACTTATACCCGCGTTGCTTTCGTTTTATAGGACAGGCCACAGTCAATGTGATGCCATGTGGCATCTCCGAGCGATGTGTGCTGCACTCTTCGTGTATGCGATTGCAGAAAAATGTCAGTCACCTGAATTGAACGCAGTGAAATCTCCTTCGATATCCATCCTATATACCATGCATAGTCTGAACATGATGCGATGTCAGAGGGCGTGTGCTTACACACTGGGATGCCAAAATATTGCATACAATACGAACGAGAAGATATGCCATTTCCTGGGAAACGAAAGCAGAGCTATTCCAGCCGACAATGCGATGCAATATGCCGATAAAACAGACCTGGTAAGTGTGTTTTTCTTCATTTTTTCTTATCAATATTGTAAACTGCGAATTGAAGACGGGCACGGTATGCCAAAATCACCAACAAATCGACTGCAGTGCACGTCATACATGTATGAGTACACGCAACATGTATCAATTGGTGACTTTTTATCCATTAATCAGATATAACTAAGCACTCCAAAGGATAGGATAGGGGAGGTCACTCTACTGACGAGCTACCACACAGTCGGGACATCTTTGATTGTTGCATTTAATTGTTGCAGCATATTTGTTAATGCAATCGGCATGTAAACGCCGTTTGAATGTGTGTCCGGTTTGGTATTATGTATATTCGTTATCTAAGTTGTTCCATATAGTTAGATAAGAATGGAATGGCAGTTGTTGGGACCAAGATGTTCTTGGTTTTTTTTAAATAGTGGGTGCTTTTGCCGGGTGTCTGGTACGGTTTTACGTTTGGTAAACATGTCGGTGAATGACTCTATTAAACACATATAATACCATCCATGCATGAAAACAACCGCTTGGACTTTGTGGATGTCGTAGATTTTGAGTATATTTTCTTTTTTAAAAAGAGATTCTGTGTGGCTTCTATATTTCATATTACATAATACTCGTATCGTGCGTTTTTGAAGCATGAAAATTGTTTTGACCGCAGGGACGTGTCCCCATATTTGAACACCGTATACAAGATGACTCTGTATTAGAGCATAATATAATGTTTTAAGTGCGCTACCAGGAAAGGAGTGTTTAACGTTATTGATGTGGTATATGGCATTCACAATTTTAGAACAAACAGAGGACACATGTTTTTTGAAAGTCAGGTTTTCATCTATATGGATTCGTAAGAATTTTGTGGATGATTCGTACTCAATATTCCATATCTTGTTTGGTTCCGTATTATTCTAGTAAACCTTTACACAGAAAATATGTTGCGTATCTCATTATTCACATAACTTTCTACAATGATGCCATTTTTTCCATCAGTTACTAGAGTCGTATCATCCGCATATGATAAGATGTCCATGGTTGTCGAATTTGACAAATCGTTAACGTAAATTAAGAACATTATCGGTCCCAGAATTAACCATGTGGGACTCCACACGTCACTTCCGTTAAATTATATTTGGTACCATTGAGTTCAACATATTGCCTTCTATTTTGCAGATAGCTCTGATACCATAAGTATGCTGTGCCTCATATGCCATAGTAGTCTAGTTTATGAAGTAAAATATCGTGATTTATAGTGTCAAATGCTTTTGAGAGGTCGCGAAATAGAGCTAAAGTGGAATCTCTTGTCATTTTTGTCCTTGATCGAGGAGGTGTAATACAGGATGGAAGGTGGAATGATGAGGACGGAAGCCGTATTGGTGTTTATAGAGTATGTTTTGTTTATTTAAAAAGTCTAGTAATCGTTTATGCACTATTTTTTCGAGAAGTTTAGAGATAGCTAGAAGAATGCTGATAGGTCTGTAGTTGGAAATTTCATGAGTGGTTGTATATTTTGGAATCGGGACTACTTTAGAAATGTTCATGTTGTTCGGGACTATTCCATGCTCTAAGGACAAGTTAAACATATGAAATAATGCTGGGGCTATTTCCTCAATTATTTCCTTGATAAGTTTAGTTGATATACCATTGAAATCCCTTGATACTTTCCCAGTCATAGAGAAACATGTGAGGATGATCTCCTGTATAGAGGTCGGAATTAAATTGATGTCGTCTGGTTTGTGGTTATGAGAAATTCTGTAAAATGAGAGTCATTTTCATGTTCATTGAGTTGGCTAGTTTCTCGCCCAATATTTTAGAAAAGTCATTGAACTTTTCCGATATGAGTTTGGAATTTTCAAGTTCTATTCCGTTTTCGGTGAAGGTGTTATTATTTGTGTTTCCATTTATCTTCAATGCACCTTTAAGTATTTCCCATGTTTTCTTTAAGAATATTTGTATAGTATATATTTTTACTCCTTCTGATTAGTTTGTTATATAGGGTACGATAACTCAAATATTTATTTACGTTCGTTTCCGTAGGTTTATTCAATTTGCGTAGATATAGCTGATTCTTAACAATACTTGACTTAATCAATCCAAATGTCATCCAAGGTTCGCGTTTTATGATTGTTTTGTGCATATGTCCACTTTTGATGGCGAAAGCTAATTCATATGCATTCATATAGGTATCTAATAAGTTTCCATATGCTTGGGCGACAATTCTACAAGGTGTGACGGGGTGAAAGGTTCAAGATTTTAAAAGATTTTTGAATCTAATTATGTTATCCGGACTAAAACTTCTTTGACTAGTGGTAGTTTAGAGTTATTATTGGTGTTGTTTTGTCTTTTTTTGTTAGATTCTGAATAAAATATGCCGAAGTGATCGGATACATCGCATGTGATTATACCAAATTTACATTCGCCTTGTAGGTTATTGGTATATATATTATCGATAAGAGTTGCTGAATGATCAGTCATTCTAGTAGGTTTAGTAATTTTTGTTGTTAAAATGTTATTTATGAACTCATTCGTTTTCGTATGTGAGTTGAAATTGAGTAGGTTAATATTAAATTCTCCTGATATATATGATTTGTGATTATTAATTTGTGCTAGAATGTCGTCAAATTTTTTTTAAATGATAAATGTTGGTCTTTGACGCAGTATTTGGTCTATAAACGCAGTCATTTGTTCCTGGGTTAATTTCGACGAATATTATTTCTATTACATGTGGAATAAACTCACTAAGGTCGGATCGATTTTTGTAGTGAATGGATTCTTTTATGTAACGACACACACCACCTTTGCCATCATCGTCATCAGCTCTACACTTGAATTCCATACAGTACGTCCATCACGAACTCACATGAAAACATTACGTTTCAATCGCGCCCGCTATTAAACGCGATTCGCACAAACGTGGCCGCGAAGTGGGGTCCACCAAACGCGCGTCCCCGTCATTGCCACTATTCTGAAAAAAAGTCAACATTTCAATTCTGATCGCGGGAGAGATCGCGGGTCTGTCTGGATACATTGATGACCCCAGTGGTGTGAATGTCTGGAGCGGACTGTATTATAGCATCGCGGGTTACCGCGATAATAACCAAATTCGCGCGTGCAGAGTTTCATTAACCTAAAATTCAATCTTAGTTTTATCAACGGGATCATGTCATATCAGATTGGTAAAGCATATATGGCGATGCCCGTCGACCAAAACAGTGCGGCATGTGGTTTTCGTCATATGTGCGCTACACGTATTGTGAACATTAATATTTGCGTGGACATGTCAAGAGTTGACTTTAAAATGCGGCTATACGACGGTGTACATGTATCTCATATCGCATAATTATATTGGCAACGATATATCTATCGAAACTGATGAGTGTTATCATAATTTCATTTATAAATTTGGTACTGCATGGTAATGCGGGGGTGCATATCATTTGAAGACTTTGGTGAATGTATACTCGCGGGCAAGCAACTAGTTGATTGATTACCATGTAATAATAACAACAAACAGCCATATGCTGCATACTGGTTGTGCTAATTATATATTTATTTCGATAGCAATGGATGGAAGAATTGTTTTGATACAGTTGTTGGCAAATTTACTTGGACCATGTTATGTATACAATCGATCATGTGTTTTCCTGTTTGAGTTTGTATTTAGAAATCAATATGTTTCGCGGTTTGCTTTCAAAATTATCAGCACTGTGGTTGCTACCTTCAGGTGGCGGGTACATGACATTTTCGCGCCCCAGATCAGAGACCGTTACAAACCACCGGGGGCCAATGTAATTTCGTTGACCAAAGGTGTTACAATGTATGCGCTGTGCATGAATAATGTATCTGTTGGAGCGAAGTTACTCAACTGAATTTCCGTAATTTAGTCAGCAACCCGTATGTGAATTCTTGAACGTGTGATAGACCATGAGTAACTTCGCGGGATGTATTAACCGATGTATATTATTCCACAATAGAAGCAATACGATGGGCACACAACTGTTCATACGGTGTGTATATATTATGGTGATCACACACGAACAACCTATAAACATTATTTTCTTCAATGAGGAAAGTACACGTATTTTTGAGAGTTTCTGTGCATGGCGTCTAAGCGTGTTCATAGAAGTAGCCATTGCATAATGCATTTTATCTCGTCGATTGTCTTTCGTGGAAGACGTGGAGGTGTTAGCTCGCCGATGTTATAATTATTTTGCTAGTCATTAAGTGATCGAACTCAAAAAGTTCTTGACGACATGGAACAATAAAGAGCGGTCCTTGTTAGTCTATTCCTGCGGTGGTAGAAGTAAAGAGAGTTTGTTTCACTTCGGTGATAACATTGAACACAGCTGGACAATTATAGCTGTGACATTGACAAATATATTTCCAGTATACGGAGCCGATATATTAATATATCGTGTATTTATCAAGCTTGACGGAAATTACGTCCCTGTATATGACCAAGTGGGTGCTATTGGAATTCAAACTAGTAATCGTTTAACAAATAACCAATGGTGTGAACACTTTTCCTCGAAGCGGCCGCATTTTATTGCAGATATTTACAAGGACATTATCCATCAACAAGCACGCCGATATTACTCAAGAGCGCCTCTCTTCAGCGCAATTGTAATTATATAACGGAGTATATACCTTCTCCACGTGCAGTATAGAATTATTTATATGGTACCGACATGGCTGCTGGCTTGATAAAAACATTGTCGCCATATAACTGTTTTATGTAAAAGATATGACTGAGTTAAGTGTATGAAACTAAATAATCGCCCGAAGCGATCGTGGGCGATTATTTGTGTCTCAGACATTTCAGAGACTGTACATTCTAAATATATCAGTTGATGTTGTTAAACGGACATGGGTCATTGAAAACTCCAAAACCTCTGAACATCGCTGGCCAAAGTCACAAAGGATCTTTATTGCTACCATCAGGAATAGACTATACCACGGAACGCTCTGTTCTGTTCCATGCTGTGCAAATGGCTGTTTTGTGTTTGGGACCGAAAAACCTTGTTCGCAGGTGTATTGTTCATTACTTCAATGCGTCTTTTTGGGTTACATAATATTCGTAGAAAAGCAATTCAGATATGTATCGACCTATTTCGATACTGAGAATAATTCAAAAGCGAATTCAACGTGACTCAAATCGTATCTAATAGCTGATAAACATACGGGTCCCGTTTCAATATTGAAAATTGAAAATGTTTACACAGTGTCTCTTATCCTCATAGCTCAAGGTCAATTCTACATATGCATTAATATCGGTTAACTTGAGAAATTGGCATATTTAAACTCTAATTTTATTATTATGTATTCGGTGTATTATAATTCCTATTTACAAATGAGTTGTCTCCACTGACCGGTATACGTACGGCGATCTAATAGTGGACAACCGCTCCAGACAGTGTTTTGTCATTAGATTAACATAATTCTGCAGTTTCGCGGGCTCCGCGATGGACCAGCCCGCGATGAATCCCACTATTTATGGACCCGCGATGCTTCAAATCGCAACCCAATCGTGGCCGCGATTGACCTGATACATCCGCGAAGTAGTGAACGATGGGGTCATGTGAATCCGCGGTGGACGTACTGCAGGGTGATATCCCGGTATTTGAGAGTGTGATGCTTGTCGTATCTTAAATGTTTCTGTTAATACAATAACGTCGAATGAATTATTATTCGACTTTAAGTCGCACAGGAGACTACACAGCGAATCGAAATTCGCGTTAATGCTTCGACAGTTGAGGCTGAATATTGAAAATTTAGGTGTTTTATTTGGTAGATCTATAGCATGTGATCCACATTCATTGATTGATTGTTTATTTGCAAAGCCAACATTTAAGTTGGAACATAGCCAAACATATATACATATATACAAACAAACAATTTATACAAACAATTTATACGTTAACAATTATCATATCATACTTCCGTAACAAATTCACCATAATATAATAACTATACACAGCACGTATACATACGATTCATAATTATGCAATTTCCAATTTATGGATGTGTCTCATATTATATATATACATATATATATACATACATACATATACATACATATATATATATACAGATTGTATACAAACATGCATACACATACATATACACATACGCACATACATATATATATATATATATATATATAATTCATCTGTATATCTAATAGTATATTAAGAAATCTTTTTCAATGCCAATTTAATAAATATGCTCAGTCTTTTCAGAACGCTCATGTTTTCAAGAGAAAGTAGTCCATGGAATTTATTGCGGTTCGGATTATCCCAGTAATATTTTGGAATATATAATTCGCGTAAATTTTTCAGCTCTTGGCATATGATCATAAAATGGTACTCATCACATGGGCTATTGCTGCACAAAACACAGTTTAAATCATTATTATCTTTTCCTTTCGTCCATCTATTTTTTTCAACTGGCAATTTATGGTTTGACGTTCGTATTTTCAGTAAGTAGTTAGATAAATGGGCTGGCAAATATACTAGATATCGATTCATTTTAATCGAGTTCTTTATGTTGCTGTAGAATATAGCTCTGGTAGATGAGGACGACTTCAGACTGTCGAAAAGATTACGTTCATAATTTTCAATCAGTTTACTTTTTATGTATCTTAACGCTGTTTTGCTTAGCGATGACTGACTTGACCAAATGTGGTCCATGTTTACTTCGTGAAGGATCCCTTCCACAAATCTAATCCATATGATCTTGTCTTGCAATAAGATATCGTCTTCATGTACATACCTCAATAAAAGAAATATGTTCTTTGCTAGTTCTGACCCATCATGACTCACTAGCTTTGACCAATACGATAGTGCTCTATATTTTATTTCTATTAATATCGGATGCCTTCCAAGTTCTGCATATACCATATAATTAGGTGTACTCGATTTCATTGAAGTTATTATTTTACAAAACTTAAGGTGGAGCGTCTCTAGGGCCTGTATTCTTTCGAAACACCAGACCTCACTTCCGTATAGCATAATTGGCAGAATCATACAATCAAATAGTTTCAGCGAAATATCGATAGGTAACTTGAGTTTGCGAATTTTGTTCAATAAACCATACATTGCCTTTGTCGCAGTATTTGTGGTACTCTTTATAGACTGACAAAATCTCCCATTGTAAAAAAATTGAATCCCAAGGTATTTTAATTCTTTTACAATTTGTATTTCCTGCCCTCTGTATGTGAACATAGGAAAATTTCTTGGTAACTTTTTCGCGAAGATGATTGTTTTGGTCTTATTAATGTTCACTTCAAGTTTCCAAGCTTCAGCGTAATCTGCGAAGGCTAAAAGTGCGCGATTCATATTATCCTCTGAATCTGATAAAATGACAGTGTCATCCGCATATAATAGGCACAGTATATCGATGTAACATCCTAAATGCTCAAAATATTTTTCGTTTATAAAATTCAGATTTTCTATAACACAATCATTCAAAAAGCACTGTAAATCGTTCACGAATAGTGAAAATAAGAAAGGTGACATTGTTTCACCTTGAAATAAACCTACCTTGCTCACGAAAAAGTCTGACTGTGAGTTACAATTTTTCACGCATAATTTAATATTCGTATACATGCTTCTTATTACCCGCAAAATCTTACCGTTTATATCTGATCTCAGCAATTTGAGCCATAGCGCATCTCTCCAAACAGTATCAAAAGCTTTGCGGAAATCAATAAACGTACAGTATAGTTTCCGTCCGCTCTGAAGATATATATTGCGGGTATTGATAGCAGACTTGATGTAATCGTCATTTTTCCCGAAACTCACTCAGATTTACGTTATGTGTGGCCATATACATGTATACGACATATAATTGAATGAATGAAATGTATGCCCTCCACTGCGGAATGAATTAAAGATGCAAGCATGAATATGTATAGTCCGTGCATTGTTACTATAGCTGACCGTAATATGAAGTACATATTAGTTTAATAATGTGTTGTATTTGGCGGGTATATGTTTCAAGTAAGTCCTAGAGTACGATTCAATCGATGGTCAATTAAAATTCTAAGTTCTACATGTTGTTTCTTCATGAGAAAGTATTGCCAAAAAAGTGTGTATATATATATGTATATCTCATATATATTTTGAAGACCTCTGTCTGTTTGTCTGTATGTCTGTCTGTATGTTTGTCATTAATACAAATCTACGATTCCCGACCGATCGGGACGAAACTTGGTACGTGTGTGTAGTTTGACCAGGCGGTGAACTTTGTCGTATTGGCATGCCCGTGCGGCGCCCGCTTCGCGCATGCGCAGACGAGATCTCGGAAACGGGTGGAGCTATCGACTTGAAATTCGATTCTCGACCGGTCGGGACGAAACTTGGTACGTGTGTGTAGTTTGACCAGGCGGTCGTCGTTGTCGTATTGGCGAGCCCGTGCGACACCCGTGCAGCGCACGCGCAGACGAGATATCGGAAACGGGTGGAGCTATCGACTTGAAATTTGCTATGGGAATGTATCTTGCCCCGTATACGAATTTTATCGGGTCGCCGAGCTCGTGCGATGCCAGCTTCGCGCATGCGCAGACGAGATCTCGGAAACGGGTGGAGCTATCGACTTGAAATTTGGTATGTGAATGTATCTTGCCCCGGATACGAATTTTATCGGGTCGCCGAGCTCGTGCGATGCCAGCTTCGCGCATGCGCATACCAGATCTCGGAAAACGGGTGGAGCTATCGACTTGAAATTTGGTTTTTGAATAGCCCGGACAACGTCGGGCTCATCGGCTAGTCTATTATATATTTTGGAAGATCTGTCTGTGTGTGGTGTATCTGTCTGTGTGTGTGTTCGCGATGAACTCGAAAAAGGCCGACCCGATTTCGATGAAACTTCGTATGTGAGGTACTATCGGTCGGGAAGTGGCATAGGCATATTAATTTTCAGATCCGAGGTCAACTTTTCACGTGCCGAGGTCTGTTTTTACGCTGTGTTACGGGACTTTAATTTGAGTTCGGTGCTTACAAATCGAGTCGAAACAGCGCGAATAATAAAATGCCAGTCATAATAATAACACTGTGAGAATCTTTCGTGTTTCCTCTTTCCAAGGTTATATAATGCGTACGTATCCGTTTTAGTTATCTGCCTCAATTATCAAGAAGAAGTGGTACTATCTTCCATCAGGATAAAAACAATGCGTAACTTCTATGACGTCGTTAGAGGTCATAACGTTAGATCATGTTAACGCTTAACCGGCCGATGCATTTGACTTTTCGATATCTCGGGCACCGATGGTAATTTATCTTTACGTTGAAACTTGATAATTAATGAGCGTGTGTATATGAGGCGCGTTTATATACTTGAGTGGAAATCAAATCGAGTTAAACTGGCGGATATTTACGGACGAAATTTGATGCATAGGGTATCTCGGTATCCGCTGGGCCGATTTCCCGGTATCCGATGGGCCGATTTCCACCATTTTTGGGGTGTTGGTGTTTGACCCCATATATATATAGCTATGTAGAGTAAGCATTAGGCGGATCATTGACCATCATTAGGCAGACCGCGAATTTATGCAGACGAAATCTGGTCTGCCTAATTTTTGCATGCCAGTCACAACTAGTTATCTTGCGATTTAATTGTTAACACCTCTCCTTGTTCAACGGATTTAGGTTGTCTTTTGTTTATCAAATGATGGGATTGAATATATTGTTGAAAAGGGCATTTCCGCCCCGATAATTTTGAGACATGTATATTCGATCGATATACAGATTCATCATTGTGCGGTCTTTTTTCAATCCCGAAATTTGTACTCAATTTCGATGTATACACCAGATTTTTCGATGTTTTAATGACATTTGACCTGTTATCTTCTTTTTTGCTGCATCCTATACATAAAAATGCCAAAACCAGAAAATTTTATTTTTTCAAGACCGCTGTGGATGTTTCGACCGCACAACGATGAAATTATATATCGACATAATATACATGTCTCAAAACTAACGGGGCTGAAATGCCTTTAACAAATTTGTTTTTCAATCCCATCATTTTATAGACATAAGACAACCTAAATCGGTTGAACAAGGAGAGGTGTTAACAATTAAAGCCCCAGATAACTAGTTGTGACTGACATGCAAAAAGTAGGCAGACCGGATTTGGTCTGCATAATGTCACAGTCTGCCTAATGATGGCCAATGGTCCTCTTAGAATTAGGCAGACCTGAGAATTTGTTTATTTCATATTACTTGAGGAATCACAAATTCCCATTGATCACACCTTGGTGGTCACATTTAGAACAAAACTAGAGAAAGAGTGTTTAAAATTGAGCGGTTTTAAAGTTGTTTGTATATGTCTGCCCAATGATGGTAATAGGGTCATGTCTGCCTAATGCTGAAAACAGCCTTATATATATATATATATATATATATATATTTATATATATATATATATATATATGTATATGTTTTATAGACTCAAAAACGGCTGGACCGATTGAGCCCAAACTTCCTATCTATCGCTCCGCTTTTCAGAAGGTCCGAGCACCCATGTGGTTAATGCATTAACGCTCCTTAATTTTCCATATTTGGTTTTGTTAACCGAATAACGCTCTTTGTTGCCTTGGGGTTCGCCTGCCACTTTTTGCGACCTAATTTTCCATATTTGGTTTTGATAACCGAATAACGCTCTTTATTGTCTTGTGTTTTCGCATACGGCTGCTTGCAAGCTTTCCGGAAATTATCTGTCCTCCGCATTCTGCGACGTGTCGAGTGGTCAGTAGTTATCCAGGTGGGGATGTGGAGTCGAGATTGCTTTGTTAGCTCAATCGCTGCGCTCAACACGGGATGGGGAGTACTTGACCTTCGGCGATATTTCGGGCATCAGCAGCAACGTGAAATTTGTTATGTATGGTCAACTCAGGACGTGACATTGACCTTCAAACGGGTACCCGCAAATGATATTTCGGGCATCAGCATGCTGTCGGCGTGCATGTATGGGGTTACCTTGAAAAACAAAAAATAATGGATCGACCAAATCCATGGGTCGAATCTCGACAGTGGCGGGCTAATCTGCAAATCGGGTCCAATTTTGCATGCGCCCGTGTCCTTGCTCATATACGCTCATATAGTCATGTTTCTGACAAATGCCGCCAGTGGCGGGCTAATCTGCTAGTCTACTATATATTTTGGGACTTCCGTATATATGTCCGCTATAGACTCGAGAACTGCTGGGCCGATTGAACCCAAACTTGCTGTGTAAGGGTAAAAACCACAGGCAGTGCACTCGGACCATTCGCGAGCCCGTGCGACCACTTATTCACCCTTCAACTGCCACCGTAATTGTGATTGGTGGGTTAATCGCGTGATAATTAATGAGCGTTTGTATATGAGGCGTCGCTATTACTTTATAGTCTGGCTGTTGAAGGGTTGAACCCGGAAAAAATTCTTAACAAGGTGAATTTGGTGTCATTCGAAGCAGAATAACCCCCTGGTGAATCCGCTAAAATCCGCTATGGGAATTTTTTTTTATTCAAGATGGCGTCCAACATGGCCGCTTGAAAGTTGAAAATTTCGAGAAGTCTATTGTTTGACTCACCCAATAAAACTATCAACCCGTTTTATAACCAAAATTCCTTTTGTAGTGTATACAATATATTTCCAGAGCAAACTATGTTGTTTCCGGGTAAAAGATCTAAAGATGGCTGCCAAAATGTCACCCAAAACCGGAAAATATGTGTTTTTTATTTATTTTCCCACTAATTTTCCATATTATGAATCTATTGACTTCGAATCTCCCACCCGAACGAAAGATACATCTATTGAGTGTTGAGATTGCTTTCTGGCTATACAGCCACATTCAATCCAGTTTCTGATCAACAACCGTTTGCTCAAAATTCGTGCAAATCTCCTCACGACAATCCTCACAGGCAGTGACGCACTTAAGTCCATTTTTGCAACAGGAACATTGATTTGTGCAACAAGGCTTTCTTGGCGACATTTTATAATTTCATTGAATGAATTTAAGAATATTTCTGGTGCTGGTTCTAGGTCAGTCATTATTGGGATAAGTATTGACCCCTGCAGTTTCCATCCCCAATGTCTTGGTTCTAGATATATGTTCCCGAGATATGCCCAGATTAAAACCTGTAAGTGAACCATAACACTATGGAAATAGGCTGCCCTCTCTGTAGGTGCCAATTTCTGAGGTTCGATAGCAGACCGGCCGGAGGAAATCATGGTCATGAACTTCTCGTATCTTGTTGTTCACTGGTCTTGTGTTTTGTGTTTGTTAAGTCTGTCATTGTGCCGTGTATTTTGGGCACACCTGTGCATGCAATAAACCCATTGATGGCGTACAGATTCAGTTATTCCCCTTCCTCGCGTAAGTCCACCCCGACTTTTGATGGAACGCATCAAGACTTGCTCAATAACTAGGTCACTTGATAGTCCTGCCCAAAACCTACTGCTCATTCGAATAGTATGAACACCATCCTCTATAAAACATTTGTTTAACCACGGATATTTCTTGGGTAAGTAAAGCATCATTTGCAAATACAAGCGACATCTCTTTGCATAGTGCACGTGCCCAGTGGCGGCAAACAAATTCAACATTTTTCCTACTAAATGGAGATTCCAATCTCCTGTTCTCTCAGCTCGAATAAAATCTTTCAACATTTCTATGTACTTCATATACTGTATCCAAAGTTTGCATGTTCTGGATTTCTCGCCAGGTACGTCTTGTAATATAACATAAGTTCGTTCAATTTGAGCAGTTCTATTGAATCGGAAACAGCCGAAACTGGGTGGGCCCATCAAACACTTTTTCATACAGATCATTTATCGCTTTCACTTCAGCCTGACTAAGCTTCTCCCCTTCGAAACTGCCTGTACCAGTTGAAGTGATTCTTTCGATTGCCGATTCTTCGACATTTGATGTCGAAGGTATTTCGATATTTAACGTTGGCGGTACTTCAACATTTGATTTTGCAGATAATTCGGTATCTGTTTGACCCCGCATCATCGGCTGTCGACTTGGAAATTTCATTTGAATCCTCAGAGATCAATTCACCCAACAGCTTGTTAGTAAGGGCTACGCCCACAAGGAAATGACCTCTGAGTGTTCGCGAGAATGCCTTCCCGGAAAGCATTGTGGCAACTACGTTTGAGCCATAAGCGTTTTCAAGAGCCTCATCTAACCCCGACCCATTCATCATGGTACCAATGCTACCCATGAAACTCATCAAATGGAAGCCGCCGAGTCTACAAACTATTCCTAGTGACTTGGCTTCAATTATCTCAACCGCTTTGAACCAAAGTGGCTGGTCAAACGTCAAGCATGGAGTCACAATTCCGAACGCATGATTCTGAATATACATCAAAGTGGAAAACAAACAAGACTCATCTCATGGGTTGAGGTCTATTATCGGTAGAAAAAGAACTTCTGACTTGGCTGAAGGTTCTGAGCGATTTGAAGAAAAGATGTGTTCCATGAATCGAGACCAGTTCGGTGTATGCTTCATTGCTCGATTCGAAAGCCAACCGCAATGCCATAACAAATCAGTGTTCAAACCTGGAGGCAGTGTGTATGGGTTTTGTAACTCAAGCATGGGTCGGTACTTTATTGTGGATAATTCCAACTTTTTAGGTTTCAAATAGTGTATGATAGGCACACCTTTGTCTTCGATCAGTTCTTCAACCATAACACGTTTTTGACGAGTGATCACATTTGATGTAGGTGTAAGCAGGGTCTCGTCCTTCGAAGTTGATACTGCGATTATCCCCATACCATGAAATGAACCTTTACCATCAATAGTAGCGACGTTGTGGTCGACGTTATCTGCTACCCACTGAGTAAAGGTACCTGGAAAATACTCCACTAGTGTACTCTCAAGACGTTCCACCTACATCACTGATTGCTTGTACCTGCTTACTTCGTCGTAAGTAGTTGAAACCCCCAATTTAGACAGTTCATCAACAAGCCACCTTGACCCGAACACGTGATCCATTTCAACCCCAATACCAAAAAGGGTAGTGTGATAACAGACCGGGACCTCGCATATTGCTCGATACTGTGACCAATGCTATTCTGTTTGATTTCAGATGGAACAAGTATCTCCAGAAACATTTGTAAATGGCGAGGAATCCATTTATTTCTGTCGTCAATATTCCCTATCTCTTCGCTGGTGGGGTAGGTTTTCTTATCATATTTCATTTCCCACAACTTTGCCCTAATCATCTTCGCGGCGGTCACAACAACTCTGTCTGCCTCCTCCTGCATGTCATCTTTCTTATCCGCATACCACTTGTCATTTATCAGGTACTTGGCCATATCTTTGAAGCAAATGACGTTGCTACGCCCTTCGACTTCAGCAAAACATATATACTCCCCATACCGTTCTTCCGATTTCTGTTTAAGGCGTTTTATTGAATATGATTCTGACCCAATTGCTAGCTCTACCATTCGAATATGTAACTCGGACAGATTATACAGTTCTTACCTCTCCCAGACTCCAGCCATACACGCAACGAATCAAATGAGCGTTGCATTTCGACACTTGGTGTTCTGCCCTGTGGTTTTCTCTCAGATGGTTCCTCATTTATTTCTAACAAGATGCATGATATACGGCTTCTGTAGCAAGATCAATGCAACTTAGAATGCGTTTCTGAACCTTCAATGCCCACGAATCCTCTCTTATTCGGAAATGTTCTGAAACTTTATCTCTAATAGGGAGAGTTGCTACTGTTCGCACTTGCCTTCTACCGGGATGACGGGGATCTGGTGTATGGCACCCTTTCCACATAATCTTCTTTGAAATTAAATGGGTCTTGTTTAGACCTCATTTTCTTAGATAGCGGAACCGTATCCATACACACATGATTGACACTAAATGTTCTTTTCCTATCAGTGAAATCACACCTACAGTCTTTATGGACCAACTAGACCTTACCAATGGGTGTGGTTATTTGTTTCCCCTTTAAATATTCAGATAAATGGTTATATCCTCGCTCATCAGAGAAGTCAATCAAAGTCTCCAATCCTTTTGCCATAAGTTTTACCAATGGATTTTCCTTAGTTAAGTGTCCACATTACATTGACATATGATATATGAAAGGATAAGACGCACAAGTCCTCTTGAAAGTTGCTGGTCCCTAGATACGGGGTTGGTTCTGCCATCGCCGAACACGTACCAAACCAAACCAAACCAATGAGACTAGTATGAGAACTAAAAAAACACAACCAAGTAAAATGCAGTTTGAATGTACAATAAGCCTTCTGCGTATATGTGGGCACCGTTAGGTTTCAACAGAAGGCGAAAAATAAACACAATGTCACACAAAAACCTATCAAAATAACTATATCAAGAAATTATTTGCCACTACACGCTTGAAGAAATAATCGCTACGTTTTATTTGATAGTTATATTACATTATTACATAAATCATTGAATTTATCGTCTTGGACCATTAAGGAGCGTTCAACATGAATCATTTCCCGATATAGAATGATAAATTCGAGACTGACTCTTTGTAGTTTAATGAAAGCTATTAAAGAGCGTTTAATTAAACGGAATTTCATCATGATATAAGAAATACGTTTTCCATTGTCCATATTTATGTAAATATATTATCTGATGACCTTGCAATTATATAATCGTTCATTATATATACATATATGTACTGAAAACAACTGTTATCTAGATCACTTAGCGCATATATAGAGTCGCTTAGTCACAATTACCTTCATAAATTACGTCAGACCACTCCCCTATTCGGGGCGCTGTAGAAAATTTTCCCCAAAGCGGATTTTAGCGAATTTTGTATATGTTATACTCGAAGGTCTCCTCTTTCCAACGATACCAAATTTAGCTTGTTAAGAATTTTTTCCGGGTAGGTCCTACAGTTCAGCTCCGACAGCCAGACTATTAGTGAAAATACGGCATACAGTTTGACCGTCTCGGAAACTGGGGATATCGAGACGAAATTTCGTACTTAGGGGTTCCAAGGGACGGGGGAGAAATTCGTCGGGTCAGTTTGTCCACCCGAGGTGACCTTGACCTTGAAACGGGTACCCACAAATGACTTTGGGCGATATCTCGATAGTCAGCGGTGACATCGATGTGAAATTTGTTATGTATGGTCAACTTGGGACGGGAAATATTTTTTTCAGGTTAATTTTTGTCGGGTTATTTTGTCCACCCAACATGACCTTGACACGGGTACCCGCAAATGACCTTGGATGATATTTATGGCATCAGCTGTGGCAGCGACGTACGGGGTTACCTTGAAAAAAAATTAATGGATCGACCAAAGCCATGGGACCGATATCGCCAGTGGCGGGCTCATCAGCTAATTATATATATAAGTTTGGTAGAAATCGGTGTCCACAGTATTTATAACTTTGGTGCCCTCCCCAATTTCAATCCTTCACTCGAGTGTGCGATGCTACTTAGGTTTTTAAAACCACACCACTAGATTCCCCGCATCATGGAGATGACTACATATAAGTTTGGTGGAAATTTCACAAAATTAGCAGCCAATTATGCAGATGAACATTTCAAGGTCAAAGCAATAATATTTAAAAACACTAACAAGCTAACAAAACTAGAGATAACAATATTTAGTGGCATGTAGACAGTGTGTTACGATTGCCAGTTATAGACAATTACCCATATTTTGTGAGATGTTGTAATTATAACAGGTTTTTTTAGATACAAATTTACACAAAATAGTATTTGATTTTGACCTTGGCAGCAATAACTACTTGTTCCATATCTGGATTATTTCTCTTTTTAATTTTTTTTATCAAATTAGAGAGTGTTTTGTGATTACTATATATATGTTAGATGTCAATAAATAGTTACAGGTTAGTCATGCTGAAACGATGATATTTATTTTGATCATCCACCCCACCCAGCTTATTATAAATCGATCATCCACCCCACCCAGCTTATTATAATTACAAATCGATAAAGTAATCAAATAAAACATCTAACGCTCAGTGTCTATATATCCTATTAAATCGATACCGATTATCGGTGACCGTAACACAATATGCAAGCATGGTGTCGATGTATAACTTTTAAAGTTGACGAAATTCATTTCTTATAGCAAGAACACGTTGATACTTTGTTTTCTATAACCTGCACAGGTACCATAGGGCTTGCACCGGGCTCATCATCTGCACTGCATGCCCTATACGTCGTCCTTATATACACGTGCCGACGAGAGACAATGGGAACGAGAGTGGGGAAAAATAAGAAATATTTCAGAATAACCCTCTAATTTCGTCGTTATAAAAATAGATAATGACGAATTATTGTTTATTATGTATGACAAATCAGCACTGAGCGTTAGAAGTTTTATTTGATTGATTGATCGATTTATAATAAGCTGGGTGGGGTGGATGATCGAACAAATATGGCCACATCGTTTGAGCAAGATCAGTCTAGAATTTTGACATATTGGGAGACAATATTCGGTGGTAAAAATGTTTTAAATGCTATGGATAGAATTTGAATTGATGGGCTCTTGGGGTATTAATTGAAAGAGGAATCCTTCGCCGTGTCGACATCGACGCCATTCTTCAGATAAAAGGGCTTAATTCGTCATATTTTCGAGTGATGGTAAATCGGGAAAATTCTATCGTTCTCTGTGTGTCTAGTATACTACCATTAACGCATAGCAGGCGCGTATATAATAACAGTGCATGGCGGCAGTGCAAAGGCGGACCAGTGGAGCGAGTTACAATCCCCTGTTCACAGGTAAAGTACATGCATTTCTTTATATAGTTTCAGAGCATTTTCGTTTTGAATAATCACCACATTATTCAATACGACACGGGCATGGCAATCGCACACTCATGAACAAGTTTAGGAACATAACAGCAATAGCTGAAACAGAGGGTCCATTTTTCTTAGTCTCGTGGTCACCTCGCTCTCATCTGATAGTTATTATTTCTCCCTGGATTCCTCACAAGCAAGTATTGATTACTTACTATAATTGTCTGGGTAGAAATATTTAGGTAGAACCAAATATTGATTGACCACTATATGTGCATGACATTCACGGATAAACAATCTCATGGACGCATTATCACCCCTGGTCAAGTGGTCCTGCTGATACGCTATGATGCCGGTGGTCCTGCTGAATTCCTATGATGCGGGTAGTCCAAACTTATTTTTTCTAAAACTGTCATTTTCGCCGTGTTTGGCTAAACCGAGCGATTTCAGAAAAAACATTGTATGTAAGAAACGTTCACGAACATATATAGTTTTGAAAAATAAAATAATGCCTGCGCTTGTGTTTCTAAAACGACACGAATAACCATCTTGATTATAGTCGATTTTTGACATTTAATACAACCGGTATATTAACAGTATTTCGCAATAGATATGTTTTTTATGTTTGATATGCATAATGGCTTTTCTTGTATTTCTTCAGAATACCGGAACACCGCGAAAAAGACAAATTAAAAAAATATAACGGTACTTTTGTTAACAGCATCATTTTGCCCGAACAGCATCAAAGCAATTCAGCAGGACCCAACATCATCATAGCATATTGGTAGGACAACTTTACCAGGGGTGGTTATGGCAACCATACTAAACTACCACGCATATACACTAACTTATCATTATGTTTTTATTGGCATCCATGTTATTGAAACTTACATACATGATTATTCTGGGCAATATTCGTGAGTTTTAGTCCTGGTTCGGATGACATTCACGGACAAGCAATCACATGAACGCACTATTTATAAATTTGTAGTAACCATGGTGATAATCATTCATAAATGGCAACCATACAAGACTACCACGCATATATATTATATTATCATCAAATCCGTTATACATTATTTATAAATGTGTAGTAACCATGGTGATAATCATTCATAAATGGCAACCATACAAGACTACCACGTATACATATTAACTTATCATCAAATCCGTTATACATTATTTATAAATGTGTAGTAACCATGGTGATAATCATTCAGAAATGGCAACCATACAAGACTACCACGTATACATATTAAATTATCATCAAATCCGTTATACATTATTTATAAATGTGTAGTAACCATGGTGATAATCATTCAGAAATGGCGACATACAAGACTACCACGCATATATATTAACTTATCATCAAATTCGTTATACATTATTTATAAATGTGTAGTAACCATGGTGATAATCCTTCAGAAATGGCAACCATACTAGACTACCACTCATATATATTAACGTATCATCAAATTCGTTATACATTATTTATAAATGTGTGCTAATCTTTCTGAAATGGCAACCATACTAGACTGCCACGCATATATACTAACTTACCATCAAATCCGTTATACATTATTTATAAATGTGTACTAATCCTTCAGAAATGGCAACCATACTAGACTACCATTATTTATAAATGTGTGCTAATCTTTCAGAAATGGCAACCATACTAGACTGCCACGCATATATACTAACTTACCATCAAATCCGTTATACATTATTTATAAATGTGTACTAATCCTTCATAAATGGCAACCATACTAGACTACCATTGTTTATAAATGTGTACTAATCTTTCAGAAATGGGAACCATACTAGACTGCCACGCATATATACTAACTTATCATCAAATCCGTTATACATAATTTATAAATGCGTACTAATCTTTCAGAAATGGCAACCATACTAGACTACCATTGTTTATAAATGTGTGCTAATCTTTCAGAAATGGCAACCATACTAGACTACCACGCATATATACTAACGTATCATCAAATCTGTTATACATTATTTATAAATGTGTACTAATCCTTCAGAAATGGCAAGCATTCTATACTTCCATCGTTTATAAATGTGTGCTAATCCTTCATAAATGGCAACCATACTAGACTACCACGCATACATACTAACGTATCATCAAATCCGTTATACATTGTTTATAAATGTGTACTAATCCTTCAGAAATGGCAACCATACTAGACTACCATTGTTTATAAATGTGTGCTAATCCTGCAGAAATGGCAACCATACTAGACAACCACGCATATATACTGACTTATCATCAAATCCGTTGTACATTATTTATAAATGTGTACTAATCCTTCAGAAATGGCAACCATATTAGACTACCACGCATATATACTAACTTATCATCAAAGCCGTTATACATTATATTTTTTATTGGAATCTAGTTTATTGGAACTTAGTTCAACTTACATACAGGATTGTCCTGTGCAATATTCGTGAGTTTTAGTCCTGGTTCGGACGTTAGCACTCATTCAGGTACAAAAGTTGTCAATATGAGCCGGTTTCTTTGGATATATATATATATATATATCCTTCTTGACATTTGAATTGCCATGGTGTTTCTCAAATTTCTAATGATCTATAGTCTAGTCCAGACAACGACGTCATTATCAAGGTAGACATAGGGAACTTCGATGAGCCTAACCTACTTTCCTATAGAAACTTCATTTCAATAGATTGACGAAAGCCTGACTTTGGTTCCCTCCCTCCAATTTTGATATATTGCAGCGACGAGTTACATAAGATTGATATACGATATTCCGGAACAACAGGTATGTCTTGAATGGTAAACGCCATTAGTGGTTAATACGTTGAGTACTTCATTCAACGGTTTTCATTTAACCCTTTCAGTGCCAAGTCCGATTTTTTTATCAACCCATATACCCTGTGCCAACGCATTCTGTTATATATGCGAGTCGACCATAGGTCGGCTCGCATATATAAGAGAATGCATTGGCCTAACAATTTTTCATAATTTGTTATTATTTTTTACAATTTTAATAATTTTTTCTTATATTCTTTAACAGACTTATTTTGTTTAGTGCCAGGGAATTTTACGTTTTTCATGGGCATCAAAATTATTACTATGAATACTTGGTGATAGTTTTGAGTTATAACATGCCCCTAAGGTTTTATCCAGTTTGTTTTTAAATTTGCTATAGCATACCCAAAATAAATTCAACCCAAAAAAACTATTTTATTTTTTATTTTTTTTAGAGCCGATTTTACAGACCGTAAATTAGGGCCGATCAGATCGGTCCTGACACTGAAAGGGTTAAGCACAAAAGACCTCTTCCTGTTGGAAATTTAAAAAGCAACTATTGCCAATCGATATAGATAATTATTACTGTGTTGACGAGGCTGAAAGCTGTCTCCAGTCGGATCTTTGAGGCTACGTACATATACAGATAAAACATTCACGAATTCGGCACAGAAGATTATATAGATGGCACATATTTGGTAGTAGTATGCATCCCTTAACTAACACTATTTCTGATTGGGCAAAAGCCGCCACGTGACAGTCCTGGAAAAAGTCATATTGGACTCCCAAAAGTCATATTGGACCCCCGACTGTACAATATCACTTTTTATTGGGACTCCGTGACGTCACGAATTAACTCTATTGCGAAATGAATCGGTGAAATTGTGTTGCGCACGCAACACTGATGGATTTTTAGCAGACGTTTCACTTCCGCATTGAGTTTTTTTTTTCTCACTTCCGTGTTTACTTTTCCAAATCATGCTTTCTGATGATCAAAATACAGGCTTTTATAGAGAATTAAGTGCCGACAGATACCAAAAATAACCACAAAAGATTTATTTCCAAACTTTTGATAAACTTACAGATGGATAATAAAAATGTCATTATACAATCTTGTGTACAGTATGAGTTGTTCTTGTACTCGTCCAGGTTGTGGTGAAAAGTCATATTGGACTCGACACTGGCGTTTCTCGTCCAATATGACTTTTCACCACAACCTGGACTCGTACAAGGAAAACACATACTATACACAACATTGTATAATAACTTTATATTGTTAATGTGGTGACGAGGCTGAAAGATGTCTCTGGACCAATCGGATCTTTGAGGCTACGTACATATACAGAGAAAACATTCACGAATTCGTCACAGAAGATTATATATATATGGCACATATTTGGTAGTATTATGCATCCCTTAACTAAAATATATTCAACATATACTGCAAATCATGCATTTTACTGCGATAATGATGTTGGATTGAAATTTAAATACAAATGCATCCCAACATAATTACTTATTATACATGTATAATTAATATTATGCTCCTTTCTGAACCCCACCCCCCCCCCAATCGCACCATCGCCACGTCTCGGATAACTTCAGGATGACCGTCTTATCATTAAATGCTTGTCAACAGAGACCATTTTCTCACAGGGACACATATACGATGTGGTAATATTTTGTGAAACACCTTTATCGCGTACCGGAAATTATAAGACGCTGGAGAAGCTTATTTACGAATACACCCGGATATCCTCGGCTGTTGTCGGTGGTTATTACATCATCGAAAATGGATTTTGTTGTAATTTTCATGACTTGAATGCGTCTTTATGGGACATATATTGGTCGTAGAAAGGTAGTTTGGGTATTTATCTACCTATTTTTTACCAGGAAAATTTCAAAAGCGAATATTATTTTGTGTATTTTGGAGCGCAAACCGCCATGTGGCTTTAAATGATATTTGCCTTGATTGAGAGTGCTAATAAGATAGTGCTGTGGGTCTACGCTCTGTACGTTTTCGCGTGATTTCTTATCTAATAATAGCCCTTAAAACTATCCCGCGAATGTGTTAATAAATTCTTAATAACATTTATATTAATTGATAAATATTTTGCGCACAGGTGTTATCGTTTCATATCTATTATTGTATACTAGGATTCTATATAACACTTCTTAAGAAGAGATACACTAAAGATATCGGCGTGTTTCACATCACTTTAAAGATATCGGCGTGTTTTACATCAATTTAAAGATATCGGCGTGTTTCACATCACTTTAAAGATATCGGCGTGTTTCACATCACTTTAAAGATATCGGCGTGTTTTGCATCACTTTAGAGATATCGGCGTGTTTCGCATCACTTTAAAGATATCGGCGTGTTTCACATCACTTTAGAGATATCGGCGTGTTTCACATCACTTTAAAGATATCGGCGTGTTTCACATCATTTTAAAGATATCGGCGTGTTTCACATCACTTTAGAGATATCGGCGTGTTTCACATCACTTTAGAGATATCGGCGTGTTTCACATCACTTTAGAGATATCGGCGTGTTTCACATCACTTTAGAGATATCGGCGTGTTTCACATCACTTTAAAGATATCGGCGTGTTTCACATCACTTTAAAGATATCGGCGTGTTTCACATCACTTTAAAGATATCGGCGTGTTTCACATCACTTTAGAGATATCGGCGTGTTTCACATCACTTTAAAGATATCGGCGTGTTTCACATCACTTTAAAGATATCGGCGTGTTTCACATCACTTTAGAGATATTGGCGTGTTTCACATCACTTTAGAGATATCGGCGTGTTTCACATCACTTTAGAGATATCGGCGTGTTTCACATCACTTTAGAGATATCGGCGTGTTTCACATCACTTTAGAGATATCGGCGTGTTTCACATCACTTTAAAGATATCGGCGTGTTTCACATCACTTTAAAGATATCGGCGTGTTTCACATCACTTTAAAGATATCGGCGTGTTTTGCATCACTTTAAAGATATCGGCGTGTTTCACATCACTTTAAAGATATCGGCGTGTTTCACATCACTTTAGAGATATCGGCGTGTTTCACATCACTTTAAAGATATCGGCATGTTTCACATCACTTTAAAGATATCGGCGTGTTTTGCATCACTTTAGAGATATCGGCGTGTTTCACATCACTTTAGAGATATCGGCGTGTTTCACATCACTTTAAAGATATCGGCGTGTTTCACATCACTTTAAAGATATCGGCGTGTTTTGCATCACTTTAGAGATATCGGCGGTGTTGACAGAAAACTTTATGCGGAAATATTGACTTTTATGTTTCTCTATGGTGCAAAATAACATACTTGTAGGTCACAATCTAAAGGAATGGTATGACCGTCTCAGTTTAACCGTAATATATTGCCTTCAAATGTCAGTATCTGACATCGATATCTCACTACAATGTACATCGAACGCACGCACGTCATTTACAACGTGCTCTATGTGATTGCATATCGTACAATGTATAC
This sequence comes from Siphonodentalium dalli, assembly GCA_032622095.1. Taxonomy (NCBI): domain Eukaryota; kingdom Metazoa; phylum Mollusca; class Scaphopoda; order Gadilida; family Siphonodentaliidae; genus Siphonodentalium; species Siphonodentalium dalli. The sequence continues at coordinate 203,405,932 of CP136067.1, forward strand.
CCAAGCAAGATGACAAAATGTTACTTAAAACTTGAATCAATTCTATTCATGTTTAAGACACGTATCTCTTCCTAAATATTTAATGTGTTTATAATCGCAAGTCTCAAAGGGATCGGCGCTGTTGACTGTATACGAAAGAAAGCAGACGACCGATAAATAAAAGTGCAGAAGGAGCCCTATTTATTGAGGGTAATGTTGAGATAATAAGTTCAACATTGTCTTTAGTTGAATAATTCCTATTGGATAAATACCCATCAATGATGCTTTAGTATAGAAAGGCTTAAAATTATTACCCGAACGTTTCCTATGTGATAACCACTCATCAATGATGATTTAGTATAGAAAGGGTTAAACTAATTAACTGTGATAACCACTCATCAATGATGATTTAGTATAGAAAGGGTTAAACTTATTATCTGAACATTTCCTATGGAATAACTACTCATCAATGATGATTTAGTATAGAAAGGGTTAAACTTATTATCTGAACATTTCCTATGGAATAACTACTCATCAATGATGCATTACAATAGAAAGGGTTAAAATTATTATCTGAACATTTCCTATGTGATAACCACTCATCAATGATTATTTAGTATAGAAAGAGTTAAACTTATTATCTGAACATTTCCTATGGAATAACTACTCATCAATGATGATTTAGTATAGAAAGGGTTAAACTTATTATCTGAAGAGTTCCTATGGGATAACTACTCTACTCACAGATGGGGCATTAGTATAGAAAGGGTTAAACTTATTACCTGAACAGATCCTAACAATGACACTTTAATACAGAAATGGTCAAACTTATTATCTAAACATTCCCTGTGGAATAACTACTCACCAATGATGCTTAAGTATAGAAAGGGTTAAACTTATTACCTGAACATTTCCTATGTGATAACCACTCATCAATGATTATTTAGTATTGAAAGGGTTAAACTTATTATCTGAACATTTCCTATGGAATAACTACTCATCAATGATGATTTAGTATAGAAAGGGTTAAACTTATTATCTGAAGAGTTCCTATGGGATAACTACTCTACTCACCGATGGGGCATTAGTATAGAAAGGGTTAAACTTATTACCTGAACAGTTCCTAACAATGACACTTTAGTACAGAAATGGTCAAACTTATTATCTGAACATTCCCTATGGAATAACTACTCACCAATGATGCTTTAGTATAGAAAGGGTTAAACATATTATGTGAACATTTCCTATGGAATAACTACTCACCAATGATGCTTTAATGTAGAAGGTTTAAACTTATTATCTGAACAATTCATATGGTATAACTACCCACTAATAATGTTTTAGTATAGAAAGGGTTAAACTTTTTACCTGAACATTTCCTATGTGATAACCACTCATCAATGATTATTTAGTATAGAAAGGGTTAAACTTATTATCTGAACATTTCCTATGGAATAACTACTCATCAATGATGATTTAGTATAGAAAGGGTTAAACTTATTATCTGAAGAGTTCTTATGGGATAACTACTCTACTCACCGATGGGGCATTAGTATAGAAAGGGTTAAACTTATTACCTGAACAGTTCCTAACAATGACACTTTAGTACATAAATGGTCAAACTTATTATCTGAACATTCCCTATGGAATAACTACTCACCAATGATGCTTTAGTAAAGAAAGGGTTAAACATATTATGTGAACATTTCCTATGGAATAACTACTCACCAATGATGTTTTAATGTAGAAGTTTTAAACTTATTATCTGAACAATTCATATGGTATAACTACCCACTAATAATGTTTTAGTATAGAAAGGGATAAACTTATTATCTGAACATTTCCAAAGTGATAAGTACTGATCAATGAGTATTTAGTATAGAAAGGGTTAATCTTATTATCTAAACATTTCATATGGGATAACTACTCGTCAATGATGCTTTAGTATAGAAAGGGTTACACTTATTATCTTAACATTTCCTCTGGGATAACTACTCATCAATGATGCTTTAGTATAGAAAGTGTTAATAAGGTAACTACTCATCAATGACGCTTTAATATAGACAGGTTTAATCATGGAGCTATTTTTTAAATATGTTTTCTATCAGATAACGAATATACAGCATGTACATAAATGAATAAATAGGCATTATTTAACAATGACAAACAGTAAGCTATACCCCTAAATTATTTGTTTCCAAGACTCATACCCCTGACTCGGACTAGTCATTTAGAAATATTTAAAATATACTCAATAAACTCTTTCCCTGAGCTGAATGGTGCCACTTTAAATATAAGCTACACCATTATGTTTCTTATATCACAAAGCACTCTTTATATTTGCAGAAAAATAGTTTTTTTTTATCAATTTAGTGCTCCCCATTTAACCCCCATCCCTGACTCCGCTGGCACCTTTTCCTTATTTAACCTCCATCCTTGACTCCGGGGGCACATTGTCCTCATTTAACCGCCATCTCTGACGCCGGGGGCACTTTGTCCTCATTTAACCTCCATCCCTGACTCCGGGGACAACCCTGTCCTCATTCAACCGCCATCTCTGACTCCGGGGCCACATTGTGCGCATTTAACCTCCATCCCTGACTCCGGGGCCCACCTTGCCTCATTTAACCTTGTCCTCATTCAACTGACATTTCTGACTCAGGGACCACATTGTCCGCATTTAACCTCCATCTCTGACTCCGGGGGCCACCTTGGTATATTTTAATCATACCATTGACTCATACCATCCCTGACACCGGGGGCACCTTGGCATATTTTAATCATACCATTGATTCATTAAAATTTATATGGAAATTCCAAGTTTTGTGGAAATCGGCGACATTTCGCAAAATTAGGCAGCCAATTATACAGATGAACATCTCAAGATCAAAACAATGGTATTTGAAAACACAAACAAGATAACAAAACTTGAGGTAACGATATTTAGTGAAATTTAGAGAATGTGTTATGATTGGCAGTTACAATATTACCATATTTTTTAGATGTTTTAATTATAGCAGGTTTTTTAGATACAAATTTTGAAAAAGTAGTATTTGACCTTGGCAACAGTAATTAATTGTTCTATATCTGGACTATTTCTCTTAGAGAGAGTTTTGTGATTACTATATATATGCTAGATTTAATTAAATAGTTCCAGGTTGATCCTGCTCAAACAATGATATTTTGTTATCATCCACCCCACCCAGCTTATTATAATTACAAATCGCCTAAGTAATCAATTAAAGTATCTACCGCTCAGTACTGCTTTGTCTGCTGATAAAATTATGTATAGATAATTTGTCACAGACAAATCAGCACTGAGCGTTAGAGGCTTTATTTGATTACTTGGGCGATTTGTAATTATAATAATCTGGGTGGGGTGGATGATCGAATAATATAGGGCCACATCATTTGAGCAGGAACTGGAATTTTGATGTCTTGGGAGACAATATTCGGTGTTAAAAATGTTTTCAATGCTATGGATAGAAATTTAATTGATGGGCGCTTGTGGTATTAATTGAAAGAGGAATCCTTCGCCATGTCTACATCGACAATATTGTTCAGATAACTTGGCTGAATTTGTCAGATTTCTGAGTGATGGTAAATTGGGGAAATTATATCGTTCTCTTTGTGCCTAGTATACTACCATTAACGTAAATTAGGGGCATATATAATAACAGTGCATGGGGGAAGAGAAAATGCGGGGCAGCAGAGCGAGTTACAATCCCCTGTGCACAGATAAAGTACATGAATGTTTTTTTATATAGTTCCAGAGAATTTTCGCTTTGACAAATCACCACATTATTCAATACGACGCATTGCACACAAAAGACAAGTTTATGAACATAACAGCTATAGCTGAAACAAAGGGTCCATTTTTCTTATTCTTATGGTCACCTCGCTCTCCTCTAATAGTTTATTATTTCTCCCTGGATTCCTCACACAATCATCGCAAGCAATTATTGTTTATTTACTATAATTGTCTGGGTAGAAATATTTTAGGTAGAACCAAATATTGAGTTGTCCACTACTTGTGCATGACACCTACGGATAAGCAATCACATGAACGCATTATTTATAATTGTGTAGTAAGCATGGTGATAATTCTTCATAAATGGCAACCATACTAGACTACCACGCATATATATTAACTTATCATCAAATCCGTTATACATTATTTATAAATCTGTACTAATCATTCAGAAATGGCAACCATACAAGACTACCGCGCGTATATATTAACTTATCATCAAATCCGTTATACATTATTTATAAATGTGTACTAATCCTTCAGAAATGGCAACCATACAAGACTACCACGCGTATATATTAACTTATCATCAAATCCGTTATACATTATTTATAAATGTGTACTAATCCTTCAGAAATGGCAACCATACAAGACTACCACGCGTATATATTAACTTATCATCAAATTCGTTATACATAATTTTTTTATAGGAATCTATTTTATTGGAACTTAGTTCAACTTACATATATAGGATTGTCCTGTGCAATATTCGTGAGTTTTAGTCCTGGTTCCGACGTTAGCACTCATTCAGGTACAAAAGTGGTCAATATTAGCCAGTTTCTTTGGATATATATATATCATTCTTGACATTAATTTTGAATTGCCATTGTGTTTCTCAAATTTCAAGGTCTAATGATCTATAGTCTAGTAGACATAGGGAGCTTCGGTGAGCCTAACCGACTTTCCTATAGAAACTTCATTTCAATAGATTGACTTAAGCCTGACTTTGGTTCCCTCCCTCCAGTTTTGATCTATTGCAGCGACGACAAAGGGCCACGAGTTTCATAAGATTGATATACGATATTCCGGAACAACAGGTATGTCTTGGATGGTAAACGCCATTAGTGGTTAATACGTTGAGTACTTCATTCAACGGTTTTCATTTAACCCTTTCAGTGCCAAGTCCGATTTTTGTATCAACCCATATACCCTGTGCCAATGCATTCTCTTAAATATGCGAGTCGACCATAGGTCGCCTCGAATATATAAGTGAATGCATTGGCCTAACAATTTTTCATCATTTCTTATTATTTTTTTTTTATTTTTAGAATTTTAATAATTTTTTCTTATATTCTTTAACAAACTTATTTTGTAGGTTTAGTGCCAGGGAATCTTGCGTTTTTCATGGGCATCAAAATTATTACTATGAATACTTGGTGATAGTTTTGAGTTATAACATGCCCCAAAGGTGTTATCCAGTTTGTTTTTAAATTTGCTATAGCATGCTTAAAGGGGTACTGTACGCCAAATGTTGTTCTTGGTTTCTATAGTCTCCGAGTCGGAGAATAAGGTAACAATTTTTCCATTATTTGAATGTCTGTTGAGTACGAAGTAGTGTTACGGATGGCAAATTTACCGGAATGCAAAAATACAAATTGTCGTTGTCGAGTAATTTTTGTACAGTTTTCAACCAAATGAATCAACTAAAAATTATTTTATATGCATACTAGTCCCATATAATCATTTAAGTTATTGTATCGTCGCTAGTCAGTGAGTGGCTTGGGTGTTCTCCCCGTATCATCATAATATTTTAAGCGATCGTCTGTGCGATCGGTTTAACAATCCAGTATCCCTCAATTACTTTATATGATTACGGAAAATCCTAATTTAATTGACGCCATTTTATGGCTCCAGTCATAAATTCAATTTATATCAAATTATTAACTTTTAAATTATTAAATTTTAAGATAGCCTATTAACCTGAGCGTTTACAGAATACATCGTCGACTCAAATTACTTATGTTTCTATATATTATCGATATTAGATCGTTGTTGTCACTGGAAATTTAATGAAAATGGCGTACAGTACCCCTTTAAGCATACCCAAAAACAATTCAACCCAAAACAAACAAAAATCAAATCTAAAAGCAACCATTGCTAATCGATATAGATAATTATTACTGTGTTGACGAGGCTGAAAGCTGTCTCCAGTCGGATCTTTGAGGCTACGTACATATACAGATAAAACATTCACGAATTCGTCACAGAAAATTATATATGGCACATATTTGGTAGTATTATGCATCCCTTAACTAACACTATTTCTGATTGGGCAAAAGCGCCACGTGATAATCCGGGAAAAAGTCATATTGGAGTCCCGAATGTCAAATTGGACTCCCAATTGTGCAATATGACTTTTTTTTATCGGGACTCTGTGACGTCACGAATTAATTATTGCGAAATGAATCAGTGAAATTGTGATGCGAGCGCAACACTGGTGGATTTAGCAGACGATTCACTTCCGTATTGAGTTTTTTTTCACTTCAGTGTTTGCTGTTCCAAATCATGCTTTCTGATGATCAAATACAGGCTTTTATAGAGAATTTAGTGCCGACAAATACCAAAAATAAAGATTTATTCCCAAAATTGTTATAAACATACAGATGGATAATAAAAATGTCATTATACAATGTTGTGTACAGTATGAGTTGTTCTTGTACTCATCCAGGTGGTCCATATTGGACTCGACACTGCGTGTCTCATCCTATATGACTTTTCACCACAACCTGGACGAGTACAAGAAAAACACAAACTATACACAACATTGTATGACTTTATAATAGATGTCGGAATTCATTTAATGCTCACCATCTACAAGAGTATTATGCTACAGTTGTATTAACACTGAATATGGTTTTACCAACTCACTTATTCTACAGTTGCCTTAACACTGAATATGGTTTATCAAATCACTTATTCGACAGTTTTTTGTTTTTTTTTATTTAGCAGAAAGAATGACAAAGGAAGAAAGACAAATATTCACAGACATACATTCTCTCAGCCCAAGGCTTGGAAGAGTGAGACTCTACCATGCCATGGCCTACTTTCTTACATATAATTCTAAAATATTTAAAGGCACACAGTGTATTTGGATAATTTTAACAAAGAGTGTTCAGGTTAAAAGTTAATTTTAGGCTACGCTGGTATAATTTATTTTTCTCTAGAAAATGGGCTCTATTTTGCTACAACCATGCATAATTATTTTTTTAACTTTTTTTTTCTTTTCTTTTTTTCTTCAAAATATTTGGTTACATGTAGTATTTAAAGTTTGTATAATCAAAGTTCCAAACACTATGTGCAGTTTTAAATATTTTTACATTCTGAATTTACCAAAAACAATATAAATAGACAACCTAACATATTGCAACTGTATTGCAAATATTGTAGTTGTTGTAATTATTGGTTCGACAGCACTCGGGGAAAATACACAACGCTCTCTTGGTATTTCGGACTGTGGCTGAAACAAAATTGTGGTATTGTTAAGCAAACCGGCATATCTATTGACGTTCTCGGTGAATATGATTGGAAAGTAAAAATGATCGGTGTACTGAAATTGTACAGATATTGTATAAGTGTCTGCCGCTCGGGTACCGGGTAATTGATTTATTTTGCGTGTTGTCCAGTCATTGTTAAGCTCGGGGTGTACTTTGTGCCTGAAAAATCGGGTTTTCAATTACACTATTATTTAATTTTTAAGGCATTTAGAAGCGTCAGCCATTGGTTATCGAATTCATAGTTCATGTTACATTTTGCGTTGTATCTCTCGCATTCATACCTAAATTGAAGATCACAAAGGAACGGTCGAAGTGATAGTTGTGTGGGCGTGAATTTTGTTCTATATATATATTGTTTCAGCACTAGTAGGAACAGATTACTTTTTGAATTGTTGTGTTCATGATCTATGCCAATAATGATATTCTTTTTTGTTAGATCAATGGGAAATTGGTTGTTTCTTGTCCATGTTTCAATTTCTATCATAAAGGTTTGGACGTGGGGACAGTCCCAGAAAATGTGAGAAATGGTTTTCTGTGCGTTATGACAACGATTGCAAAAATCGTCGACTCAAAGGTTAGCCACCTTCAGAAATTTATTGGTACTAATAAATCGTGTATTTATTCCGCATTGGAGCCACTTATTCTACAGTTGCCTTAACACTGAAAATGGTTTTACCAACTCACTTTCGTAAATATCTTCTTGGTACATCGAATAACAGACTTCCAGTAGAATATAAAAAAGGGGCGATACACGCCAGACGACACAGCCAGCATGACTTGAGTTGTAATATTTGTGGAGTAGATATTGGTGATGAATATTTTTTTATTATTATTTGCAATGAATTGAAACAAATCCACAGACGTTACATATTACCTGGGGAGAGCCAATTAGAGAAAAGGTTCACGGTCTGTTAATTCTTCAAAGGATTAGCTTTCTAAGAATAGTGTTCAAAAATTGCAAAGATAGTTGTTAAAGTTATGTGAAACACTCCGGTAGAGTGATCAAATAGAAATGGAGAATAATCTAGCTCAAAGTAGTTATTTTTGTGAATATTAATCCAAATTTACAACACACACTGTCATTGTTATATATTAATTAAATGCAATGACTTTCGATGTCGAAATCATTTGCGTTGGTTTATCGACGATAGTTGCGTCCCGAATCGAGATGTAAATATTTACAATTGCGCATAGTTCAGACAATGCTTTCTATGGAGTGGTATGGTCGATTTCTTTGAGATTTTCGACGGCAGTAGAATGCTGCATTCCTCCAGGTGGCATAGCGCCTGAATACTAACTTATCAGTTTCACACACTCGAACAAGTCCATAACATGTCTCTAAATTGTGTTTCTTTGTTGAGTGTTTATGAATATAATAATTATATATTGTATATGAATCTGTACAACACCTATATCTAAACGAATTTGTGTGTACGATTGAATGTGTAAATATGTTTGTGCTTGTTTCCCTATATTTAGTCCATATATTTACAGGTTTTACCTGCACGCTTGTAAATATCTTCTAAAGATTAGAACAAAGAAACACAGACATCCAGTAGAACATAAAATGTGACGAACATCATCAGACGACGAAATCAGTATGACTTGTAATATGTGACCCGCCATATCAAATCCAGCCGTAAGTCGGGATTTTTTTTTACCCTGTGCCAATGCATTCTCTTATATATGCGAGTCGATCATAGGTCGCCTCGCATATATAAGAGAATGCATTGGCCTAACATTTTTTTACAATATTAATAATTTTCTCTTGTATTCTTTAACAATATTATAATTTCACCCATACAGAGCCCCAGACAAGCATGAGCAGACGACACTCTTCTATATGCTTCTATATATGTGTGGGGTTCCCTGCAGGGTAATGGATGTTTTTATTTTATGTCCTAAAATTTGTAAGAAACATCTATTTAAAAAAAAATGATAAAAAATTGTTAGTCCAATGCATTCTCTTATATATGCGAGGCGACCTATGGTCGACTCGCATATAAAAGAGAATGCATTGGCACAGGGCAAAAAAATCCCGACTTACGACTGGATTTGATATGGCGGGTCACATATTTGTTGAGAAGATATTGGAGATGAATATTTGTTTTCAATTATCTGAAATGAACTAAAACAAAACCGCCAGGGGTACATCCCCAAATATTACCGGGAAAATCCCACAAGAGAAAGGTTTCACCGTCTGTTAACTCTTCAAAGCAGGAGCGTTCTAAAGAAATTGGCTCTAAAGTCATCAAAATAGTGTCAAGACATTGCCAAAATAGTTGTTAAAGTCCACGTCGCGAAAATTCTCAATATACACTCTCAAATAAAGCAATTGATTTAGGTACCCCATGGAACCAAAAGCCGCGATAGTACCAGACAGTTTGGTACTATAAGCCTTTAGAGCCTGTTTAGCGTTATAGAACCACATGTGTTGGTACTCCACATGGTGCCAATCGTTGGCTCCATGCTGATTGGGTGAGACCGTGGGTGTGTCAATATCGAGTGCCGTGTGCAAACGATTAAATTAAAGTGAAAAATGGCCGCCCGTCGACTCGCGGTCGTAGATCTGTCGGATTATTTCATTTAGCACTATGCAAGGCAGTCTTTGTGGTTTTGTACCTAATTGGATGTTTAAACGCGGCAGCATAATTTGGAATATAACATGTCACATTGTTAAATTTGCCGGTATCAGGGCTGTTTTGTTCTCTGGAGTATCAAATTGCTGGATCTATGCGTAGTACCTAAATACTTCAGAGTACCTGTCTTGATATTTTGGTACTTCAGATAATATATAGGGCGTATCATGAAAACATCTATTTCTTGGCACCTCATATCGTGAGCGTCATGGCTTCGGTGACATAAATGCGGGGTGGGTATTATATGCACAATTCACGGGTAGAACTTGAATAATTATTAGGTAATCCAGAGTACCAGCAATTTGGTACTATAGAGTACCAAGAAGTTGGTACTCCAGAGTACCAAACATGTTGGTACTCTAGAGTACCTAAACTTTTGGTACTCCAGAGTACCAAAAAGTTGGTACTCCCCCTGGGACAAAGCTTAGTACCTACATAGGTACTCTGAAGTACCTATATTTTTAAGAGTGTATGTTCATTTATTCATATTTGTATTAAGTTATGCACACTTATTTAAGAAAACAATCCCCCGCTGTATGAAAGATACGAGTGTTTACGACTGTGCTGTATGATAGCCTGATGCCTCACTTCATTATCTATTTTGACGGAAACTGTTATTTGCGAGAAAGCGTGTGACGTAATAGAGGACCCTGGGAATTCCCACTGTATCATGTATGGCGGACAGCAACATTTTTTGCGATCTGATTGTTCCTCGTCTGATTCGTCAGCAGAAGACATTTAAAATTTGACAACGGGAGCGTACAAGCACGAGCCGGAATTACCACAAAATCACCATGGTGTGAGACCACCAAACGATCCAGACCTTGGATGGCGAAGAGATGAAAATCGCGTACGAAAATGGTGAGTCACTGAGCGTCTATTAAAAATAGTGCGGTCACTGGCAAAACATGTGAAAATAAAATTGATGTAAATACAAGCGAATGCCCCCTTTATTCGAGCGGACGTGTGTAATAATCATAACGCATACTCAATACATCGAAATATGAAATATAATTCAAGGAAAAGTTGTGTCTGCCGAAATGTTAGTCTAAAAATATACTAGTAGTATTTTTTTTACTAAAAATGTCAATTTTGTGATGTATTGAAATTCTGGACTCGACCAGTGCCAGTCCATGGCTGCTCACGGATTGACATTGGATTCAGCTATTAGTATCAGTACTATCACAATGAGTGACAGTGTTTGAACTGGCTAAAAAAATAAATAATAATTTGCCAAAAAATAGCTAACTCTTGATTTGTGACATTGTCCAAGAAAAAAAAGTGTCTTGAATATTCAACATGTTAATTGTTATCTCGACACATCTTGAGATCCTGACATGCGCATCTCAAGATCTGAACATATTACAGTAATTATAGTATCTCGCAATATTATTTTGAGATCTCATCATAATTTCTTGAGATCTTGCCATATGATCTCAAGAAAATATGTTAATATCTCAAGATTCTTTTCTCGAAATCTCGAGAGAGTTGAGATAATATCTCGGTGGAGATATTTTCTATAACAGTATATGGTACATTGTATATCATTTTGAAGACAGATTCATTGCGGTCCAAGTGAGATGATTAATCATATTCATGGGTTCACGTGACTGCCGGGGTTCTATACATGTACATCTAGTATGTCTTTTGAATGAAAATCTGTTACGGTATCGGCATAGAAGAGAAACAGGAGGTATCTCGGATTCTCGGTCCAAAACAGCATCAACCCAACTAATTTCCCAAGCTGTTGTGGACTGAGAAGACTTGATCTATACATGCCAATGTATGTTATTTCTGAATATATAGTCATGAAACGGAAAAAAAATTACTTTCCAAGAAAAAGTTGTTTGAGTCAGTATTTAGGGCGGGAGAAAGATACCCGGGCTTTATTGTCGCCCCCACTCCCCAACCGAGAAGCTACTTATGACAAAAATGAACTAGTTAATTTATTGCTTATTTTGCTTCATACGGTCATGAAATGGTGAGAGATACTCAGGCCTCGGTATTTCCCCCCCCCCCACCCAAACCATTTAATTTCTCGCCATTTCATGACTATATAAAGCGCTATACATGTAAGTGATCAATCATAAGATATTTGTTTCTCATATGTAGCTGCTGGTTTTTTTTGGGGGGGGGGGTGGTATATTCAGGCCTCTGTAATTTCTCCTCACCCCAAATCCTGACTCAATAAATTTTTTAATGGATATATAGGGCAATATAAGCGATTAAATAATTAGTTTATTTTGTCATATGTAGATGCTGGGTGTGGGGGATACTCAGACATGTGTATCTAATTCCCCCCTCTCCTACCAAACCCTGACTCAAACAACTTTTCTTGTAACATGTTAATTTATCGCCTTTAATGACTATAACATCAAAATAAATAAGCAATAAATTAATACATGTACATTTATATTTTGTCATATGTTGAATTGGAGGAAATAAAGATATATATTAAGTCGTGAATCCTTAAAACAAGATATTAACAGACCTGGATAATGAAATAGATACCTGGTAAACAATTCAGCAGGTATAACTCCTGATAACAAATTGGTGCGAAACTTGTCCAAGATACATGTATCCATGAGAACAAGTGGACGGACAGACGCATCAGAACATACAGCAATGCCCTAAACATTCAACCCCTTAACCACAGCAGAACTGTGGGTAACTTTTCAGGATTTAGTCCGAAATATGGCTTGTTGCCATTCATGAGAGCTTTCCGGTGAATTTCAACAAGCCATATTTCCGACTGAATCCTGAAAAATTACCTATCATTCTGATGTGGTTAATGGGTCGATTATTTAGGGCATTACTGTATGTCGAGTTTTATACACATTTGTCAAAGTTTGCATCAATAAAATTGAGCAATTGAATGTTAACTCTGAGTTGTTCCATAATACATGTATTTCCCTTGTCATTTCAGGTGTTCATGCGGCCTATGTACAGTGATGGAGACTACCCGTGAGAGCAGATGTTGCCATGAGATTGAACAAGTTGAGGCCAAGCTGAAGGAAGTGACAAAAGCGTTTTCAGAGGGAGAAGAACACTTCATGTGTATCACTGAGACTGTCCCATTCAGGAGTGTGTGCCTGGACCCATGGGTGCTTGAAATTGCATGGTTGGGATACCAGCAACAGTATAGTCATCCGTTTAATGGACCTCTGCACAACAAATACAGGCATATAGCATAAAACAGTTTATTCGGTGGTGCTATGGCTAGATTTGGCTACCTTGGTTTGCATAACCGCAGACATCTTCCATCGTGTGTTGTGAATGGCATCAGTATGCTTTCCCAAATGATGGTGGAAATTACAGGGGCTTTCGTTTGCCCGAGCTGGAGAAATGAATGAATAAATGAATGAAATCTTAATACATTATTGTTACAATGTATCTCCCTAATCTTCATCTCCCATAAAATTCATCGACAAGTGGTATATAACAAAATGGCAAATTTTCAAGTAAGTGGCGCTCAGAAATGGGTTAACTCTTCCTGTGAGTAGAATCTCTCAGGTCATGCTCCATTTGCTACATGTCACATCTTTGTATCTCACATAGTACTAATCTAATTGTTATGAAATGTATCAAAGATGGGACACATCGCGAATGGAGCATGACAGGAGAGTTTCTACTCACAAAATTAACATATTACTGAGCGCCACTTACTTGAAAGTTTGCTTTTTTCAGATTTAGATTTTTTTTCTGGAGAATGAACACACAAAATAGTAAGTTATCCCCAGACAGAAATCACTCTACATGTATCTCCCATGGTAATAATCTAATTGTTATGAAATTTATCAAAGTGATTTATGTCAGGGGGTAACTTACTTTTTTATGTGTTCGTTCTCCAGAAAAAATTCTATTTCATGACAGGGGTTAAACTAAAACATGCCGAATGAAAACTGATATTTTCTTGATTCAACTAATAATTGACATATATATATAAACTTTTGGATAATATCTAGGGACTTACCCGATAGAAGTTTAACTATTTGGCATCACCAACAACAAAATGACATTCAAACATAATATAACCCTTCCATCGTTCAGTAGTTCCAAATGAAATGTTCAGATAATATGTTCAACAAATGACCTGAACTTATTATCTAAACTTTAACCACCAATGAATAATGAATTACTAGATGAGGTACCCGGTGTAACACGTCATCTCCCCAGGATATCTTCACCCTCCCCCCCCACCCAGTATAGCCCCCCCCCCCATATATGACTAAAAATAATTTCACTTATTTGATAACGTTTGACCCTGGAATGGCCAAATATTTTTGGATATTTAACTTTGTATTTATTTAAAAAAAAAATATTTTCAAGTGACAAATTCTCCCCCCCCCCCCCACTTTTCATAGTTTGATCCTGAAATGGCCAGAAAACTTTTTTTTTTATAATTCCCTATTTTTTATTAAAATGTATTTTTTTCCAAGCGACAAAATTTTTTAATCACACAATTGATTATTTGATCCTGAAATGGTGAGAAAAATGACTTTTGAGATTTAAATTTTTTTTTGTTTAATTTCATTTTTTCAAAAGTCCAGGTCTGGATAGCTACCCACAACCCAGCACCTACATGACAAAATAATTATCTTATGGTTTTATCGCTTATTTTGCTTTATATAGTCATGAAACGAAGATGTCCAGACCAGGCTATAGACCCCTCCCCCAACCAGCGCCTTCTTGAGAAAATCATGGTTTTATTGCTTATTTTGCTTTATATAGTCATGAAACAGCGAGAAATTAACTTCTTCCGAGAAAAAGTTGTTTGAGTCAGGGTTTGGTGCGGGTAATATGTCCAGGCTAGGAAAGGAAGAAAGAAGTCCAGGACCTACATGACAAAAAATCAGCTTGGGGTTTTATTGATTATTTTGCTTTATAGTCATGAAATAGCAAGAAATAGACTTCTCCTGAGAAGGTGATGTATGGAACTAATCTGCATAAAATGACAAAATAATGACTATTGATCACTATTTTTAAAGCAAACGCTTATTCTGGTCGTTATCGTTGTCACATTTTTGTATATTATAATGAAAAAAGAATGAGTCGGAGGAAAATTGGAAAAAAAACTTGAACCCCATACAATGCTGAGGATGCGGTCCATTTTGGGAGGGGCTGGTGTGTTTACCCTAAACATAGATATTATATTATTTAGCGTAATAACACTCTAGTATTTACTTTTTCAACTCAATGAATGGAAGAAGCCATAGTATACTGTATAGATCTGTATTTCACTATTTGATCATATTAAAATCGTTTTCACAAAGATGATACATGCAGATAAGTAGACAGCATAGCCGCCCAAGAAGCCCTTCTGATAGTTCAGCCATAAACGTAATTCGTACTCTTCTTGTGGAACTTGAAAGAAGAAATCTGCGAAAGCGGTCACGTATCCCATGTATTTCATATCAACAATAGGTTGAAAGTTAATAAATTTCGAACTTTCCGTGGACGGTGGACATACATGTAGATCATGCCACGAATACCTACGCCAGCGGCACGGGAGTAGAGATTCATGGCATGATCTAATGTGGACCTATTATGACAGTCACAGTGACACACGAAATTCGTCCAAATATGTACGCATTTACTCCGGAGCTGTTGGCCACGCGAATAAATTCCTGTCGTATTATTCAATATTTTATTACACATATAAACCCATTCCCAATTCACGATTTCCAACGAAAACGAAATTGTTTCAATGTGAAATAAAACAAAACCACGCAAAAACCGATTTCGATAACACAATGTCAACAGAGTGCGGGAAGGTCCTCTATGACGTCACGGGTCAAAAATAAAATACACCTCATCTGTTGTTTTCGTTTCGAGCTGTGCGCATGACCAGGGGGTTTCCTGGAATCTGAATCGATAGCGGCTAATTTCGGGGCGATTCATTTCGTTCTCAGAACGACTATGTGGGTCTAATAAGCGGGGAAATGGGTAAAATGTTAACTTCGCGACGGCGACTTTAAATGGTGCTTATTTGTTAAGATTTTGTTATGAATATAATAATTATATACAGTATATGAATATGTATATAACACCTATATGTAGACGAATTTGTGTTTACGATTGAGTGTGTAAATAGTGTAAATATGTATGTGCTTATTTCGCTTTGTGTCGTGACTTTGCAATAAAATTTCACTCAGGCACATTGCCGGACTCAACCTCGATCAATGTCAGGCACAAATCGATTGAATTTATAGATTGTATTTATACTGTATATCAACTTAGGTGCCACTCCATCTCCCAAATATGACTCGACCGGCACCAACCTTTCAATTTAGGCCACCGTATTAGAATCATCATATCATGGAGATGATTATTTATAAAGTTGATGGAAAATCAGCGAAAATAGATATGTTTTATCAATGTTAGTGTCCCTCTCCCTCCACCATCCCAGTTGACTATTTAAACCACACAATTTCGACTCCTCGTGTCATGGAGATGAATAGATATCGATTTTAGTGAATATCAGCGACAAAAAACATTCTTATCAAATTTAGTGCCCCTCCCCATCCCTAACACAAATAGTAGCAAAGTGGCGTCTTTAAACCACAATTTTGTGGAATTCGGCGCTAAAAATATTTGTATAAATGTTGATGCCCCTCCCCTCCCTATCCCTGACTCGAGCGGCGCCAGCCACTTTTGACATCTGTAAACCACATCATTAGAATGCTCATATCATGGAGATGATCATATATAAGCTTGGTGTCACCCAAGTGTTGGTGTTGCCCCTCCCCCTTTTCTCCCAGACACCAACAGTGTCACTTAATGTACTTGAATCATTATCTTCCTTGTAAAAAGTTACCTGTCTTAGACCTCTGTGGAGCCATCTAGATTGTCCGCCGTCAATTTCGACAGCACCCAGACAGACATACAGACATTCGCAAATATGACATAATTCTCACCAACCGCTACGTTAACAGGCGGATAAATAGTTCGACCATACTGGCATCGCGCCAAAAATAAAATGGAAATAGCAGGGTGTAAGCAGGGTGCGATAGTTCGAAGACTACATATGTGACCCGCCATATCAAATCCAGTCGTAAGTCGGGATTTGTTTTAGCCTGTGCCAATGCATTCTCTGATATATGCGAGTCGACCATAGGTCGCCTCGCGTATATATATAAGAGAATGCATTGGCCTAACAATTTTTTACAATTTTAATAATTTGTTCTTGTATTCTTTAACAATTTTATAATTTCACCCATACAGAGCCCCAGACAAACATGAGCAGACGACACTCTTCTATATGCTTCTATATATGTGTGGGGCTCCCTGCAGGGTAATGAACGTTTTTTATTTTATGTCCTAAAAATTGTAAGAAACATTTATTTAAAAAACATGATAAAACATTGTTAGGCCAATGCATTCTCTTATATATGCGAGGCGACCTATATATGGTCGACTCGCATATATAAGAGAATGCATTGGCACAGGGTAAAAAATAATCCCGACTTACGACTGGATTTGATATGGCTGGTCACATATAGCCCGGGGAATAGTTAGCTCGCCGGGCAATGGTCAAAACAAATCTCTGGAACGTGAGGACGCTTCGTCCAATCATAAAACAGAGTATGGCCCTCTGTGAACTCAAGGTATATAATGCTGGAAAATATTGTCTTCAGTTAAGGGAAATGTTGTTTCTGTGTCAAGTTGCACGTGTGGCACCTAGTTTTCAAAATTGTCAAATATTTTCGTAACCAAAGTCGCCTCAAAACACATCAAGGTGTTCCACTGATCTACGCCGCGACAGTTGTCAATATTTACCTCTCATAACACGAACAGAAAATGTGTACACATGATACATGTTCTTGAAACAAGATAAGTTCACAGTGAATTAACGAATAGTGAACTCTATTAACCCACACGCATTTGGTCGAAATTGACGTTTGTGTTGGTCAAATTGAATGCATACCACAAAGTATTAGTGCCATTTGCGCTTTGTTTTTGTGCTTACTCTTTGGGGTTGCGAGGAAAGAAATATGTGATGGTATACATTAAGCTGTTGTATACAGCGATTCCCCTGATGGATAATAACACAAAAACAAACAGAAACAATGCAAAAGATAATAGCAAATATTGTAAATAAAATAAACGGTGCTTTGTTGTTCATCGTCAGACGCATATAGGCGAAATCATAATCACAACCTAAACCTCAACAGTTCATGGTCGTCGCTTGTATTCCCAATTATTCATGGTCGTCGCTTGTATTCCCAATTATTCATGGTCGTCGCTTGTATTCCCAATTATTCATGGTCGTCGCTTGTATTCCCAATTATTCATGGTTGTTTCCCATAATACTCCCCAATTTGTTTCCCACACGAAGACAGCCATGTATTTACTCGCATAACGCGGCGTTATGGGAATAATTATAATTTGACCTTACTGTATACGCTATACGTGTATATTTACATACTAAGTGTGATTATCACTAAATCCAGCATTCTGATTGGTCGGCGCCCACGTGGCTAGTTGCAGTTATTTCTCGGTGAACGCGCAGCAGCTCATAACACCAGGCTCATAATTACATCGTCGCGTCATATAGGTTTGGGAAAGACGGACGCATAATGTTTTGGGCGCATTTGGACTCGCGCAGGATTGACTTAATAAATCATCGGGTTTCAATATAAAGAGAAATTGTTCCTGTTAACTTTTGCCAAGGGTGCTATGGTATATTTTTGGCTGGTTTTGTCACGATACACTTTTCGATTTAAATACATTTACAAAAGTGGCTTTTTCGCTAAATGTATATAAATATAAGGATTAACTGTCATGTGGACTGTTTTTATGGAGATGTAACCGTGAGGTAAGTGGTCATAACTTGTATGTAAAACCCTTCGGGTTTTACGCAAGTTATGGCCACTTACCTCACGGTTACATCTCCATAAAAACAGTCCACATGACAGTTAATCCTTATGTAACAGTAAAGTTGTAAAGTCTTACATTATTTTAATTAACTTTAGTATTTAGTAAATGAGAAAGCTTTACATTTTCTATTTACGTGTAAGGTTCATACAACATCATTGGTCACTCATTCAAAGCCACTATAGTGATGAACTTGGTGGAGAGTACTCAACTGTTGCATTCTGATTGGTCATTTCGGAACGAGAGGGTTGGACGTTTGTCATATTTGGGAGAATTTTCACATGAAGATTTCTCATAAGAAATTAAAATAGTGGGTATGTGTTTTAATGAGGGATACGGCGTTGTGGTCTATGAGATTCCCAACGATCACGAGTTCGATGTAAATACTGGCTCCAGATGCAATTCTACTGAACTTTAAAAAGCACGCCCAATTATTGTGTTGACCGCTTTTAGTGAATATGTCAATAACTTGTGACGTCGTGTTCGATTTCCGATCTGTTTTATTTGGAAATGAAATGGCTGGGCTTATTAACAGTTGAGCAATCACCGAACATAATTTAGTGTAACACACACGGGCTATGTAAATATTCTACAATAAAACAGAATTCACACCTTTATTACATGACATATTGTTAATGTGATATACAGTACATACATAATGTATACAAGTACTGCATTAATACATCCCTGTTAATGTCCATTCGCATTTTCTTTACTATATGTGACCCGCCATATCAAATCCAGTCGTAAGTCGGGATTTTTTACCCTGTGCCAATGCATTCTCTTATATATGCGAGTCGACCATAGGTCGCCTCGCATATATAAGAGAATGCATTGGCCTAACAATTTTTTACAATTTTAATAATTTTTTCTTGTATTCTTTAACAATTTTATAATTTCACCCATACAGAACCCCAGACAAACATGAGCAGACGACACTCTTCTATATGCTTCTATATATGTGTGGGGCTCCCTGCAGGGTAATTGATGTTTTTTATTTTATGTCCTAAAAATTGTAAGAAACATTTATTTAAAACAAATGATAAACAATTGTTAATCCTTATGTAACAGTAAAGTTGTAAAGTCTTACATTATTTTAATTAACTTTAGTATTTAGTAAATGAGAAAGCTTTACATTTTCTATTTACGTGTAAGGTTATCTTGATCCCTCGTCCAAACTTAAAAATACCACCGATTATTTTTCGTTCAGAAATGTGATCACATCTCCGACCAGAATCAGTGCTACATCCGCGACGCTTTTGGACCCCATCATTATAAGCCCTGACATCCAAGTGCGGGATGCCGACATCATTGACTTAGAAATTTCGGACCACTTAGGTGTTTATGCGACCATCTCATTTGATCAAATGTCACCCCCTTCTTTCCAAAGGAACAATTGTCGCGGCGACTTCCAAATGGCGGCAATTTTAATAAATGATGCAAATTGGGATGATCTCCTCCAGCATGAGAACGACATTGATAGGGTAGTGCACATTTTCTATGACCAATTCGACGTCGAGATAAATTGGGATGGGTCGCCATCAAATCTGGCACTGAAAATAATTGGACAAATTACAAAAAATCGAGGAACAAAGTCAACAACATGGAAAAGTATGCGAAAGTCAAATTTGAGAACAACATCGAAGATAGAGTAAATGACAGTTCTTCGCCCCGTGAATTCTGGCATCTCATCAACTTTCATTTGAACAAAAAGAAGATAACAAGAATACCACCCATTTAGCCCACGGAAGGAGATATTAAAGTCAATGGTGTATCTTTTGTCTCAAACGATCTTGGATAAGCTGAGTGCCTGAATAAAAATATATTTCAAACTCAACGATAGACCCGAAAGATAATAAATTACCTGATTTCAGTTCAAGATGCAACAAAGAATTATCAGAACTTAAATTTTCAGTCGACGATGTCATATCTGCGATAAAATCACGTAAAGCCAACAAACCACATGGCTGTGACGGAGTTACTCCAAAAATGCTCCACGGCACGGCTGAAGCTATAGCCCACCCCCATTTATAAATTGTTTTTAAATCTCTGAAAACGGGTAAGTTCCCATCACAGTGGAAGAAAGCCAATGTGATTCATATCTTTAAAAATGGAGATTCCGCGGATAGCGCTAATTACCGACCAACTTCCCTTCTACCATGCCTGGGTAAAGTCTTTGAAAAGATAGTTCTAAAGAGAATCTCGTCCTTCTTTGATGAAAATAAACTCCTATTTCAAAATCAGTCGAGTTTCATTCCGAAGCATAGCACAACATTTCAGTTGATTGATCTTTATCACCAGCTGTGTCAGACCCTCGACAAAGGCTTATACACTTGTTCAGTATTTTGTGATATATCTAAAGCCTTCGAGAGAGTCTGGCACAGAGGGTTGATTGGGATAACTAACAGGGACGCTTTCTAAATGGCTGAAGGACTATCTCTCTAACAGGAAGCAAAGATCCGAATCAATAACACTTATTTTGACTTTGAAACATCACAGCGGGCGTTCCTCGAGGATATATCCTTGGGCATTTCCTTTTTTTAATATGCATTAATGACTTACCTGAAAACCTCACATCAACGGTCCGAATGTATGCTGATGACACATGTCTCACAGCTTTTCACTTCAATCTTAACACCCTACAATAAGAACTGAACGAGGACCTCAAAAGGGTCAGTCTATGGGCTTCATTAAATCTGGTTAGTTTCATTAAATCCCAAGAAAACCAAGGCAAGATCATTCTCATTCATGCCTCGAGATAACTCCGCAGATTTAATATTTCAGGACGAAACTATTTCCTTTGAAGAATCGCATAATCACCTTGGTCTTGATTTTCAATCAAATTTAAAATGGAACAAACAAATAGAATACACAGCAAACAAAGCTACTTCTAGACTATCACGATTGAGGAAATTAAAAAACGATCTCGATAGAAAGACACTTGAAAAAATTTACAACGCGTATATCCTTCCCATTTTGGATTAAGCTGGCATCGTATGGGATTCCGCACATGATTATTTATTGAAAAAACTCTACCGAATACATAAAGACGCCGCTAGAATCGTAACCGGCCTAAATCGTTCAGTATCACTTAACAAATTATGGCTCGAGGTAGGCTGGCGGCCTGGCGCATACTACCCAGGCGTAGGCAACATCGCCATTTGCAAGCAATTTACAGAATTATCAACGAAGATGACCCTTTGTATATGACATATCTCCTACCAACACGCTCCAGAAAATCGGCATATAACTTTAGATTTCCGAAAAACATTTTATTCCTATTTCGCTAATACTGAACATTTTAAACATTCATTTCTCCGATCCGTTGTTCTGGAATGGAACAAATTACCTGTGTATATAATCAAAGCAACGTCCATTTCAGATTTCAAAGCCAATTTAGGGATTATAGACCCAATAACAAAACCCCCCTCTTATTTTTATACAGGAAAAAGGAAAATTAATACAATGCACTGTAAAATTCGGAATCAGTGTAGTGATCTCCGTTCGGATATGTTTGATAATCACATATCAGATTCGCCTATATACCCCTTTAACTTAGGCATTGAAGACGCCAATCACTATTTTCATGTATGCCCTTTATTTATACATCAGAGAATTTACTTCTATCGAAATCTAAGTATTAATGGATTTCAATCATTAAAAGCAAATAATTTGTTATATGGGGTTAAAAGTATATAAAACCACAAGAACACTACTCTTTTTTACGCATTACTCAATCTTTCATAGCTAAAACAATCCATTGTATGATATCATGGTTAATCTCGCCATTCATCTCCCAAACACACTGAATTATAGGCTTTTCTTCATAACCGAGATTGGAATACAGATGAAAACCCGATATCCACAGCACACACACTCTGCACTACTATTTATAAACACTGTGCTGCATCTGTTATGTATGTTCCATGATTGTATCAGGAGAGGTGCAAATTGTAAGTTTGGAAACTTGTGCCCCGATCCCTATGTATATAATATTTATAGATACATTAAAATATGTTTAAAGTAAACAAAGTAGGCTAATATTTAACTACTTTGGGTACAAGGATTAATACGAACTACACAGTAGCTAATTTTACTACCTGCGGGTGGTCAGATTTGTTGCTACCTCCAGGTAGTTAATCTGATAACTACTATTGGGGGAAGCATTCTACCTTGTTATTTTAATTGGTATGCAAAGGTGTTAAATCTAATCACTCTTGCTATACATATAGTAGTGACATGTGGATCAAATAACAATGGAGAATACAGTTTTAATATTTATTAAAAAATCCATAATAATAAATACAAAGTCCAGAGCATTTGAGGTTTTAGCTTGAACTAATTGCAACATAATGTTTCTTGCCAGGAATAATACGATAACTGAAGGTCTTCGATGTTTCAGAAATGTTCTCACTAGATTTTGAAATAAAATGATTACTTTATGCATCTATGTATGTTTCATTGCATGGACTGTGTCTGCAATCCAGAGCTGACGTTATGAAATGACATATTTGAGGTAATTCAACTCAATAAATTGATAGCCACATCACACTGTGGAGGCATTTACATAACCTTGGCGATGAAAATATGGCCCTATGAATCATTGTTCTTGACTCTTTAAAAACAAATTGCCATTTTGGGGGGTTTCTCCATTTTAAAGATATTCGTGCATCAATAGAAAAAAATCAATGAGTGTCGAGTGGTTACCGTTGTGGTCTTTGCAATAATGGGTGTATCGTTCATATGCAATTGAGTGTTTGTCACACGACCCTTTTGTTATAACGATAAATTACAATTAAGGTATCTTTGTCTTGTTGACTACACGACATTCTATAAATAATTCCGAAGAACATAGATACGTTCGAAATATTAATAAGCTTTAACAAATAATAAACAAGACGGAAGCACCCTTCACACATTATTTCAGTCTTCGGCCCAGTGATACGTGCGGGCATTGCTTAGTATCCCTCGTCACAACTGAGCGGAGCCACTCTCCCGTATTACTTATTAAGGGAAACGATACACCAAGTGCATGGCATCCGAAATAGTATTATTGTCTCTTTCATACAGTTTCAGTCGAGCAGAATCAGAACAGCCCGTGCACCTGGCTAAGCCAAAAATCATTTTTAATATAATTGTGACAATATGTAGTTCACTTGAAGCGAACACACCCTCATGTCATGATATGCAGTCAAAGAAAATATCAATCACCCACTTAGTCAAAATTGCTGACAGAAAGGGAATACGTAAACAAACTTTTGAAAGTCAATATCTGGCCATCAAATGGGCTCATTTGCTCGACAGTACTTGTACATGTACATTTTGTTAACAATACTGAGGCGTACCACAATTTACGAAGTAGTTACATTTTCAAAACATTTATTGTGGCAACAAATCGTCGAACACATAACAAAAAACTTTCTGTCAAATAAACAGAAACATGTTCACCTTTCCCACGGTAAAGACATTTCTCTTGGCAAACCCAGTTGATATCAACGCGTTTCTCTCAGAATTCATGCCATGTTTCTCAGAATACATGCCAGGAGAAATGATGACATAGCCATGTCGTTTTCACGAGCCATGAATATTTTACTCAAACTAGCTATTAACCTAGTTTGTGTGGTTAACGTGCTTTGCTTTTCCAGTATATACCAAAATCATTGAATATAATCACAAATATGGCATCATATTTCTACCCGGATGTACCATTATGAAACTACTGTTGGGAGAATGTCATCGTCGGGACCAGATTTTGGGTCCGGACAATCGGCAAGTCTCGTGTTCGGCCGAAATATCTGGCCCCTCGGTGTTAGATCTTTCAATCCCACGCCCCAGGTCATGATGGATACTGATTTAGAAAAGAGAGAGAACTATGAGAAAAACATTGAGAAAACATGAGGAAAAGATGATATAAAACAATGGTGAATAAGTTGATATTAACAAGAAAGATGAAAGGACTAATATATACAAGTAAGCCATGGTTGCATAATGTTCTGAGTATCACCGATGCTGTATAGTTCCACGGGCTCCGGGGGCACCAACATACCAATAATAGGCTATACCTGTGGTTTCGTATAGTCCATTAACAGCACATTGAGTAACTCACCCCAGGAGTCCATGTATAATACATGATAAGGTTTATTAACATGTATTCCTTCTGGTCTGGGAGTATTATTCGTTTCAAAAGTGTTATTATGTCGGGTGCAAAGGTACTTAGTTTTCATTAGTAACGTGAAAATTAATGCATAACTGTTGATACATTAGCTGGGCAAGAATGTGTATACCCCAAAAAGGCAGAAATTGTGGTGCTTCGGGTTATGACAGGTGGTAATGAAATTTGTTGTTGGTACAGCGGCGTTCAAACGAAATGGTAGTCCATTGGACAATCTAACTCTAGATTTAATTAATGGGGTGAGGTAATTACATACCGATATAGCCAATCGAGCCCTCCAACCAACCATACGACATAGCTATAACTGAAACACAGCACCAACTAAACCATACGACATAGCTATAACTGAAACACAGCACCAACTAAACCATACGACATAGATATAACCGAAACACAGCACCAGCTAAAGTCCAGAGGCACACACTCTAATCAGCCCAAGGAACCCTCATATTTCATTTTCAGTAGATTTATATAATCCTGGCACTGCCAGTGGCAGTCCACTTTTCTTGTAAGGCCTGTGTAGCCTACATTGTACAGTTAGTCAATGCCTTCTATTAAGAGGGTGTAACTCAAATCATCATCATCATTTTTGGGGAATAAGTCACAATGATGAAAAGTTCCTTAAGCTGATCAGAATGTGCACCTCTAGAACCCAACCACACCGCGTACCAAACACAACCACGCCGAACAACTGAAAGGCCAATGTTAGGTAAAGGATAATGATTGAGTGAAGACGTTAGTGTCTGAGGCCAAATGATCACTCGTGGGTCATTAAAACCCACACACCCATGTGCACATCATAATTTTATGAGTGGCATATGGCTATTAGGACACTGTGTTGTGAACACAGGGCATGGTCTGTCGAATATGTATTAATGAATGTATAAGCTTTGCTGAACGGCCATTAAAACATACTATCCAATAATGTTATTGGATTGGCCTATACATCACTAATAGCGAGCGGTTGACAACTGTGCGTGTGATATCTTAACACAATCTGCAGTCGTCACAGTTCAGCACGGGCTGAATGCAAGTTACCATTAATCAGGAACAAATACCGTATTGTATGTCACCTTATACTTTCCCATTCATACCCCAGCCTCGTATGGCAAGCCAAACCGCTATTTAATATTAATTTTACTTAAGTAAAATTGTATTTAACTTAAGTAAAATCATGTAGATGGCGCTTTATTTCACTTAAGTAAAATAAAAAAGACACTTTATTTTACTTAAGTAAAATAAAAAAGACACTTTATTTTACTTAAGTAAAATAAAATGTCATTTTATTTCACTTAAGTGAAATAAAGTGTCATTTTATTTTACTTAAGTAAAATTAATATTACATAGCGGTTTGGCTTTCCATAGACTCACAAGTTAAAAGTCGTGATATTGTGGTTTGCCGCTGTGCTGTGTGGACTCACGGCATGCATGTGAGATAAAAACAATCATTTTTATATATTTCAGCCTTTTTTTCGTATATGATTTCATATTCGATCGTTATTTGTTGAACGATTACTAGCTTGAATTTCAATAACCCTCATTTGGTCAAAGAAGGGACGTGATAACACGGTTTTCGTCTGGGTAGGCCGTCAAGCTTCGAAGTTTAAACTGCACCCCTCCATTCTGCAAACTGTCATGCATCCCTTTTCGGGTTAGCAAACAGCATTCTTCAACTGGATTTCTTATTTTTCTCTTTGTTTTCTGTTTTGACGGTCCATTTTATGTTTGTTGTTGGGTGCATTTTAATTGTTATTTTAGAGTAGACGGGATTACTTATCTTGAAACCCATAAATAAATATCGTTCTTTACATTATATTAGTCGTAGAACCTTCTTTTAGTTTACCTTGATTTAATTTAGAATTGGATCGATAAATTATTTATATAATATGACCATGGGGCGGGGATTGGTTGGTCAAACTTATCATACATGACGATCTGTCTCATCTAAGATTTCTATGTATACACACTTTTTTGTTTTTCTTGGCAATCAACATGTAATATTTAAATATTGACGTGAAAATGTGGTTTCTGTTTGGGTGTGGACAACTAGGAATTTCCAACTGCATTTGTAACCAAATCTGGAAACTTCTGTTTGGACTGCAAGCATACAACTGGTATAATTCAAGCTTTCCAACTGTTGTATACATGCATATATATCTTTAATTGTCCTCCATATGTGAAGAGTTATTGAATACAGAACATATACACACAGAAACATGGACACAAATATGTCAACATATATACAAGTACAAGTTTATACAAAACAAAGTTACATCACAAGGAATTGAATAACATACAGTCGCTACTCATTCGTGTATTATGCATTTAGGCACACGTACACAAGTCCACCCATACCAACATATGCACCCTCTCTCTCAGTTTCTCCCTTCTCATTCGATATATCTCTCTATCTATCTCTATCTCTGTGATATATCTCCCTCTTTCTTTTGCTCTCTCTCTCTCTCACTCTCTCTCTCGCACTCACTCTCGAGTTTCTGCCGCACACGCATCTACACTCTTTAACATATAAACATATTTAAAAGTATTTCAATATGCCTTGTCGATCACAGTCACTTGGAAGCTATATTTATTATATATCGCTCATGTTTAATAAGATGTAATTGTCAATCAATTTCTTAACAAGGCTAAGCAATACCATAGCTTGAGACTTGATTTGGCGAAAAAGTGTACTGTAAATGGTAATGAACAATTTCCCATTTCTACTAAAGAAGGTGGTATATTCCCCAGAAATATGGATAACTGCTTTGCCCCTGTCAACTCGTCCATATACATAAAATAATCTATTCCGAAAGTGTTTATGATATCGTACCAAATATTATTCCTTGTATTCGATATGGAAGTGCAGTTTATTATGGTATGTTCTATAATGCATTGATATTGCGTATTACATAGTAGACAAAGCCCGTTATCTTTATATGCGGTGTGAGCGATAAGTCTAGCAATCATAAGAAATGTAAATTTTTCATCTGGATAAATCCTGCATGTTTGCCACAGTAACGAGGAATTGAGTTTGGTTTGTGTAAGTCCATATTGTGCCAGATCACTATTTGATTCAATACTCTTTCTCCACTCAAGTGCATTTATAGTGTTAATCTCAGTTTTTACGATATTCTTCCAGTATGATTTGGTGGGAAACGTGCTGTCGAGCGTATAGCGTTCTATGTACTCATATAAGTTATACCTCTTTAGAACTGTAGAAATATCTGCCATAAAGGATTGTGGGTGAGAAATTCCAAGAATATGACTATGAAGCCGCACCAGGAACACGGATTTAGCGGTCTTATTTGTATTTAGTCTACATAATGTTGCTAGTAAGCTTAATTTCCTTTTATCAATATATGATTCAAGCCCACCGCACCCCAGAAGCCCCTGTACGATGCAAGTTCTGGTTTGTTGTGGGAATCCTTGAATATGTTTTAGGCAAAATCTATGTGCTCTCTCCGTGAATGCATGAGAAACATTAGATATATTCCAGAGCAGTTCACTACCGTACAGAGCCTTAGGGAGGACGATGGACTTTTAGATACTGAAACAACTGTATGGGGTGATACCGCCTGCGTATAATCCTGCATTAGTCAGCGATAGATATGTGTCTTTGAGTTTTGTGAAAATTTTGTTTGCAAGTTTTGAGTTAAAGCTGAATTTCTCAATAGGGATTCCCAAGTGTGTTCAAGATTCGACTTCGTGTATTACACTGTTGCCAAATTTCCACGACCTCTGTGATTTAATGAATTCACGTTGCGTTTCGTTAAAAACAATGATGAATGTCTTGGATGAGTTATAAAGGTATCTCCATTTCAAGCTATATTCTAGACAAATATTATACAAAGTACGTAGGCCTGACTCTGAAAGTGATAGAAGTACCATGTCATCCGCCTGTACTGGCGAAGTGCACTTTATATCATGCATGTGGAGGCCACATAAAGAATTTTCCAACTCGTATATGAGGTCGTCTACATACAACATATAAAATAGAGGTGAGAGGATATAGCCTTGTCTAGCTCCTTGAAAGATGCCAAACCAGTCTGAGAAAGTATTTCTATACCGTACGCAACATTCGATACCCGTCAGGAGTGCTTTGAAAGTGTGCCATATAATACCATTGAATCCTCTTTTATGCAATTTGTACAAAAGACAATTTAACCAGACGGAATCAAACGCTTTTGTGACGTCTAGAAAACAGGCGAATAATTTACTGTGCGTCTCTTTAGTGTAGGAAATGCACTCCTGTAATAAGTACGAAGTTGCCATACAGCTTACTGCGCTCTGAAAACCATGTTGGAGCGGGTTGATGGCTATATTATTTGGCGTGTATGATTGCAAGCGCATGAGTATCACTTTTTCATATAGTTTATATAAAGCAGGCATGATTGTAATTGGTCTGTAGCTGTCAAATGCTTGTTTTGACTTTTTACCGCCTTTATATAGATATATCATCACTCCTTTCTTGGCATTGTTAGGAACATATGAAAATTCTAACATCTTACTGAAAAGGTGGCACAATTTACAAACTATGTATGGTGCGCTATAAACAATGTGTTCATTTGTTATCGAGTCATGTCCCGCTGCTTTATTCCTGTTGAGTTTAGGTATAATATCGATCAACTCTGATTCACTGACTGGACAGCAGAGAATTTTATCAAGGTCGGTATATTTGTCTTTTTTAATAGACGATACATATGAATTAACCGATTTAAGATGATTAGCGTCAAACTGCTCATTTTGTAGTGGTATGAATAGGTTTCCATAGTATGATGCCCATGCATTAGATATAGACTGGTTAGTACGGAGAGTTTCACCGTTGTGCACGAAATGTGACGGCGATAGCGTGTTACGTTCTCTGTGTTTGTAATTGACCAATCGATAGAATGTATTCTGATCTATTTCTGCGCACTTGTCGATTTCGGAATCACGGTCCCGCATAAATTGTTCTGAAGTTTTGCGATGTGTACGTCGAAAAGAGCGTTTTGCTTCTTTATAATGGCGATATGAATTGGAACCTTCGTAATGAGGTTTGCCTTCTGCCAACCAGAATCTGCGACACTCGCGCATATTAAAGTGGGCGGATTTTAACGAGTTGTTCCAATATGGTTTAATATGACTACGGAATTTTGATTTAGGAACAACTTCTGAGGCTGCATTACTGAGAGCAGAAACTAAGGAATTATAATAGTTATCAATCGAAGATACACTATCTATTTCAACAGTAGGGCAATTTTTACCCACGTTTGTCGCAAACGTACGAGCGAGTGTCGGATTTGAATTCAGAGCTGACCATTTTAATTTTGTCGATCACTGTACATGAGAGGCCTGAGGCTGAAGTACTTCGTCATTCATACATAATACAATGGGACGATGCGTTGATACGTCGATGCTATCATCTTGTAAAATATCAACTGTTTGTATTTTGTGGCTCATTGCATTATGAATAAGGAAATGGTCTATAATTGAACCAGAATCAGGATATGTCGGTGGTACGAATGTTTTTACCGTGGTAGTTTTGAACGATTTTTCAATTGGAGAGCAAACACATTTGTCCATAAACATATTTGTCAATAGCATGCCTCTGTAATTTGGGCGAAAGGAATTTACGTTAAAGTCCCCCATAACGATTACAGTTCCCAACGAACTATAATAGTCAAATAAATTTGACACTTTCTCAATATACTTTGAGAAAAAATCGTCAGAGTAATTGCTGGAAGGAAGATATACTTGGAATATGTAGTAAAATGTCCATTGATTAATGTATAGTTGAATTCCAATAATTCTATCATCTTCAGTGTCGATAATTGATACATTGTCATTCCACTGCTTATGCCAAAAAATAGCTACTCCGGCTTTTGGTCGACCCTTTTATCAGGAGGGCCGGGTGTTGCGTCACATACAGTGTAGGAGTTATAGTATTGTGATATATGGTCCATGAACGATATATTGGATTCCTTCAGCCAATGTTCTGAGATGCCACAAACGTCCACTCCCTGCCTATCGAGAAATCTAGATAAGTAGGAGGAGGATGAAAAGATGCCAGTGGCATTCCATGACATAAAGGATAACATGCTGAAAATAAAATATGTATAAAGAAGTGACATCATCAGAGAAGAACTATAGTTCTGATCTCAATGATGCAGTTTAGTGCCAGCTAGGGACGCGGCTGCTGTTCAGTTGTTCACGAGAACAATCCAATCTGGTAGTATCCATTCGAATGCATGTCATACCCACCGGCCAGAAGTCTCTGTCCAGAATAAATTCAGAGTGGTCATTTAATACATTAATCCTGGCAGTAGAAGTTTCATTCACACTTGGATAGAGGCGAACTATAGAAAACTCCACTCTGTTGTCATACATGTATTTCTCAATGTCGTCTGAAGAGTAGTTATTGTCTATGTCTCTCAGAAGTACTCGGTCGGTCTTAATTGGGATTCTAGAACTGTAATTCGATTTTGGAGTGCGTCTAGCACGTCTGTTATTTATACCATTTTGTTGTCCGTTGTTCCATCGCTGGCCTATCGGATCTTTTGTATAGTGATAGTTACCATTATAGTTTGGCCGAGCACGATCGTGGTATTCAGGGTAAAGCTTCCTGTGAGTCGAATATGAATTTCTAGGCGAATATGATCTACTGTGAGATGAACGGCGTCGTCTAGATGAGTGAGAACGGTGTCGCCTTGGTGAACGTGAGAATGAATGACGTCGTGATTGGGAGCAACGACGTCTTGATGAGCGAGAACCCTGAGGTGAACGCGGGCGATAACGTCGAGATGAACGAGAACGATGGCGCGATGAGCGTGAATGAAGTTGAGTGTGAGAATGAGAACATGTTGGAGAATTAGATCTCGACAGTCGCGGTGATGATGCACGTTGCAGATGAGCAGTTAGGTTCATTTCTCCGACGGTGGACTCGACATCGGCTGATCTAATTGATTCAGTATCAATGACATCTACTTTGGACGAAGTTGATTGAGTACCATCATATGATTTGTACGTAGATTGCATCCTTTGTGTTAGCTCACTGAAAAAGGTTCCCATCGTGCTTTTAATAAAGTCAACACATTCTGCGGTTCACGATGCCTTGTTTACATTAGAAGAATCACAATTTTGTCTGCATTCAATCAGTTCTTGTACTTGACCGGTTAGTGCATCTAGTTTTGCAGAGTTTGAATTTATTTTTGCATATTCTATAATCATGCGGTCTAAAACGTCTGAGAAGTCCTGACGCAGAACAGTAAAATCAGTTTTTATATGGTTTGAACCGTTCAGGTTATCATCTTGTAGTTGCTCAATTTTTAGTTTGTTTTCATGCACTATTCTTTTAATTTCGGCAACGTCCTCTTCAACATATTTCACTCTGATGTCTAATCCAGAGATGTTTCCCTGTATCATGGGGATATCTATATATCTTCACCGACTTCAATTTTAACATCAGATAAATGTCAAATCATTGTTACTTTTACAACTGATGTGATTAAGTCATTGATATTTCCAACTATTGAAAATTTTGATAAAAGTTTCGCGCGAAACCAGCCCAATCCACTCGCCACGTCCTTGTCTCACATTTTTCGCAAATTTGGAATTCAGTTTGATTTAATTCTTCACTGTTGATGTCGCTGGGAGATTAAAATGTCGAATGTTATTAATCGACTGGAAGATAATCGCTGATTCCGCCCTGGTTAAGTTGTCCAGCTAGTTTTCTGTGATGCTGGTGGGTCATGCTGATTTGATATGATGCTGGTATGGGACAACTAATGCTGTTAAATACAATATATTGCTATTTTTCTAAAGTTGTTATTTAGCTATGTTTGGCGAATCTGGTTTGAGAAAAAGCTAGTGTGCATGTGCATGAAACATTCAAAAATATGTATATTTTAAAATAGTTTAATCATGGCTGCCCGTGTGTTTGCAAAAGCGACAGGAATAGACTAACAAGAGGAACGTTCTTTATTGTTTCGTGCCGTCCAGAACTTTCTGCATTCGATCACTTGAATTATTCTTTCTGTAGCTTAACAGGCCGCATGAGAATGTTAGCGTATTTATCGACATATGTTGATCCCTGGAACCGGACCCCGATTTAATAAAATTCGAGCATAATTTGGATCTCCAAACCACCCATCCCTTGAAATATCTTACAATATACATCTATATGTTTTTCAATGTTTTATAAACATAATGGCTTTTCTCCATTCGTTTATATTAGCCACTGTCATGTCGTGAAAATGACGACTAAGAAAAAATAACGGTACATTTTCAAAACAGCATCACTTTGCTCTACCAACATAATAGTAAGTAATCAGGCCCCACCAGCATTAAAGCAGGACCACTCAACCAGGAGTGTTTGTTCCTCATTCCCGAGGTGGTCATTGTTTTACCGGTCATTATTTAGATAATGTTCTGGAGCAGAATAATCACGATGGAAAGCACCAGACTCCCTTTTATGCTTTACAATATAATGATGAATCTACGCATGCTAGAAAATGTAAAAATCCCCTGGCTAGAATTTGTAAATCCTGAACTGAATAAACTGGGCATGTCATATACGTGGAGAAACCAAGCAGTTAGTAGCACAAAAATGTTTGCCAATGCCACCAAAACCAGAACTATGGACATCTATATATCAGACTGGCGAGCATCTATGGAAAAATCAAATAAATACGCATTTTATAGATGCATAAAGCCAAACTTCGGCAGGCCACGATACCTATCTCTCAATGATAACAATATCGTCCTGCCACTACTGAGATTCAGAACCAGAAACCACAGACTTCCGGTGGAAACTGGTTCTTGGACGAACACCCCATACTCAGAACGAAGATGCACTCTTTGTATGGATGAACTCGGCGATGAATACCACCTTGTTATGAACTGCCATCGGTTAACTGTCCTCAGAACTAAATATTTGAAAGCCTACTATCGCAACCGACCGAACACAATTAAATTACATGACCTCTTCGATACAAGTAACAGAAAGATCATAGTAAATCTATCAATATATCTAAAAAAGGCCCAAACACTAATGATCCACTCCTGAGGCTCAATGAAAATCAAATGCCCACCCTCATTCAAGATATGTACAGGGAATCGCCCCACATACATTATATACCCCCAATAATTATAAGATAACATTATCACATTATAAGATAGCTATACCCTCAATCAATATACCATGTGCATGTAGTACACTAATAACTCCAACCTATATTGTGTATGTATATTATGTCACCTCACATTTATATTATGTAATATGTACACTGTTTGAAATTGAATCGCTTGTTATATCAAATGCGACGAAAGGCGTAATAAACATCTGAATCTGAGCTGATATTAAATGACTCGCAAAATCATTACCACCTATATGCCAGCTAACACATCGGCGTCTTCAGTGGGAGACATTCGTCGGGATATTACTCAAGAAACAACAATAGGTAGATGTTCAAGTGGGTTTTAACCATAACAACGTGCAAGATGCTTCTACAAGATTCTCTATATCTCTTCCCATAGCGCTTCCAACAAACGTGTACACAGATAAATAAAATAAAATGTATGTGTGTCAGCAGAGACGTTAATTTTCCTCGAGTCTCTGGGTTAAATTTATACCAGACAAATTTGGTTTTCTAAATATTTTTTGTGTTCTCTTTAGTTAATTTAATAATACATTTTTAGTACAAATGCGTTGATATTCTAAAAATAGTAACGTCTCCTGTCCCGGGTCATAGCACTGCAAGACGATTCAATTGGTGTGCCACCCCCATAAACATACTGTTCTTAGATACTAGAATGTTATTATTATCTGAAAAACATACATTACTTATTTTTAGTTGAAGTTTATACACTAGTCTTTGCAAACATACATCTACAGACTTGTGGTCCTGATTAGGCATTTAATATATTGGCGGTATGTTTCTGTTAAGAAATGGAAAGTAGCACCTAATGTTTGGGGCAGAAATATCAAATGGAAGTAATGAAATGCTGTACTATAATGTTTTTAACAATGATGAATGAAGAAAGGAATTAACGGGTATAATATTATATATATAATACAACATAAATTAATAGCATTAGGGTGGGACGGGTAATTTATCAATTTTAATTCATCGTGAAAATTGAAGATCGATATTTACAGATTTTCCAGTTAGGACTTATTCGGCCACAGTTCATTATACATGTAATTTCAATTTATTTTAAAAAACGAATTCAATTAATCCTTTTTCCTTCCCTCTTCTTTCTCTCTTCTTCCTTTTTCTCTTTTTTTTTCTTTAATTTCCTATGGGTTCGTGTATAATTGATAATGGTTTTGAATATAGATCCTATATAGAGTAGATGGTCAGTCCTGTTTTAAAACCTGTACTGATCACTCACGGTATAACCTGGTTGCATTATGTTATGAAATCGACATATAAACACCAAATAAACAAAAACAAAAATGAAATAAAAATCCGAGCAAGGGATCTATTATGGAAATATTCAAGAATTTCTAGAAATTAGAAATTAAATTAGATATTAGAGAATTGGGAACGAAATTGGGGCTAGCATTCATATACCGACTCAACTCATAGATGTAAATACTAAATTTCTTGGACAAATGGTCTTAGTTAACCGTAGTCTGATCACTTATTACTTAAAGGTACGGTTGGCCTTGGCGGTGGGTATCCTGTGAAAATATCTCCACCCGTCAAAAACCGCCACAAACAGAAAGAACATCAAAATGTAGATATACTTCGTCCGTATACAAATAAGAAATATCGCATGAACAGTATGTTATGGTCATATGTTTGACCATTGTTATGTAAACAAAAGCGTAAAAATTTACTTTTCTGGTGTTTGTTTATATTATGATGGTAAACATAAAGAGCGTTCTGTGTTGGTGAATACCTGATATGGAACTAATAAAGAGCGTTTATGCCATTTGTGTGTGATTAGCCAGTAGCATTGTGCTGTCTTCTGTGACACAATCAGGCTCTTGCTTAGGTAAAATATAGTAGGTATGTATGATAACATGCTGTTTACGCCATGGTCATGGTATATATGAACGGAACTGTATGCGTTTTACTGTTTTTCTGTTTACGGTGTTTGGAACAAATATGACTATTTTCGACAATTAAGGCCGCACGTGCCTTTAACCCTTCCAAGACGCGGGCCTTCTGAAAGATTGCAAAAACACTGCGCCAATGCATTCTCCCATATGCGCGAGCCTCCCACGAGGAGCCCCGCATACATAAGAGAATCCATTGTCCTAAACGTATATACATCAAATAAACAAAAATAAGAAACCGAGGAAGGGATCTATTATCGAATATTCAAGAAATTCTAGAAATATGATATTAGAGATTAAAGAAATTCGGACTAGCATCCATATACCGACTCAACTCATACAAATGTAGATATAAATACTAAATATCTTGGACAGCTGGTCTTAGACAACCATAGTCCAATTACTTATTACTTAACCCTACCAATGTAGGAGCCTTCTGAAATTACAAAAACATTGCAAAGACACTTCGCCAATGCATTCTCCCATATAAGCGACCCTCCCACAGGGAGCCCCGCAAACATAAGAGAATACATTGGTCTAAAATTATTTACTTTGACAGCCGTTGCACTCCCCCATAAATGCGAGGCTCCCCAAAGAAGACTCGCACATACAAGAGAATGCACCGGCATGAGGACTTTATAGTCCAACAAATTAGACTATTCGGATTAGTCCAACAAATTAGACGATTCGGATTAAGACCTATTTTAAGGATAAAGATAATCGTAAATGTCCAAATATGAAAATATATCTTAATCCGAATAGTCTAATTTGTTGGACTATAAAGTCCCCATGCCGGTGAGGTATTAAGACCACATAAATGTCAAAATATTAAAATAGGTCTTAATCCGAATCGTTTAATTTGTTGGTCTAGGGACTTTAATGCAGAACCAGCGCATCTGCGCTCATGAAAGGGCCAATCCAATGATGTTTATTATTATGAACCATAAATGTGATATTAATTGCATTATAAACAGAAAAATAATATGTACATATAAAATTCAGGATGTTCCTCATCAAAAAAACATATCTTGATGTCATTAATATTTCTCAGTCCAATTAAACGTACATAACCCGATTCAATGGTCTCTGTGTCATGAAATTCCAACAATAGCAACATTTCTTTAAATATTCTTTTTGTTATCAGAATTGATTAATTACCAAAAATAAAATTAAAATGCTGACAGCTGTCAACTATAGTATCAAATTTCCTAAATAATATTATATATGAAAATGTTATTCAACACAATTTTGTGTCGGATTATAATTATGTCGGTCGATGTCAGATATCTGCTTTGCCATTTAATACCCCAAAAATAACAAATCCAAAACTTGAATCAAATATATTTTACCCCCGAAAATAAAGAGCAAAGAGATAGCTATTAAAGAGGGTTACTTCGGATTATGTATCTTTAACAAGAGGATGTAGTATAAAATGATTATTTATTTCTTTATATAATGAATATTTATTTAGTGTGTAAGATTGTGCGTGGTATGAATTTTGAATACCGTTAACAGCGGGATGTGAACCCCGCGTACTGGCTGAAATTAGCCCTCCTGCATAAAATTAGGGGGTGGTGACACCCTCATAATGTGGGTGGGCTATTAGTTAACAACGTTGTACTCACCGAGTAAAATAATTAGGATTAAACAAACGATTAAACTCCTTCCAAATGTATGTCTCTAGCTTTCACTCCTCTTCAATGAATAATAGACGCAAAACAACATGCACTGATGTATCAGCTGCAAACTTGCGACTGCAAATAAATTATGTGTTCAGTGCGCGCATCGTTTTATGTCAATCATTTCTGGGAACTCAAAGCAGTTTCATAGAATTCAACATACTGTCGGTAATGTAGGTTACAGTGAAGTAATTATTTCCCATAGGTCTCAATTCTGGGTAAACCCGAATCGAATAGCCACGCATAACTGTACTACATGAGTCAGTGTGTTAACCAGAACTGCATAAGTCTCAGTGTTAGCACATACCGGCCTGCAGCCCTGAATGTCATCGCATTGTGATACAAGAGTACATGATCTCCAAGATTTGAATCTGCTTGAAAAAAAATCATATCGTCGAGCATGGAATGTACCTTTAAATTTCGGATTTAAAATCTAGATTCATAATTGCATGACAAAACTATTTACATTTTTACCTCACACTCAAAAAGTTCAAACTTGGAGCCACGTGCTTTACAATGTGCCAATGTTTTGTTTGGCGTCTGAAATTTCAAGAGGAGTGATTGCATGTATTTTATATGTTTGAATAGCAAAACAACTAATATGAACATAAGCTAGCTTAATTAACGAACCAAAGCTGACTAACATGGGTGCCCGTTTGGTGGGTTGGGGCAATTAACTGTTAGTGTGGTCATTCAACCAGTAAAACTGATGTTGTGATATGGCATTGCAGCTGAAACGACGATAGACCTCTATCAACCGACCAACATGGATGTCCATGTGGCTTCAATCTCACATGATTGAATAATTTTACAACTGGTACTTCAAATTCATAAAGTTAGAAATATTCTAAATGTGGCCATTTGTTGGTCTAGTTACAACATATTTTACACTGAATACCAAAGTTAGGGGGGTCAATCCCAGAAACCCTCCCACCAATTATGTGGTTCTAAACCCAGCTCATAAATCAACCCACAGGGTTAACAGTTCACATGCGGTACATATGGGTAAATCTCATATTTCTGCCCCTATTTGAACCAAATATTAAACGAGAGGCCTATCACGATCGGCATATGTTTAACCCATACCTTGGCGATAGCGATTAGCTATAACTGATAATTGGTCAAAGATATGATCACAGTAATACATATATCAGTACTTAAACATAAAATCAAAAGCTCATATTATATAATTTGTCTTAATAAGGGGTTAAAGTATTTGGGGTGGGTGAGTCGTTTTAAATCTCATAACTCTGTCCCTATTCACACAAGGACATCTCACTGTGAGATACAATGGTTTAGCCATTAATCAATTTGACAGATAGGATAAATAATTATCCAGCCAGCAGGTTGTTTATCTTTACCTTCATACAACGGCATTACATGCAACTATTGAAATAAAATCTGCCTATTTTCAAAACAGGACATCACACCTAATTAATGATATACAATTAAAACAAATTAGTGTCAATGACATTTTTTTTTAATTAAATAATTTTGTTATTATTATAAAAGTTTTTTAATATTTTTTGCCTGTTAAATTGAGCGAGGAAATTCAAGATAAACATTTTTTTTTAAATTAAAATTTGGAATTAAAAAAAAAAGGGGTCATAACTCATAAATCGGATCAAACCCATATTCGAACTTGATCTGTATTTTGAGCTGACAATCTCACATATCAAATTTGTTGTCAATCAGATAAAAAATGTGTGAGATTTTGCAGCATGCGTGAATTCTAAGTAAAAAGGGCCATAACTTTGTAAAAAAAATCTTGGATCAAACCCATATTCGAACTCGAACTGTATTTTGGGTTGTGAAACCTATATACCGGTTTATACTGTACAAAATTTGGTTTCGATCAAATAGAAAATGTTAGTTATCGCATTATGCCTAAAGTGTCTACGGAGGGACAGACAGACGTATCCGGTACAGATGGATGGACGAACGACGAGTGGCCAAACATTGACACTAAGTGTACCATACTATGGTATACATGTAGGTACCGGTACACATAAACTTTTTATCTCATGTAGAGTACAAGAAAAATATATCAAACCTGGTGTGCCCCTTTAATATTTCTATTTACATTTGTAATCAATTGAAATCAATGTCGAAAAAGCTTTCCATTAATATATAAATAAAACAAACTAGACCTACAGTTCTAAAAGTGTTATGAACAATTATTTTGTTCTCATAGACTGATACAGAGCTTTCAAGTTTTTAAAAATTTGAAAACCGAAGTTGTCTTCCCATTCAACCAACAAAATTCCAAAAAATCTACTAAACTCAATCACATTATTAACTGCCAATAGTAATGCTATTAAACAATAAAACCAGATTACATGTATGCCTTTAAGATGCACAATATATTGTCAATAACACTCACCAGTTGGTGCTAAATATACATGTAAGGTTACTGGCGTTTAAAGCTGTTATCTCAGCGTTGAAAACGCACCCAATGCTGCTGTTTGTGGTTATGTGTGCAGCAGATATGTGTAACATTAAAGGCAGGTACTCAATCTGATCAGACCGTCATAAATTACTATTTCTTTGACTTCGGGGTTAACAAATAATTGATTCGAGTCGAGGAACCTACCCATCAACGCTCAGTGTGACCAGATATCATTTTTTGAAGTTTTGTTATATCTATTGTTTGTGGCCCAGAACACGCTGTCAAAAGGATTACCCAGTATATGTCTGCCCGAGTCGTCAATGATCCAGTCATTCGCACAGACATTTGTTTAATA
This sequence comes from Siphonodentalium dalli, assembly GCA_032622095.1. Taxonomy (NCBI): domain Eukaryota; kingdom Metazoa; phylum Mollusca; class Scaphopoda; order Gadilida; family Siphonodentaliidae; genus Siphonodentalium; species Siphonodentalium dalli. The sequence continues at coordinate 203,446,371 of CP136067.1, forward strand.
CAGTTCTTTATGCCAATTTTTAATTAGTTTATGAATAGAACCTGGTGTGAAATTGTCTACAATGGAGGTTACGAGCAGTTTACCTCATCAAAATACAAACCATTAATAGAACAATGCATATATGGCATCAGTACTGACAGTAGCTCGCAGACGAGTATGAATCGCCACACCGTAGCGTTTCAACCAGGCTCTGCTCAATGCTCATAATTAATTTTATGACCCAATGTATATTAGTTTTTATTTGATAATTTATGCAATAAGAGCAAATATGTCTCAATAGAAATATGCATTTTTTCAAGACTGTGAGGACAATAATCGAATGGATCATCTGGACGATACAGACACTGTGAAATAACATCAACCCCAAGAACATTAACATATTTAGGATATTAAATACCTTCCAACGGTGCACATACAACACAACTAACAGAGCTATAAATATGACTTGTTACGTTGTAAGTTAAATACCATACCGAATCAACAGATATATATATATATATACATGTATATAGGCCTATCATTACATGTACATGTATGTATGTAGATTGTGTTATCAATCAGTTTATTGCCCAATATCGTGCATCTATCAATTCGGTCGATTTATCTTGATATACGGAGCGCGCAGACTCTCATTTCTTGTGCTTTTACTCAATGAGGTTAAATTTTATGATTTAGCCTTGAATCATTTCGTTTTCAAGTAGAGTTAATCTTGATTTTCAATTTAGTTCCATTGTTTACGAAAAATGTGCTATCAACACGCATGTCAGTGTTCATGTTAGTTAATGTCATCCTAACAAACCGCGGTCGAGGGGTGGAGCTTATTCAGCTTAATTTTATATCAAGATGCCCGCAGCTGTTATCAGACGTCTATTGAAACAAGACAGCTGTCAATCAAGACTAGATTTTAAATGTATTCGCATATCAATTTCCAATGCAATTTACAATTTACAATGAAAATACATATAATTGGTAGGGAATGCGATAAAAAATCTACCCAATGCTGCACCAGGAATGGGTACATCACACAAGTGTACTCTATAAACATGGCCATACGGTACCCGGTATGCTATATGGAGAGTCGTGCATGCAGATTAAATGTCCTGTGGCTTCACACCAGTGATACTAGTACAGTATGTCCTCAAAATATATGGCAGTGTCAACACTGCGGATTACCGGTACAAATGTACATGTACATGTTCAAAATACTACTACATGTAATTGGTCAGCTAATATAATTATGCAGCTACATGCGTACAGCTAGTTCAATTTGTGCAATAAATGGGCCCGGGGCCACCGGGTGGACCATATGCATTGGATACATATTTCAATTAAATCATGGCTTCAAAACATGCATTTGTGCTGACAAATTTGACACCACAGTTAGAATTGCTATATCTATGTTAATAGAAAAACTTTGGGCGCCTAAACCTTGACGCCCAGAAACAAAATGTCAACAGAATTATTGTGCTCTGCATGGCGAAAAGAGTCCACGTGGGGCGCGCACACATCACAGGATGTTGTTTTCGCCCTTGCATGGATATGCATTCATCCACAGTTGAAATAACTGTACTTGAGTCAGATTAAGTAAACTGCTGTGTATATACATGTATATGCATGTACATGTTGTATGTTAGCAATATTAAGCGCAAGATCCGCCCTTGATAACTTGAACAAATAAGGTTCATTGGATACAATTGAACAATTTTTGTTGTCTTTGTTTGAAAACAGATCACTGAGATCAACAGACTGTTACAGTACAAGCGTGACACCAAATATTTTGTTATGTTTGTGCAGAAATAGTAATTTTATCAAGAGAGTTAATAAGTCAGTGTAACATGTACATGTACTAGTATGTAAGACAAATCAGCAATGCATATATATATTCACTTCTATAAATTAAATTTGAAATCCAGTTGCCATGTATCTTCGAAAGGTTTGTGTAATGTCAGTCACAATAACATAAGTTGTCATGTTACTGTGCCGTATATTGGAATAAAATATATTAAATGCATTTTGCCTTTATATTTTCATGTAATGTCAGTCACTCAAACACTGAACTATTTGAACGATGCCATCTGATCGCTTGATTAAATTCGGAACAATACAATATTTGCACATTACATGTAGCAGTAAGATTTTATAAAAATAACTAATGTGCCAGGAGGCTAATTACATATTAGGATATTCATCAGATTGATCAATAACAGATCTACCGTACTACCGGTACATTACTAAACTGTCGGCCAGTAAAGATTCATCATGAATCCAGTGTACCGATATACATGTACATTTCAAATAATACATGTATCGTATTGCGTCATATTTATCGCAATATGGGAAATAATAGAAGTTCTGAAGATGGTCATGTGCATAAGAGCAACACCTGAAAATGCAGCAATGTTCTCTCAACTTCTCAACAATCTCAAGTACCGTATACATGTTAAGAAGGCAACCTACAAGTTAATTTTAAAAAATTCTCATTTAGTAGACCGAGTACTGACCCTACCGGGTAGTTGGGATAACAAGCTCAGAGGCGGACTGGCCGATCGGGATACCAGAAAAATTCCTGATGGGCCCGAGGCCGTGGGGGAGGGGGTATATGTGGTTGGGCCGCCAAATGAAACCGATGTGGGCCGCCACATGTGTTGTTTAACCAGCCTAATTGGCTAATAGTAATTTTGTCATTAAATGAACTTGTCAGCATCATATAACACCACGTAAAGACCCCGTTAATCTCGATGTTTTTACGGCAACTCCCAGCTGTAAATCCCGAAAAAATTTCACGCACACCTCATATTTATTGCAAATAATTAAAATAGCGTTTTTTCTAACGTTCAAAGTTTTCAATTATGGATATGCTCCGACAAGGCACGAGTTTTGTCGAACCATCTTATTAGATTTGTCCAAATTCACTTAATCTACGCATGTGTGCCGGAAGTTAGTCATGGTATGAATGATCCGCTTTGCCCACAGCACATCTTTTTACAATCTGGGGCATTACGCGGGTGCCCTATCGAATTTAGCAAATTGTCATATTGTATTATTCCACACATGTATTGTGGAAATATATAAAAACTAACCCAACACGAAACGACCTTATTCTAAAATACCGATAGATAAGGAATAATTTGATAGTATTGAAATAACAAGAGATGGACTGTCGTCCGGTGCATACCCACTCGTGGCATACCGCCTAGTGTGGGCACATCTATAACTTATCATGGCTATACTCAGACATATGAACCCAGAAATCAGCATTTTCATATAAACAAAGATGAATAACTATGGAACAAAAAACAAACAAAAAACATTTGAATGTGCCACTACATGTAAATGTCCTCATATTGGTGAACATCCATACAAAATTTCATTGAGATCCGAACATTACTGTTCAAGTTATGAGCTGAACAGACATCGGATGGACCAAACAGCCAACATTTCCAGATAAACAAAGATGAATAACTCTATAATGGAAAAGCGGAACAGAACAATGGAACCCCCTGTTGAATGTCCTCATAGCAGTGAACATCCATACCAAATTCCATTGAGATCCCAGCACAACTGTTGAAGTTACGACATGAACAGACACAAGATGGACCAATAAGCCATCATTTCCAGATGAACAAAGATGAATAACTCTAGAATGGAAAATCCGAACAAAACGATGGAACACTCTATTGAATGCCCTGATAGTAGTGAACATCCATACAAAATTTCATTGAGATCCCGGCACGACTGTTCAAGTTATGCCATGAACAGACACCAGACGGACTAAAAATCCAACATTTCAAGATACTAGTATTAAAACAAAGATGAATAACTCTAGAATGGAAAATCCGAACATAACAATGGAACCCTCTATTTAATGTCCTCATACAGGGTAGTTGTGAACATCCACACCAAATTTGGTTGAGATCCCACCACAACTGTTGAAGTTACAATATGAACAGACACCAGACGGACCAAAAAGCCACTATTCCAGATAAACAAAGATGAATAACTCTAGAATGGTAAATCCGAACAAAACTATGGGACCCTCCATTTAATGTGCTCATAGTAGTGAACATCCAAACCTAATTTCATTGATATCCGAGCACTTCTGTTCAAGTTATGACATGAACAGACATAGGACGGACGTATGTACGGTACACACAGACGGACAGGTGCAAAACAGTATACCCCCCTTTTTTCTTAAAAGGGGGTATAATAAAGGTGATCGGCTTTGCCCGGGCAATCCGCTTTGCCCGGGTTTCCCCTACAGTTTTCAAAATTTTCTCACCCCGGGCCGAAAAACCATGGACAGCCCGATGTGTCCTGGTCTCTTGTCCGTAGCCGTGTGCATTTGTCTGGAGTTAGACCGCTAGATGTTATAATTTATGCAATTTTTCAGGTAAAAATAACTGAATGGTCTCATACAGGCAATATATAGAACCATGGTTTATGAATATATATGATACTAGAAGGTGACCCGACTTCGTCCGGGCTTTGACCTTGAATTGACCATTTTGAAGGTCAAGGTCAGGTGGGGTCAACACCAACACCCCAAAAATGATGGAAATCGGCCCAGCGGATACCGAGATACCCTATGCATCAAATTTCGTCCGTAAAAATCCGCCAGTTTAACCCGATTTGATTTCCACTCAAGTATATAAACGTAAAGATAAATTACCATCGGTGCCCGAGATATCGCCAAGACGTCTGAAACAGTCAAATGCATCGACCGGTTAAGCGTTAACGTGATCTAACGTTATGACCTCTAACGACGTCATAGAAGTTACGCATTGTTTTTATCCTGATGGAAGATAGTACCACTTCTTCTTGATAATTGAGGCAGATAACTAAAACGGATACATACGCATTATATATCGTTGGAAAGAGGAAACACGAAAGCTTCTCACAGTGTCATTATTATGACTGGCATTTTATTATTCGCGCTGTTTCGAATCGATTTGTAAGCACCGAACTCAAATGAAAGTCCCGTAACACAGCGTAAAAACAGATTTGACCTCGGCACGTGAAAAGTTGACCTCGGATCTGAAAATCAATAGGCCTATGTTACTCCTGGCCCGAAAATACCCCCACATACCAAGTTTCATCGAAATCGGGTCGGCCGTTTTCGAGTTCATCGATTACACACACACACACACAAACAAATGCATGATCAAAGGTTGTTAAATTGTAAAACAAACACGGTATTCAATAATACCCAGCACGTCGTCATAAATAAATAACAGAGATTATTCGACTATGGAAATGGTAATCGATTATCGGCTTTATACGATTAATCGTGGCACCCCTAATTCTGATTCCAGGGGGGGGGGGCGGTGCAGATGGGCCGGATTTATATTAATTTCCCAGGCCGGTTTTTTTGGCCCAGTCTGCCTCTGAATACGCTACATGTAGATAATGATGGATAATGCAATGTTCTTTTGCAAATACCTCCCTTCAAACTATCTAGTGACCTACAATGTACATGTACTGGTATGGTACATGACAATTGTGTTTAACTTTTAGAAATTGACATTGTTTGAAAATTCATGGATAGGGCACATCCTTAATTACATGTACATGTATTTGACTCATCTAACATGTACATGTAGATAACTACATGTACATGTATACAACTGCATTTTAGTTTAACATGAACTCCATCTCCATCTCCAGTACATGTTGGTTCTGATATTTAGTGTACAGTGACATGTATCGACTAATCGTATTGTTGATCAAGTTTCGCAAATTCATATTCTATCGCTGATCATGTATCGCGTCTCATATCTTACCGTGTCCAAACCGTGTATTGTTAAAAAAGCCCCACTGTACTGCCCTTGCAGAGTAAATGACTCACTGAACCGGATTGGCACCCCACTGGGCCAGGTAGACTTTTGGTAAGGACTTTAAATGTGGCTATCAATTTATCAAATGCAAGACAACCACTGAGAGGAGTGCATGGTTAAAACGCATGTAAACATCAACTGGTATGAAACAGTAACTTCCAGTACAAGTGCGACAAGCTGTACATGTATGTAACTGTATCAGCAGCCGTCAATGAATATAACCACGGTTTCTTTTAATACTGCATATAATGTACAAAACGACCTGTAGCCCGTGCTAATGGATTGAATTTTGAAATCCAAGATGGCCACTGGCGGCCATGTTGTTTGTGGAATGACCCCAAAATGACTCGTTCCCATCTAAATTCCAATTTGAACAGCCGTGACAAATTTTAAAATGATCAAACTAAAGGTACGACCTGTAGCCTGTGCTAAAGGATCTAGCCATACAAAGAGTAAAATACAAGATGGCTGCTGACAGCCATGTTTTTTCGCCGAATGACCCCAAAATTACTCGTTCCCATCTACAAGTCAATATTAACACCCACGACAAATTTCATGATGATCAGATGTACAAAATGACCTGTAGCCCGTGCTAATGGATTGAATTTTGAAATCCAAGATGGCCGCTGGCGGCCATGTTTTTGTCCGAATGACCCCAAAACTACTCGTTCCCATCTACATTCCAATTTCAACAGCCATGAAATTTTATGATGATCAGACAAAAGGTACGAACTTTAGCCCGTGCTAAAGGATTTAGTCATACAAAGAGTAAAATCCTAGATGGCTGCTGGTGGCCATGTTTTTTGGCCGAATGGCCCCAAAATGACTCATTCCCATCTACATGTCATTGTTAACATCCATGACAAATTACATGATGATCTGACCAAAGGATTTAGTCATGCAAAGAGTAAAATCTAAGATGGCTGCCAGCGGCCATGTTTTTTGGCCAAATGATCCCAACATTACTCGCTCCCATCTACATGTACATGTCAATATTAATATCCACGACAAATTTCATGATGATCAAACGAACAGTGAGACCTGTAGCCCGTGCTAATGGATTGAATTTTGAAATCGAAGACGGCAGCTGGAGGCCATGTTTTTTTTCCGAATGAGCCCAAAATGAATCGTTCCGGTCTAAATGTTGATGTCAACAGCTATGACAAATTTCATAATGATCCGACCAAATTTACGACCTGTAGCCTGTATTGTTGACAAATCATGCACACGTACACACGCACACATGGACGACGGACGACAAAGCCATGGCAATAGCTCAAACTTTACAAAGTAAAGTTGAGCTAAAAATGAAGCTCAATCGCGCTATCATGAAACTATAAACAAAATGAGTTATGTAGCCTGTTCTAGATGTGTGCGAAGTTAGGAGTCTTAATTTTCAACACACACAGTACATGACATGTAGCTTCTATTAACGTATTTAGAGCTTTTAGATTCGCAATGCTATTTGTTCATCTACGGTAGATTCTAGATAATTTTGTTATTAATAATATTACTACACTTCGCCTACCCTGCAGCTGCTGAACAAAACAAGTGTCCACTTACTACTGGTAGTAACCGTGGTGCAGTTAGCATTGCCACCGCAGCCAAAATGCAACTACACCGCGGCTGCACCGGCTAACTACAGTTGGGCCACGGTGTACTTGCTGTTCGGCCATGGTGTAGTTGCCGCGGTGTCGTTCATTAAACTGAAAAAAAAACATACAAACCAGAAATCTGACCAGTGTACATGCCGCTCAGTCGGGGTCTAGTTGTCGTTTGGCCGTGGTGTACCTGCCGTTCGGCCGCGGTGTTCAAATGTAGTTACAAACTCTGACACTTCAGCCGAATGGCAAATACACTGCAGTGCCAATGGACACTTATCTTGTCCGAGGTAGTTGCATAGTATGGAATTCAACACGACAGTGCCCAATGCTTACCGGTATGTTTTGAAAATGAGAGATTATTCTAAGATGCCTGTCATTTTGTTAAATATCACTTTTACGAAATAACGGCCATGTTTAAAGAGTTACACCACAAAGACACAAACTCCACAAAAGTTGTAAAACATTATAAACTCAGGGTGGGTGGGCTTGGGAGAGGCGGTTGTCACTGTAAAAACAAGACAGTCAATGACCAGACTGCAAAGACTGATAAGACTGGGACTCTGCCATTCTGGAGACCAAAGCAGTCAGCACTTTTCATAATCACTTTAAAAGAAGTAGATTTAAACATGATATGTGGCTAAAGAGACTTCAAGTATGTAGATTGGTAAAAATCCACCTTGAAATTGCCAACTGTACACTACTGATCACCCCCCTCCTCCAGCTCAACAAGTCCCCTCATGACCGGGCTCCAGACTCCCAAGTCTTAGGTTGGAATTTCACCACCCACACCTCAAACTTTCTCAATTGTTGGAAATTTCCAATCTCACAAGCGCCTTTTTTCTAAAACCATTTAGACATGTTTGAAGCCCAATTATCCATGGACCCAAAACACAATACATGTATGTCAGACCAATCAGTCAGGTGGTTCCAAGGTAGATGTTTTAATGAATTTGGTATTTCAATGATTTTATTAGACACAAAAGTGTTAACTCCCCATAGCCTGCCATTTCTTGACAGGTTGACCTCATTTTAACAAATCTGAATCTCAGTCACTAAAGGATCCTCCTGATTCCTCCATACTATATGTAAGCTAAATAGTCCAAACTCTCTTGAGAAGACATTTTAAGGTCCCACCCTATTTCACCTGGTGACCACATCTGAATAAATTTGAATCCCAGACACCAAAGAACCCTTCATACATATCATAAATATCAGTAAAATAGACCTGATAGTCCTTGTGAAGGAAGCATATTAAGAGGGAAACTGTCCTTCGCTTGGCCCATATTTGACCAGGTGACCCCATTTAAAAAAATCTGAATTGCAGTCAAGGAAGAACATTCCATTCTATATAAGCCAACTAGTTCTTGCAAACATATTTTAAGAATTACTATGTAGTGAAATAGTTAAGTCTCTGGCTCTGCCCTCTTTTGACTTTGTGATCCCATTTTCACAAATCTGATAAGGATAAGATTTAAGTTCCCCAGTTGAAGTTGGTGATATTCACCCATTGGGCACGTCATTTATGAATTTTATCTTCTGCAAATTAGGGGATATAGAAACTTCCTAGAAGGGAAATTTAACTAATAACAATGTAAATTTGATACTATAGATACTTCCCAGAAGATGAGGCCTAAGCAGAATGAGATCTCCAGAGGGTGAATTTGGTGATGCTAGCCCGCTGTGTGGGATAGCATCACAAAAAGCATGTCTGTTCCTACATTGTGCATGTCTGGTCTCATGCAACACAATGTATTATACAATCAAGCCTTGAAATAGTGTGATAGTGTGTCTGTCATTTGCAGAATGAGGTCCTCAGAGGGTGAATTTAGTGACGCTATCCCGCACAGCGGGCTAGCATCACTAAATTCACCCTCTGGGGACCTCATTCTGCTAAGGCCCCCAACTGCTATGGCAGACCTAGGATAAGATTGAAGTTCCCCAGTTGAAGTTGGTGATGTTCACCCATTGGGCACCTTAATTATGAATTTATCTTCTGCAAATTAGGGGATATAGAAACTTCCTAGAAGGGAAATGTAACTAACAACAATGTTAATTTGATACTATAGATACTTCCCAGAAGATGAGGCCTAAGCAGAATGAGGTCTCCAGAGGGTGAATTTGGAGTTGCTAGGCCGCTGTGTGGGATAGCATCACTAAATTCACCCTCTGGGAGCCTTATTCTGCAAATGACATTAGTCCTGATATGAACAATACATGATAGATTGGGAATTAATGACTTTTAGCAGATCTGCAAGGAATGTTTATAAACATATCAAGATTCTCCAGTTAAAGTTGGTGATGTGCACCCATTGGGCACCTCAATTATGCATTTTATATTCACAAATTAGGGGAAATAGAAACTAAACAGAAGGGAAAAAGTAGGTAAAAATGTCAATTTAAGTGCCTATATACTTCCCAGAAGATGAGGCCTAAGGCTAGTGTATTTGGTGATGCTAGACTGCTGTGCAGGGTAGCATAACTAATTCACCCTCTGGGGACCTCATTCTGCAAATGCCAGACACACTAAATTCAGGTTAATACAATTGACTTAATCTGCTGGTGGGAGAGATCCTGTGAGTTAGGAGATGAGATAGGGTGGAATGCTGTTGGTTGGTGGCAGGGTGAGGTTCTGGGTCATGTGGGGGAGGGTGATATTTTTTTGTGTATGTTAAATTGATCAAGGAGTTCCTGAATTTTTTTTATTTTTTTTTGGAATTATGGCCCTGGCTCCACCCCTATTTGACCCAGCGATCCCATTTGAACAAATCTGAACCCCAGTCATTCAATGACCCCCCCCCCCATACCAAATATAAACTAAACCGGCATAATGGTTCTACACAAGAAGTCGTTATAAGAATTACCAAGGATGAATATAGTTATGGCCCTGGTTTCCCAACTATTTGACACACTGACCTCATTTGAACAAATCTGAATGACGGTACTCTTGGGCTCCAAATAAACATGCATGCACGTTTATTATTTTCTTGGGAAATTTCCCCCCTGCACAGTGCTTATTTGGGTCTGCACGTTTATTAATTTTGAGGCTATGAAAATTGAAATCAGCACAAACTCAAGATTTATATATGACTCTGATACCAAAATGATGATTTTATATCTTTATGCATGTACATATTCAAATATAATATGATCGTACGTGACACGTAATGGAGCAACCACCAAGTTGATCATTAAGTTAAATGTTACAATAATTATAGGATGTTCCGTACAGGGTATTTCATGTGCTACACCACTCGGAGAAATGTCTGTGTCGTCACACAAATACCATGCTAGAACTTGGATTGATATATTCGTAATCGTATATAGTCACCAATAGCCGGGTTACCACCGTAGTAACGGACATTGCCCATATAGTGAACTATTCAAACCTAGCATTAAAATCATGGTTATGATCAGTCCAAACATATGAGAAAAGTTCGAACATAAGATAATAATAGCTGAGAACCTGGTGTGAATTGAACTGTGCCTCAAGCATATCTACCCCTGCACGTCAGAACAAAATTATGCCATGAAATGGCATAATTAGCTTGAGGGTGGAAGTGAACCATCATCCCACAGCGTAATCAACCAGGCCTGTTGGGTTTGAATAGTTCACTAGATGGGCAATGTCAGGTACTACGGTAGTAACACAGCTATTGGTGACTATATACGATTACGAATATATCAATTCAAGTTATAACATGGTATTTTAGTGTGATGACACAGACATTTATCCGAGTGGTGTAGCACATGTAGTACCCTGTATGCATACATACATATATATATCACAGCAGAAGTTTCCTTAGAATTAATGGATGGAAATGGAATGCCTTTAATATTTGTATTATTTGAGTCGGACATAGATTACCTTAGCTGCAGGCAATCAATGCAATATATGTAAACTATGTAGAAAAAGAAATTATTGAATGAAGTGTAGTGAATATGATGCGTCACTTTAATATTTGAGTCGGACATAGCATACCTTACCTGAAGGCAATCAATGCAATAAGTGATGTAGAAACAGAAATTATTGAATGAAGTGTAATGAATATGAAGCGTCATTTTAATGCAATATCGATTGGGTGGAAGAGAAATGTCACTTTAATAGTTAACGATGATATACATATAGAATTATAGATTATCCCCATTGATGACGATCAATGCAATGAACAGTGTAGAAATGGAGAAAATGTTGCCTGAATGAATCAATGTGTGAACATAAAGTATCACTTTAATGAAATATTGAGATGATGGAATCAACGATGAATTTGCAATTTCTTTAATGATGAAATTGGTTTACATATACCGGTACATGTATATGCAGCTGAAAATGTGAATTGACTGAAATGTAAATATGAAAGTGTCAATGGCACTGTAGCTAACATGGAAAGGGAATAATTTCATGTGTTACAGTTAATGGAGCGATTAGGAATGTGGAAAGTTGAAAGGCCTAGTTATGCAAAGATTAAAATCAAAGATGGCCGCGACAGCCATGTTTTTGGCAAATGACCAAAAAAGACTCCTTCCTACAATGTATTTACATGTCATTGTTAACATCCCTCACAAATTTCATGATGATCCGACAAAAGATACGACATGTAGCCCGTGTCAAAGGATTTAGTTGTGTAAAGAGTAAAATACAAGATGGCTGCTGGCGACCAGGTTTTTTGGTTGAATTTAAAATGAATCTTTTCCCATCTACATGTAATTGTTAACATCCATGACAAATCTCATGATGATTGGACCAAAGATTCGACTTATAGCCCTTGACAATGAATTTAGTCATGCAAAGAGTATAATCCAAGATGGCTGCTGGCGGCCATGTTTTTGGCCGAACAACCCCAAAATTACACGTTTCCCATCTACATGTCAATTTTAACATCCATGACAAATGTAATGAAAGTGTCAATGACACTGTAGTGTAGTTCAACTTAGTAGGGGAATGATTTAATGGTTGACAGTAAATGGAGGAATAGGAAAGGTGCTAATTGAAATGTCTAAGTAAGACTAGATGTACATGTCAATATCAACATGCATGACAGGTTTCATAATGATCGGATCAGGGATGTGGTGATTATGGTGTGCCAAAGGATTTATTGATGCAAAGAGTAAATTCTAAAATGGCCAATGGCAGCCATGTTTTTTTCCGAATTACCCCAAAATGACCTGTTCCCATCTACAGCCTTTACAAATCTCATAATGATCTGATCAAAGGTACGACCTGTAGCCTGTGCCAATGGATTTAGTCATGCAAAGAGTAAAATCCAAGATGGCTGCTGGCGGCCATGTTTTTCGGCTGAACGACCCAAAATAACTTGTTTCTCATCTACATGTCATTGTTAACATTCATGACAAATTTCATGAAGTTACGACCAAAGCTACGACCTGTAGCCCGCACCAAAGGATTTAGTCATGCAAAGAGTAAAATCCAATATGGCTGCTGGCGGACATGTTTTATAGCCAAACGACCCCAAAAACACTCGTTCCCATCTACATGTCAATATTAACATCTATGACAAATTTCATGATAATTAGACGAACAGTACGACCTGTAGACCGCGCCAATCTATTTAATTTTGAAATCAAAGATGGCTGCCAGCGGCCATGTTTTTTGGCCAAATTACCCCAAAATGACTCATTCCCATCTACATGTCAATGTCAACATTCATGACAAATTTCATAATAATCTGACCAAAGTTACGACCTGTAGCCTGTGCCAAAGGATTTAGTCATGCAAAGAGTAAAATCCAAGATGGCTGCTGGCGGCCATGTGTTTCGGCTGAACGACCCCAAAATCACTCGTTCCCATCTACATGTCAATATTAACATCCATGACAAATTTCATGATGATCAGACGAACAGCACGACCTGTAGCCCGCGCCATTGGATTGAATTTTGAAATCCAAGATGGCCACCAGCAGCCATGTTTTTTGGCCAGATGACCCCAAAATGACTCGTTCCCATCTACATGTCAATATCAACATTCACGACATATTTAATAAAGATCAGACCAAAGGTACGACCTGTAGCCCGCGCCAAAGGATTTAGTCATGCAAAGAGTAAAATCCAAGATGGCTGCTGGTGGCCATGTTTTTTGGCCGAACGACCCCAAAATCACTAGTTCCCATCTACATGTCATTGTTAACATCCATGACAAATTTCATGAAGTTCTGACCAAAGCTACAACCTGTAGCCCGCGACAAAGAATTTAGTCATGCAAAGAGTAAAATCCAAGATGGCTGCTGGCGGCCATGATTTTTGGCTGAACGACCCCAAAATCACTCGTTCCCATCTACATGTACATGTCAATATTAACATCCATGACAAATTTCATGATGATCAGACGAACAGCACGACCTGTAGCCTGCGCCAATGGATTGAATTTTGAAATCAAAGATGGCCACCAGCGGCCATTCGTTCCCATCTACATGTCAAGGTCAACATTCATGACAAATTTCATAAAGATCAGACCAAAGGTACGACCTGTAGCCCGCGCCAAAGGAAATTGTTGAGGGACACACGCACACGCGGACGACGGACGCCAAACCATGGCAATAGCTCAAACTTACAAAGTACTAGTAAGTTGAGCTAATAATGATCCGACAAAAGATACGACCTGTAGCCCGTGCTAATGGATTGAATTTTGAAATCCAAGATGACCGCTGACGGCCATGTTTTTTGGTCAAACGACCCCAAAATGACTCGTTCCCATCTACATTGTACATGTCAATAGCCATGACAAATATCATAATGATCTGACCAAAGGTACGACCTAGAGCCTGTGCCGAAGGATTTAGTCATGAAAAGAGTAAAATCCAAGATGCTCATGACGGCCATGTTTTTTGGTCGAACTACCCCAAAATGACTCATTCCCATCAGCATGTCATTATTAACATCCATGACAAATTTCATGATAATCAGACGAACAGTACGACCTGTAGACCGCGCCAATCAATTTAATTTTGAAATCAAAGATGGCTGCCAGCGGCCATGTTGTTTAGCCAAATGACCCCAAAATGACTCATTCCCCATCTACTTGTCAATGTCAACATTCATGACAAATTTCATAATGATCTGACCAAAGTAAGGACCTGTAGCCTGTGCCAAAGAATTTAGTCATGCAAAGAGTAAAATCCAAGATGGCTGCTGGCGGCCATGTCTTTTGGCCGAATGACCCCAAAAGGACTCGTGCCCATTTACATGTCAAGGCCAACAGCCATGACAAATTTCATGAAGATCCGACCAAAGCTACGACCTGTAACCCGCGCCAAAGGATTTAGCCATGCAAAGAGTAAAATCCAAGATGGCTACTGGTGGCCATGTTTTTTGGCCTAACGACCCCAAAATAACTCGTTCCCATCTACATGTCAATATTAACATCTATGACAAATTTCATGATAATTAGACGAACAGTACGACCTGTAGACCGCGCCAATCTATTTAATTTTGAAATCAAAGATGGCTGCCAGCGGCCATGTTTTTTGGCCAAATTACCCCAAAATGACTCATTCCCATCTACATGTCAATGTCAACATTCATGACAAATTTCATAATAATCTGACCAAAGTTACGACCTGTAGCCTGTGCCAAAGGATTTAGTCATGCAAAGAGTAAAATCCAAGATGGCTGTTGGCGGCCATGTCTTTTAACCGAATGACCCGAAAAGGACTCTTCCCATTTACATGTCAAGGTCAACAGACATGACAAATTTCATAATAATCTGACCAAAGCTACGACCTGTAGCCCGCGCAAAAGGATTAAGTCATGCAAAGAGTAACATCCAAGATGGTTGCTGGCGGCCATGTTTTTTTGGCCGAACAACCCAAAAATTACTCGTTCCCATCTATATGTCAATATTAACATCCTTGACAAATTTCATGAAGATCCGACAAAAGCTACGATCTGTAGCTCGCGCCAAAGGATTTAGTCATGCAAAGAGTAACATCCAAGATGGCTGCTGGCGTCCATGTTTTTTTGGCCGAACAACCCAAAAATTACTCGTTCCCATCTACATGTCAATATTAACATCCATGACAAATTTCATGAAGATCAGACTAAAGGCACAACCTTGAAATCCAAGATGGCCGCGAAGATGTTTTTTCGATCGAAAGACCCCAAAATGATTCGTTCCCATCTACTAGTACCCTGCTGGGAAAAACAAGTGTCCACTTAACCACGGTGCGGTTAGCATTGCCACCGCGGCTGAAATGCAACTACACCGCGGCTCCACTGGCCAACTACAGTTGGGCATTGGTTTATTTGCCATTCGGCCATGGTGTAGTTACCGCTGTGTACATTCATCAAACTGAAAAAAGACAATACAAACCAGAAATCTAACCACGGTGTACATACCATTCGGCCCCGTTGTAGTTGCTTTTTGGCCATGGTGTACATGTGTACTTGTCGTTCGGCTGCGGTGTACATGTACTTGCTGCTCGGCCGCGGCGCTCAACTGCAGTTACAAACTCTGACACTGCGGCCGAATGGCAAATACACCGCGGTGCCAATGGACACTTGTTTTGTCCAGCAGGGTAGCTGAGGGTACATGTCAATGTCAACATTCATGACAAATTTCAAAGAGATCAGACTAAAGGCACAACCTGTAGCCCGCAACAAAGTAAATTGTTGACGGACACACAGACACACGGATGACGGACGCCAACCCATGGCAATAGCTCAAACTTACAAAGTAAGTTGAGCTAATAAAACGGGATGCGTTGGAATTTTGCAATAGGGGTGGGCGGGTCACCGGAAACTCAGGTATATATTTTTTTGGCTTTACTACTTCGGGGTTTATGCAGTTTGCTAAATTTTTCTTGCGGTCAAAATCTGATGACCACATTGAACCCGCCGTTCATTTCTTATATAATACAGCAGTATTACATGGGGTGACACCACTATAGAGGGGGTCAATTACTTAAATCTAGGGAAGTCGATAGCCGAGAGGTACTGTAGTGTACTGGTCTCTCGTGCTAGCGGGCCGGGGATCGCAACCTGGTCAGGGTATTCTGACAAAAATCAGAACTCGGTCAGATACCAAGTTTGTAAAGCTGAAAAGTCTCATTTGAGATCACTGAATAAAGATCCGAATGCAAAAATACCGACTTCCCCCATTACAACATCTATCCAGGTATTTTGTTGTTGTGCAGTATGCTGTCTGATTGGGGGTGCGGACATTAATGGCTGACCTGTGTACATGCCTCGGGGTATCTGGAGAAGTCAGCCCAAAACAAGGTCGGCCACAAGAGAAGTCGGCCCGGGTAAATTAAAGATTGGTCAAGAAAAGTCGGCCCCATTATTATTTTACTGCTTGTTAATGCCTGTGGCACAATAAGATGAGACCGACATTTCGCCACACAGTGTCATAAGGGATCACATGTACATTACCTCGTAGCATTCCATTTTATGTGACCATGTTTTGGTCACATGGTGTCAAGGAGGATTATATCACCTCCTGGCAATCCATTTGCTTATCGCGCACTGTCATGGCTTTAAACAGATATGTCGATAGGGTTCGTTAAACGGAAATGTAAATCTGTACCGGAAAAATAGCCATATATACAAGACATGGTATTAGACCAGATACGAACCTTCACACTTAGTCAGCCAATTAATCTATAGACCTAAACAATGTCCTGTCATAATTATAATGGGCGTCGCGCCAGAGGGATTTCCACATGGAAGCAGTCAGCGAAACGCCGATAAAGATCAACACTAAGTCATATACAATGTAGTGTTGAACAAGGTTTCCGTGACACCTGATATACATGTATGTTACTCAATTGAGTAAACATGTCACTAACTGATGTTAATAGCTGGGCCGACTTCGTACGGGGCCGAGTTCTGGGCCGACTTCGTAGCGGGGCCGACTTCTCCTGTATTCCGCCTTGGTGTGTGCACATTAAAGAACGCTACTGCAGTAGCACCTGGACCCGACAGGAATGATTAACAGCCCGAGGGCCTATTTATAGACCCGAGACGGAGTTACTCAAATGGAGGGCTGTAAAGAAACCAAGGCGCCCGACAAAATCATGCTATTACTATTATTACCATACCGTCCTGGTGTGAGCATGCGTTAATGAAAACAAAGCTTAGCGCTCGCTTCTGTTCAACTTCACCTTAAAATCATGGAATCATGACGTGTGGGTAAAATAATGTTCATCTAATAAAGAACGCCCTCTAAAGTGGTAAAAATATTAAGTAATAGTGTTAACGTTGGAATCAACAGAAAGATCAGACGTTAATTTTTGAGGCGCGCGATCGCTCTTGCGCACCAACACGCGGCTAAAATTGAAAACCAGTGAGCGATCAATTGCGCGCCTAGGCCAAATACGGAGAGCGTACAAGTATAAAGAAACAGCTTGAATGTTGTAGCAAAATATCAAATGAATTCTCCAAAACCAACATTCATTGTCGGCATTCATCAAAAGGTGATCCCTCGTGCCACGATGATTGGCAGTTTAAGTTTTTTGAGGTTACACGATGTGAAGTGTCAAATGCACTATCTGTCTGAGACTGAATGATTCGAAGCTAAAAATACATTTGAACGATTTCTATGTATGGCTTATGACGTCACATAAATTCCTGGAAAATCAAAGCGAGACCACGTGGCCGGGAGATGTTACCGTATTTATTTCGTCAGCATTGAATCGGAGTATTAAATTAATTCATTATTAATAATTATGAATTACAATTAATATAGGAGCATGTACATGTACAATATGAAAACACAGTGTGTAACATTCACTTGTGCTTATGGATAGTGGATTAAGCAGTGTTAAACCATCAGAGTTTCAATGGACATCCATCGTGAGTAAACTAATTCAATTTACGCAGCATTTATGAATGTATTTCCGCTGTTTATTTTATCTTGATAGAAACTGCGTCTGAAAGATATCTGTATGAATTTGAACTGAATACACATGTACTACCCTGCTGGGCAAAACAAGTGTCCACTTAACCACGGTGCGCGTAGCATTGCCACTGCGGCCGAAATGCAACTACACAGCG
Organism: Siphonodentalium dalli; assembly: GCA_032622095.1. Classification (NCBI taxonomy): domain Eukaryota; kingdom Metazoa; phylum Mollusca; class Scaphopoda; order Gadilida; family Siphonodentaliidae; genus Siphonodentalium; species Siphonodentalium dalli. The sequence goes on from CP136067.1 coordinate 203,464,816, forward strand.
TCTCCACCAGCTAACTACAGTTGGGCCGCGGTGTATTTGCCATTCGACCATGGTGTAGTAATTTGTAGTTGCCGCTGTGTGCATTCATTAAACTGAAAAAAGACAATATAAACCAGAAATCTAACCACGGTGTACATGCCATTCGGCCCCATTGTAGTTCCTTTTCGGCCATGGTGTACATGTGTACTTGACGGTCGACCATGGTGTACTTGCTGCTCGGCAGCGGTGCTCAAACGGTAGTTACAAACTCTGACACCGCCGCCGACCGGCAAACACACCGCGGTGCCAATGGACACTTGTTTTGTCCAGCAGGGCAGTACGATTGATCTGTTCAATTTGAAAACAGAAACAATTCTTTTTCAGTCCTAAATCAAATGATTAAATTAATGATAAGCAAATACCTGTGCAACCTTTGATAATTAGAGAACAAATTCAACAATGCCTCCAAGCTCCTGTCGAAAGTGAAAGTGCAATAATCATGTCACAAACACAGTTTACACATGATGTCATGAAATTGAATACACTTAACATTGAATTGCCTAGTCTTCGTGTATCTGTGGTACACAATAATCCATAAAATCCTCAAAACAACATTCATTGTTGCAAATTACATGAAACACAGATCAATCACTCGTTGATTTTTCAATTTCGTGCCATTTGGGCCTTGACCTTGTAGTGGAGAAATCGGTGTATATAAAGTGTTTGTCGATGCCGATGCCGGCTCTAAATAAAAGTGTAATGTCGCGCTGCTTCGTTGTTTCTCAGTGGATGTGAATGCGATTTGGTATGTGTGCCCGGGTTGGTCATGGATGATATTGATTATCGCACATGCACATTTGATTTGTTTTTTTAATTTACAAATTTCGAGTAGAAGATTTGTTTACAATCGATATGGCTAATCACAAACTGTGCCACGGTAATATTTTACCGAATGCCATGTTATCAGACTAGAAAGGCTGTGATTAATCCTCGATTACTAGTAATCTATTATTTGATTGAGTCTCTGAATGATTCAGTGAGGACAATTAAAAAGTGATCATCGGCAATCGTTGTTGTTGTTGTACTTGTATGTAAATTCCTCCGTCGCGGTTGTCTTCGGAGCACGCTGCTCTCCTAACTCAGTACCGTTACAAACAGTCGATTGTGTTGAAGTTGAAGTGAAGAAAACGTAATTCTTCGATCAGTTTCTGCTGGATTCTGCGCAATAACCTCCCGGAAGTCACGTGTGAAATTTACAAAAAAGCATACACGCTATTTTCGCTCTTGGCTATATAGAAATATAGAAAAATTATATGACGTCATAATTCACATGCATTTAGGTATAAACACCCACTGGGGTGGTTGCTATGACACACATGTGAACATTTAAATACTGAATAAAATGACACATACCGTACTATGTTGATTCCTAAACTTGACCTACACGAACTGTAAAAATAATATGTTTAACAGTTGATGTTTTGCTCAGAGTTTCCCCTGCACTATTATTTGGGTCTGCACTTTTATTAACTTTCAATGGAATTTCCCCCTGCACTATTTATTGGGGCCTGCACTTTTATTTGGAGCCCGATAGTAACTAGGGAACATCCACACCAAATATGATCAAAATGCAAAAATGTAATTTTGTTAGAGTTATGTCCCTGGCTCTGCCCCTATTTGACCCAGTGACCCAATTTGAACAAATCTGATTCCCAGTCACCCAAGGTCCCTCAGTACAAAATATAAGCTAAATCGGCCCAATATTTTTTAGAAAAAGTCATTGTAAGAATTACTATTAGTTATGGCCCTGGTTTCTCAACGAATTGACCGGGTGACCTCATTTGAACAAATCTGAACACCAGTCACCCAAGGACCCTCCATACCAAATATTAGCTAAATCGGCACAATGGTTATAGACAAGAAGTTGTTGTAAGAATTACTATGGATGAATAGAGTTATGGCCCTGGTTTCGCAACTATTTGACCCAGTGACCTCATTTGAACAAATCTGAATGAGAGTCGCCTAGGGAACATCCACACCAAATATGAACCAATTCGGTCCAATGGAACTTCAGAAGAAGATGTTCAAAAAATTATTGACGGACGAATGGACGGCTCGACGGACGACGGACGAGGAGTGATGACTATAGCTCCACCGGAGACTTCGTCTCAGGTGAGCTAAAAAGTCCATGTGTATCTGTGGACAGATGCACCCATGACAATATACCAGGACAAATGTTGTAATATAATGGGGGAAGTCTGTAATTTGCAGATACCGAACTTGGTACCTGGCCGATTTCTGATTTTTTTTATCAGAATACTCTGACCAGGTTGTGATCCCAGGTCCGCTGGCATGAAAGACCAGTATGCTACCTCTCGGCTACCAACTTTCCATAAGTCAGCCCAAAAAATCACCTGTTGTATTTAATTCAGTTATACTTTCGGTCATGAAGTCGACCAATCAGAACTGCTTCCGGGTGCGGTCGCTTACGTCCTGAATTTGGTGACAGGGAATAAAATAAATATTTATCATGGAATCGGGTCTCAAAAGTCACGTAAATAATGTAATCTCGAGTAGGCCTGTAACGATTTATCGCGATTTCGATTCATCGCGATTCGCCATTCACGATTCTATATGTGATTCATTTGTAATTTCGATACACTATGATACAGTTCCGCTTCCATATTATGCAGTTACCATACGAAGTCAATCGGGTCCCCTCGTTCGTTTCCGTAAGCTGTGAATGCTTACTACTTGTTATCGGAAGGAAATCTGTAAATTTTGTTTGTTTCCTTGAGCTCGCACTTTGACCTTTGACACAAACGTTGGCGGAAGTGAAATGACTGACCTCCGTAACCTAGCCTCAGACTGTAAGCCATGCTCCTATTGGTTTAATTTGATGAACAAATCAAATACTAGTATATTGGATATATCGTCTGCGCAAAACAACAACACGTGGGCCGTGGAAAGATGTCTGCTCAAGAAAGCTTAAAACTTGTCAATCCGACAGCGGCCTACGGGTCGAAAATCTGGCAGTATTACGGTTTTGGGACTTACACAGTTGAAGAGGATGGAAAGCCATGCATTAAGACAGACAGAACTAAAACGATCTGCAAATTATGTTCGACGGCAACCTCTTACAAGACTGGTGTCACGACCAACATGTCGCACCATTTGAAACGACATCATTCCCAGCCAGCTGTTGTGATTATGTGATATATAAACAGGTGAGTGAGAAACTTTTCAACTCTTTTACCGACTTCAGTATCAATATGTCATGTTGTACTGGTATTGTACGAGCATACTACATTACTACATACACAAACCGGTAGAACTAAACAATTATGAAACTCCACAGTAATATTAGAAAAACTATCATTAAAACTCAACCTGAGAGTTGTGCAAATTTGGAGTGTTGAATAGCTATTTACTCGTGGATAAAATTTTCATCGTATCGTTTGCCCCGTATCGCGATACGTATCGTGACCAAGCGTATCGTTACAGGCCTAATCTCGAGCTGGGATCTTCACGTTCCGATGAATAAATCATTAAGCAACAGGTATGAACAAAGAAGTACATTCCCCGCGTTATATTTTGACTTTATAAGGTTCCCTGTCAAAACTTACAAAAAGTTCCCGGGTTTTGTACTGGTGGAATATATGATCTCTACGGTCGATAGCATTTATTCACGACATGATCTAAACATAAGGTAATCAATTGCGTTCTGCATCTAGCGATCACGCACCGTGTAGACAATTTATACAGTGTCGATACAGATTACAAATATATGCGGCGATTAATTACCGCCACAGGTTGCGATCGAAGTGCCTACTTTGCATAATGCATGTCTATTTTGAACGGCATACATTCAAAATGACCTACGTTTGCTAACTTGGCAACCTTGTGTTTCAATTTTTGTGATCTTAGGTCATTTGCCATATGTTATCTAACGCAAAAAAAAAGGTTACACCAAAGTAACACCGATTTGAAAATATTTGGTGTCGACGTCGAAACACGTCCCCGATATTGACATCGAATTGAATCTTGAATATTCGCAGGTCCCTATGTTGACACTTAGGATGTCATCTGATATCCCAGTGCGTGCGGTCTGAAGAGAGCACGTGGTGTGCCGAATTTTGCCAGTGTCGGTTCAGTGTTGTGGGTCAGGGGAGGGGTGGTCCGAGGTACCAAAATGTATTTCGTCTTCGAATTATATGAAACTTGGAATATAACATCTACCATACACGGTGATCACAAAACTGAAAACAGATCGTAAATCCGTTAACAAATGGCCGAGATTTGTGCTCTCAAGATTTGAAACTGGACCCGTATTCTTTCCAATAATCGAAATGTTGTCCGTCTCCGAGTCAGACCAAATTTTTAACAAACAATCTACGTGAGGAACTAATCACAATACTGAAAACAATTTTAAAATCCATTGGGAAATAACTGAGTTACGGGCCCTCAAACTTCGCATTTTGGGCCGGGTTTGGAATTTCCCAATCCCGTTACCCAATTTAGAGGTAGGGGTGAGGTCACTTACAAACACATAAGATAAACACACACATGTTAAGAACAACATATAATCAACATACTTCGTGTTTCCGTCCCAAAAATCCGATTCTTTCAGATCATGATTTCCCCTATTATTATACTTCCATGGTGTAACCAAGGAAGTATATTGTTTTTGTAGTGGTGCCGTTTTCCGTTTATTTTGAAATACTCAGAAACTAATGGCACTAGGAACGTGAAATCTCTAGCGATTGTAGGCATCCACGGTTTACTAAGTATAATGGTATCTGAAACTCGGCCCAATGGATTTTGACGGAGTTATCGCCCTTTTTCGAATATTTTTCATTATTATTATACTCGACACTTTTACAACTCCCTAATATCTGAAAGTATAAGGAGTATCAATCTCAAATTTTGTACGTGTGTTGGGGTCAACGAGTTCTAACCTATCGACTTATAATGAATATTGTCCGCGTTTCCCCTGCGGAGTTATCTCCCTTTATCTAAAAAAATGTAATTTTAGGTTAATGCACCAACGGTTTGGTGATATTTTAATGAATTTTCTCAATAGTTTAATGATTTTACTGGATAAATTAATGATTTTGTATCGTTTTAATGGGGCTCCTTAAAAAATAGAAAAAAAAGATTAATGAGGTAATTTAAGGAACTAATGTACTTTTAATGACATTTTAAAGGTATTTTAATGGGTTATGCCTCTAGTAGTGTATACCTGGTTACAACCAATCACGCAATTAATTGTATCCACTCGCCTGTTAGAGGGAATAATTGTTTATACTAGAAAAGGCTATCTTTTGTAATATTAAATAAATTAAAATTTGATGAAGTGAAAGCAAAAATTATTTGGTCACCCGCCTTTGACTTACTATAGCAGTCGCCCCAAACATGCAAGATCACCCCGAGGCAACTAGTCTTGGGCATGAGTAGTCACGCATCCTCAGGGACATTCCGGAATGTAAATACGGGTTCCACTACTAAACCTTTAAAAGTAACTCAATCAGCCAATGGAAGTTTTACAAAATCATGTGACTATTGGTCAAAAGAGTACAAGTGAAGTCGGGCCCATGTGAAGTCGACCCCATAAGAAGATGGCCCAAAACGAAGACGACCTGTTTGGAAGTCGACCTGAGAGAAGTCGGCACCGATGATTAGATAGGAATTGAATATTGTTAATATTATTTTTAATGAGCCCGGCGGATAATTACACTTTAAACGAACACATTATTATTACAATGTGTGCATGCACATAAGGAGGGACTTTCCTCAGTCATTGTTATAAAATAAAACTAAGGAAACAATTTCAACATATTGTTGGTGTGAAATTTCCAACCAATCTAGTGTAAGGTATGAAATTTTTAACTGTTGAAAAATTTGACCAAAGTTTGGGGCATACACCAATTAAGCACTCCTCCCTGTTCATGCCCAAGCCCTGCCCCCTCCCCACCACCCATATCCCCCCGGCCACGCCATAACATATAAATGTTTCAGTTGAACGTGATTTCAAAAGACATGACCATGTCTGGGCGACAAACATGCGTAAATGTCCCTTAGACGGGACTTTCGAGGAACAAATATGTTGGTGCTGGCATCGAAACATTGTCCCACTTGGATCATTCAATCATGGCCCTGTATTAATTAAATGAATAACATCTCATTATCTCCTGAGAGTAGATTTCTATTACCATTGGTTATTTATATAGGCAGGCATGACTATGATATTATACCCCTCGGGACTTTCAATATTTGGTTTCTGCCAATTAATTTCACTTACTATTATTATTAGGTATTTATTGTATTATTTCTTAATATACCTGTTGTATTATGTAAACGGCATAAGCAACAGTCATTATCTGGTTTACAATGTCAGATACACAAGACAATATTCGGCCCAAAATGAGGAAATCGTCCGAATAAATCTTATGCATAAAACCGTCACAGCCATGATTGGCTTGAAATAGAACCGCAACACGCACACGTGTTGATTGCGAGGCTACTGTTCCAAATTATCAACCGCTATCGGGATATTTTCTCAGCTATTTTACAGAAAAATAACACAGGTGTACTTTACACTCAGTATTCGTATTCAGAATGCGTTTCATATTTTACACGCCACCAAAAACAAAGGAATTGCGTTTACGTGGCTTGATTTTCAGTGATAACATGTTGATATTTACGCGTTAACTCGTTAATTCCGAGTTAATTGTGATCTAGAGTTCAGGTTTCGATAATACGGCACTTCTGCAGTGTCTGTTCATTCAGGAAAGTATAATACATTCAAGATTTCTATCATTATGCGTGATTTTGTCACAAAATGATTATTTTTAATCATAAGGAACCGTAAAAAATCATTCAAGAACCATCACAATACCGGTGATAGAACGACTTTCGATGTAACAGTTCCTACACAGTGCGTCCATCTATAAAATGATAAATGTATGTTGCATGGGAGTGCCTGTATTTCCGGCCAACTTGGGATATATGATCACGTCAGTACGTATGGACGGCGACATGTCTCTATTCCGAAGGTTCATTATTCCGAAGGTTCATTATTCCGAAGGTTCACTATTCCGAAGGTTCTCTATTCCGAAGGTTCGCTATTCCGAAGGTTTTTGTTATTTTGAAGTTTAATTCTATATTCTAAAGTATTGTGAGGGTTCTTTATCATAAGGCTCTTTTTATGAAGGAAATAACTTAAAACATTGAAACAATAAATGTGATTTTTTTTTGCGGGTTTCCTTGAAATTTAATGTCACGTCACGCAGCCCACATAATTGCTATGTTTCCATGACGTTATATCTCAATAATCTTAGAGGCAAGAATACGCCAGCTAAAGGCGGTTTATAACAATGGGGCTATAACGCTTAATGAATACTGGAGCGCCATAACATACTGCGCAGCAGAATATCGCAGAATAGACGGGTAAGAGATGAACTTAAATACAATTGTGACTTTGTATTGACTTTAAAGGCCCACTTAATTTTCGCATCACTGATTTTACTTTTTATAGTGCCTTGATATACTGTTTTAATAACAATCTATGCATAAAATATGATTAAAATACTATAATCCATCACCATTTGAAACGTCTGTGTCTCAGAAGATGCCCATAGAGAAATAGAAAACAGCTGAAATCGTAAAAAAAAAATCCTCCCCCGGTTATGGCTCACAGAATGCAACAGAATTCAAGCTAGAAAAGGGAATTTTCAATGGAAGGGGAATAACTCTATCTTAAAAATATAGAGTAATTCCCCATCCATTGAAAATAATACACTTTGCACAACGAAACCAGATGAAACTTTAGCACAAAAACACGTCGGCAACTCAATAAAAACATGTTCACAGTTTATTACACACGGATAAGTTGATAATACAATGTTAGAGAGCTTCCTATTTCAAATGCATGGTATATGGGCATTTTAAAAAAAGATGGCTTATTTCTGCCCATCACCATTTTTTGGAGTAAAGTGTATTAATGATCACATTTTTTTAATTTGAGATATAAAATGTGATAGGGTCGACTTGTTACAAACCATAGATCATCCGCTCGTTGGTATATCTACACCCCAGAGACTCGTAATATGGCAAAAATGGCCAATTTATTCCAGTCCCATTTTCCGAAATCCCCCCAAAAACAGACACTTTCGTATAAAATATGACCATTGAATTCCACTTTGTTAGACAATTTGCATTCTGAATACGAATACTGAGTGTAAAGTACACCTGTGTTATTCTTCTGTAAAATAGCTGAGAAAATATCCCGATAGCGGTTGATAATTTGGAACAGTAGCCTCGCAATCAACACGTGTGCGTGTTGCGGTTCTATTTCAAGCCAATCATGGCTGTGACGGTTTTATGCATAAGATTTATTCGGACGATTTCCTCATTTTGGGCCGAATATTGTCTTGTGTATCTGACATTGTAAACCAGATAATGACTGTTGCTTATGCCGTTTACATAATACAACAGGTATATTAAGAAATAATACAATAAATACCTAATAATAATAGTAAGTGAAATTAATTGGCAGAAACCAAATATTGAAAGTCCCGAGGGGTATAATATCATAGTCATGCCTGCCTATATAAATAACCAATGGTAATAGAAATCTACTCTCAGGAGATAATGAGATGTTATTCATTTAATTAATACAGGGCCATGATTGAATGATCCAAGTGGGACAATGTTTCGATGCCAGCACCAACATATTTGTTCCTCGAAAGTCCCGTCTAAGGGACATTTAAGCATGTTTGTCGCCCAGACATGGTCATGTCTTTTGAAATCACGTTCAACTGAAACATTTATATGTTATGGCGTGGCCGGGGGGGATATGGGTGGTGGGGAGGGGGCAGGGCTTGTGCATGAACAGGGAGGGGTGCTTAATTGGTGTATGCCCCAAACTTTGGTCAAATATTTCAACAGTTAAAAATTTCATACCTTACACTAGATTGGTTGGAAATTTCACACCAACAATATGTTGAAATTGTTTCCTTAGTTTTATTTTATAACAATGACTGAGGAAAGTCCCTCCTTATGTGCATGCACACATTGTAATAATAATGTGTTCGTTTAAAGTGTAATTATCCGCCGGGCTCATTAAAAATAATATTAACAATATTCAATTCCTATCTAATCATCGGTGCCGACTTCTCTCAGGTCGACTTCCAAACAGGTCGTCTTCGTTTTGGGCCATCTTCTTATGGGGTCGACTTCACATGGGCCCGACTTCACTTGTACTCTTTTGACCAATAGTCACATGATTTTGTAAAACTTCCATTGGCTGATTGAGTTACTTTTAAAGGTTTAGTAGTGGAACCCGTATTTACATTCCGGAATGTCCCTGAGGATGCGTGACTACTCATGCCCAAGACTAGTTGCCTCGGGGTGATCTTGCATGTTTGGGGCGACTGCTATAGTAAGTCAAAGGCGGGTGACCAAATAATTTTTGCTTTCACTTCATCAAATTTTAATTTATTTAATATTACAAAAGATAGCCTTTTCTAGTATAAACAATTATTCCCTCTAACAGGCGAGTGGATACAATTAATTGCGTGATTGGTTGTAATCAGGTATACACTACTAGAGGCATAACCCATTAAAATACCTTTAAAATGTCATTAAAAGTACATTAGTTCCTTAAATTACCTCATTAATTTTTTTTTCTATTTTTTAAGGAGCCCCATTAAAACGATACAAAATCATTAATTTATCCAGTAAAATCATTAAACTATTGAGAAAATTCATTAAAATATCACCAAACCGTTGGTGCATTAAACTTAAGGCCCTTAAAAATCATTAGTTCCTTTAAAGAGTGATATACTGCCATTAAAAGCTTCAGCTTTAATGGCCTGAACACAGCATCAAAACAAAGATAACCAATTTCATAAAAATTTGATGCCAATAATTTTATTTAAAGACCAGCTGAATAATACAATTAATTTAGCTCCAAACATATCTAAATATGTCTTAACTCATGCTAAATAAGGTTTATAACATGTATCCTTTCCATTTTGTTCACATTTTTACAAAAAAGTACTATTTCCAGACATTTGAATAAAACGGCTTCTTTGTTTACAATAGTCATTTTTGAATCGGGTGTTTCCGTCGCGACTCGGAAATGACGTCACCGAGGGTACAAAGACGGAAGCAATTTCATGCGCCGTTTTTAAAATCACGTATTTTGAAATCGTCTTTTTTTATAGTTGTTTATTTTTTTGAAGAATAAAACGTATTCGTCGCTGCATGGCTGCAAACTGTAGCCATAAATGTTCAAGTGGCACAATAATTAATGCAGCCATTCAACAACAGTGGACGGCGTTTAATTGTCCACAACGAGAGTTTGAAATGGGCTGTCACAATACAGCTGCTTATGTTCCAAGCACTTTGAAGAAGGATCTTTCACAAATATTGTGAAATGCAAGCTGGGACATACAAAAGTGTGATTCACATTGTCAAACAAAATGTTATCTACGTGAATACCGGTACCAATAAACACCCATGCACTCACGGTCCTTGTGGGGGGGGGGGGGTATCAGTAGTCTAGTAGACCTACGGCTACGTCGTAGTACACGGAACGGATCATACATGAGGATTTACTTTCGGCGATGTGTGAATCGTGACTTGTTCTACTCAAGCGTGAATACATAAATCGGCACCTTGACAATACAAAATGTCAGCTGTGCATGACAATATGCAAAATTAAGCATGATTTACAAGGCTACCAATCAACAATCTGTGTACTATAAGTGACAGTTCTACGTTAATTCTAGTCTAACATGACGTAAACATCGATTAGAACCTGAACTTGAAATGTAATGATTCAATGAAAATCATTAGTAAGTCTACTCACCAGATTGAATGTTTCGAATAATTAAAATCCAATACGAATCACCAATGTATTAATCCATTTGTGAAAGCATATAAATGAAATCAGACGAAAGGGTACCGCACTGCATCCATGCACGTGTTACGAGCTGTGTCGATCATGTCAGTTTGTCACGATTTTTCGCCAATATTTCCACCAACAAAACATAAATTCCTTGTATTCCAATCGAATTGTTCAGAGAAATTCTTGATGGTACTTCGAATTATATACATGGCTACGAATTTATATGACTACATCAGTCATTAAGCAGTAACCGAGCATTAACAAACTGGTATTTGAACTATAAACACAAACACATATTATGCAGGTGATGTGACCTATACATCTGACCTAACCTCAACGTCATACACGTGCGTGTGCATATCCATACTCGACAATAATGTGTCTAAAGTTGACTATGAAACACCTACTATCGTAAAAGATAGATCAATTATGGAATTATGTTACCTTTTAACATGCCTTCAGTCCACTGTATGGGTATTATTTTTAAAATAAGAACAGCAATCGCGAGGGACTATTTTGTTATTGCGAACGTAGCTTGCGTAAAATATCGTTCGATTTGTGATCAAAGCGCAGTAGCCTACCGTAGGCCTAGTAAGTACTACGTTCGTCATATGCACAGGAACGCCCACATTTCCACCGAGTGTGGTAGATATAGGCCTATATAGGCCCTAGATAGTTGGTCCGTGTGGAGATTGTGCGTTACTGGTCTTGATTCATTTGAAACAATAAATTGAATAAACATAATACATACTGAAAATAATATATATACGTATGCCTTTTGCGGTTTTTGTTTTGTTGACAGATTGTCAAAAAATGTGTTTTTTATGATAATCTAAAGGCCATGCATGATACTGCATTTAGACTAAGTTCAGGTCAGTATCGGTACGTAGACAGCAGTTTGGAAATTCTTGATAGTATAAAATGTTTGATGTTTCACACCTATACCTACCATTAGTGACCAGACATTCTGAATGAGAACTTGGGTGTCTATATAAAGCCAGTTGAAAAATTTAAACATAAAGAGCATTTAATTGGAGGATTATAGGGCCTACTAGTAATGGAATATTCAGGTCAAGCTTTTGCGGATTTCTGCTCACTGTGTTCATAACTGACTAGATGAAATAATTACATAACAACAAATCTAATACCCAGTATCGTGAATATCAAGTTAAAACATAATTGTTTATTTAATCATGGAGCGATCTACTTGTGATATGCAGTTTCTAAATGGTGAAAGGATGTGTCCCCCCCCCCCCCCCGCAATTAACTGCTTGACACAACATAAGTTGAAAATTATACACCACATACAGGCTGAACTGTCTAACTGTTTGAATTTCAATTCAGTTATTGTTGAGGATTGGGAAATGTGTTGACGTTTAGACCAACGTACAGCAGCCTATCTTTTAGTTCAGTCATGAACGTAGTGCGTATCCTTCTGAATACAGCAATCTGCGAAAGCGGTCATGTTGACCTACCTATCTTTCTACTTTTGGTCCGAAAGAGGGGGAACCGGTGCAAATGCATGGTCCATGGATGCGATATGTGGAGGATCATTGTCATCAGGCTCGAATGCAGCAAGATCAAAATCATCTTTACAACGTTAGCGCTGACCTGCCATCGCCATTATAGCCGCACGTTGCCAATGACGCAAAGCAGAACTGTGCATTTGTGTTCCCTCCGTGACGTCATGTCACGTGCTCCTCCAGTAGCCATGTGCGCGCAGTGCAAAATGAAAACAATCTTCGGCGACTGTTTCGTTCCCAAGATATAAAATATAATTGCAGGATATTTTGACGGGATTTTTTGCGGTTTTGTGTTAAGGGGACTTAGATACACACGGGATGATATATCAATACTCAAATTAGGTTACAGTTCAGCTGGACTTTAAGGACCTCAAATTTTCTTAAATACACATATCTGTGTTGGTGCTTAATAGTGATAACGTATTTATCTTAAAACTAGTCAATTAAAATTAAACACATATTAGTAATTCAATTCCGAGCTATACTTTTCTCGGCGCAGCGGTAGCCATCGTGACGTAAGGGTGCCTGAAGACATGACGTCATTGTTGAAGATTTCGTTCTCGATTCAACGGTGAGTTTGTGTCGAAAATTGGTATCAACATTATGCTGTTTACTCCAAGTATGAGCACTGATATGCTACAAAACCGGTTTTTGCAATTGAAACGTCTATTATTTTCATTATACGATGGGATTCGATGCTAGATTCCATTTGAAAATGTATGATTTTAATGCCGAAATTTGTGGAGATCGCGTAACTAGGTAACGGAGCGCGTGTTCGTCGAAGAATACACATTTGTATTTCGTCTATACCATTTACCTTGTATCTGGAGAAATAAAAGCTGATTTTAAGATAAAAGTATATACATATATATAATTAGTATAGCTACGTATTACTAAATTAATGACTGACTTGATGGTTGTAGTTTTCACTAGGTTTTATTCATGATCAAGCATATACAATTCGTAAAATACCAATTTTGGTGACATGTTGTGTCTGTATATGACAGACGCCAGGTCATGGTGTTTAATGAAATTTTAGAGCATACATTTTAGAATTTCAAGTGATTTCAGCCCGACAACGAGAGCCACCAGGGCAGCCGGGACACTCACCTGACATGTAGTGCCTTATGCTTTATATTTCTATTAAGTTACCCCAAGTCGCGAATTTGAGCCACATTAATTATAACCCAGTCATATACAATATATAGACTTTAAGATATACTATGAATATTTGAGTCTGAAGCCTGATCGCTGCCCTTAATACACCAACCAAGCCCCTCAAGCTTCCACAAAATGGATTCCTATCACCTACGTTGCATGTACACCAAACTTTAGCTAAAATGGCTGAGTGGTTCTTGAGAACATTTTCACAATTTATTTTGTCACAAATGGGATTTCAACCCAGATCGCCAGCCCCTGATCAACCAATCAAGTGCCTTCCAACAAAATGCATTACTTATCTACCCAAGGCACCTGCACACCAAATTTGAGCAAAATCGGCCAAGTGGTTCTCGAAGATTTTCAAAATTTTGGGTCACAAATTCGAACCCCCATCGCCAGCTCCTAATCAACCAATGAAGCTCATTCCAAAAAAATTGATGCCCTATGACCAAGGCACATGCCAAACAACTTTGAGCAAAATCGGCGAAGTGGTTCTTAATTTTTATAAGAAGTGGTTCAAAGAAATTGTTGATGGACAAACTAACGGATTATCGCACAATGAGTGACGACTATAGCTCCCTTTGATTATTCATATCTGGTAATATATATATAGTTTGAAAATTAAGAAAGGTATCCGTTCATTGTTGAATATTTATTACATGTATGTACAAACAGCTATACCGTATATATCTAGATAGCTAGGTTTGAGTACAACAATAAATAGATATATACCATATATATCTAGATAGCTAGGTTTGAGTACAACAATAAATAGATATATACCATATATATCTAGATAGCTAGGTTTGAGTACAACAATAAATAGATATAGAAACTGTAATATTAGATTACACATTAGTACAAATTCAAAGGGGTATATGAATTTGATACACATATTTCTTACTTTTTAACCATTTTAGGACATCAAATTAATTAAACTATGACTGTTTATTACACACCTAACACTCAAACGATGTTTTTAGTCTGTAGCCAGCCCGTGGTATATAGATAAATCAACATACCACACGTGTCGTCTAAATGATTTCAACGACGGACTACTTTCGTTGTTGACTTTACAAAACATTGGAGTGACCTACACTCCGATAATGACGTAACAATCAGTGGAGCGAATTATCAATTTTTTCCCAGTCGCACCTGGACGCTGTCTAAATATAGAAATACCGCATGGCAACACTTTTTCGACTGCTCATACAAGAATAGTTGGCGTTGCATTCACTATTTACTCGTAGAATTCGTTCCGTATGTGTATAAATCATGTCCCAGAGGCGTGTAATAAAAACAGAAGTACACAGGCATGGGAATCGGTGAGTTGATATCAACTCACCGATTCCCATGCGTGTGTCGTTCTGTCCATATTTTTATTTTAGCCATGAACCCTCCTTCCAGGCCAATCCACAAATATTTCATGTATATTTTTTGCAGTAAATTTAGATTGGATGCAAAAGTTTGCGATAAGTTCACAGAAAATTTTATATTACTTTCAAGTTCGCAGTTAGTGCATTGGAATCTTTGTTTGGAAAATTTTTGCGTTTTAAACTTGGAATATTTCAATTTTGTTTTCACCATATATTTGTATAAAGTTTGGGTTTGATAATTTGCATCATTAATTTCAACATAATCCACAGCAAAATAATGCAATGCTGTGTGAAAAACCGTGGTAACATGTGATATCTATATTACAGCTTGATTAAATTTGCCGTTGGAACATTTTTCCTAATTTCGGGGGCTGATTATTTTTTTTTAATTGCGATCTAACAAGCGATGGATTATTAAATGTATGGACAACAAAATTCCAAATAATGTTTTTAAAAGGTTCAATACCCCTTTATCAGTTCTTGTGTCAAATAGCTTTATTGTCGCGATCCCGGGTTTATAATCATGAAAACAAAACAAATATACCGTGGGCGGATGTGCCCTTTGAAATCGAAAGTTATAAAATTGAAAAGTGAAACGGGAACTGGAATATGGTATTGAGTCATACAAAATGTGCGACGTTTTAGATATATCAGTTATTAATATAATGCCTATGTAAATCATTGTTTGTATATACTTTGTGTATAAATAATCCTGATAAAGCAAAATACCCATAAAACAACCTCAACGATCCGTTTCTTTCTGCAATCCGCTTTTTCAAACAATCTAAATTTGCGCGGACTATTTTTAAAATTGAAAACCGCCGCAGTGGATCTGTTGAACTCTTTGAGGGAACATTGAGGAATACAATTATATGGACTATGATTATTATGACAGTGTATGCACATCGTAAAATGTATTAATCCGGCATTCATTCTGTGTTATGCGGGTCGGTATGTATATTGATGAGTACGGTACGTTATTCTTTATCGGGGTTAAGTTCCCGCTTTAGCATGTCAGCGCCATTTTATCAATTTTATTGAAGAGGCATTTATCGTTGCGTATTTGATCGTAAACTATTGTTTTTTGGGAAACTGTTACTTTTTCGATCGTTGACAGTTGCTAAGACGGTCTGATTTCGGTTCCTTTGATAACCGGACAAGTTAAATTCTGCGAAAATCGGCTTAATCATTGACAATTTCCACTAAATTTCGAGAGTAGAGAATCAATCATGGCGTGATCCAGGGTCTGACTTCATTCGACTCAGTGCTGATGTTGAAATTGACAGTGTTGTGACTTAGTATCAAAACACTAGCACATTTACTGACACACAAGAGGATACAGGTACAATTAACACGAGCTTCGATGTCAACCAATAGTGACAATAATAACAACAACGACTCAACGAGCAGCTATTATTATTAGAATGTTGACAATCCAGTTGACAGTGTTCTGAATCTGATTGTTTCAAAGCACATGATGTACATTTACAAGAGAGGATATACATGTCCTGTACGCACCAGTTTAATTCACAAGCGTTTCAATGTCAACAACAACACCGTAAACAATGAACTGACGCCCCGAAGTGACGGATGATCACTTATCTACAATTCCAACTTTACAATTACACGGACAAATTCTTCCCGTGTTCATCAATTTTCATTGAAACGTGTTGATATGAGACATTGTCATCATTCGCCATGTTATCGTCAAGTTATTACGACAATTTACCGGGAGTACCCTATTGGTTGGATGTTCTTATCAAGCTACATTTGGCTGACTCACTGATATTGAGACTAAGTGTCGTGATACCAGTATAAAGCTTGATGCATAATGCTTTAAAATTTCATGGAAAATGTGCGACTACAGGAGAACATTGTCGCCAAGTCACCGCACATAGTTATTATGGGATCTGCTGTTGTCTTGAAGGTTCCAATCACAACTAGCTGTTATTGATATACATTACTCTCATGTGCCTAATAATCGTGATGGCCTAATAATAGTGATGGGTGGGGATTTAGGTCGAAATTAATAATAGTGATGGCCATTTCACTGTATGTCTCAATGCCAAATAATAGCGATCGTTGGGAATTTTCTCCAAAATTAATAATCGTGCTGACACTATTATTAGGCACATGAGTGACCAGTCAAAAGAAGTGGTATATTAAGCGCGCTATTTTCACGCCCAATATCGCAATAAAATTGCAAGTGGAAACGCTTATTAGCATGTCGCTTGTGATATTATTGCAATATTTGTGCGCTTAATATCTCAATATGTTGCGCTTAATATTGCGACATCTTGCGCTCAAAATTGTGACATTTAAATCAAACTATTGCTTCTTCTATATTGTTTATTGTATAAATAGAGACAATGTTTTAGATATATATATAATTATAGTTGTAAATGCTATATGTGCACTATATGTACACTATATGCACACTATATGCACAGTATTTATCTAATATAAATATAACACTATCGGGTCTGTATGAAATTTGCTTAGTATCGCAATATTTTGCGTTCAATATTACAATAATAAGCCCGACAGATTTTTGGTATTGTGCTATTACGCCTTTTTCTAAATTAAGCACGCTCAATATCGCAATAAAGGTGCGCCTAAAAATACCACTTCTTCTGACTGGTACCGTATTCTCATGATGTACAGATTCACCTGTTAAAACACAAACTGTGTTTACAAGTGTTTACAAGTGTTTACAAGTGACTGGACAATTTCACGCCTTACATGTTACCAAAAAGTATGCCATTAAGATATTTTACTTTTACATGTACATAAATTTGAGTTTTAACTGTGAAGCTTTGTTCTTTTTATGGCTTAAAAGGGCATGCCGATTCATGTTTTAGAATGGTTGAAATTAGTATTACTCATAACCGAATAGTGATGGGTTTCATTGGGTTGTCTTATCAGCTATTACTAGTATCGTTTTGTATTTACAGCCATATTTATACAGTAGTTAGTGAAAGGCGAACACATTACGATTGCGCAGCCTTTTTCCGGATTAAATACTCCGAGGCAGATAACAAGCTTGATCCTCTGCAAACTACAAAGTTTCATAAGTATTGTCTATCACTTTATGCATTGAGGATTTACATTTCATCAAAACTATGATCGTAACATAAGACCTAGATGTATTTTTCAGTTACGAATAATACTAGTTTCGACCTTTCAAAAACATATGAATCGTAATGCCTACCGGGAAATCATATTGTCACCATGGGAACCTGTGTAATTCTATGGTAAATGTGCAAATTAAGAGCAAATAATTGGTTTTGAACCATGAAAAATACCATTGGTCTGACCTTTATTAGTTACGGTCTTGATAATAATTAAACGGTGTTGAACCATAAAAAATACAACGGTCTGACAGTTACTGGTTACGGTCTGCCAGTTACTTAAACGGTTTTATACCGTGGAACATGTTACGGTCTGACCGTATGTTTAACGGTCAAATGTTGGCAGCGATGTTGTGCGGTCTCAAACCGTTAAAGCGACGGTATTTTTTCTAACAGTGCAGGTGACTGCCCTTGAATAAGTTGAATTGATTTCCCCCAGGGATCATGCATAGAAGCCATGGAACTTGATGAAGATTAAGGTCATAAACTTTCACTCGGCAAAGTATACTAACCACATAATTATAATATCGTCATTAAAAATGAATCGAAACTTAATTCCAGTCATCGCTTTTACTGGATCCGGTGACAGTACTAGTGGTCATAATATGAATCAATACCATGCCATAGTCATATACACAATCGAAAGCGATCGTCGCCAATACCAACAATAGATCAACAAGATTGGAAACCATATAAAAATATAAGCTTCTTCATATATGATATATATTTACTAATTTATTTTGTTTGTTAATCAAGTGTTAATTACATGTATAGTTATGTTATCCATTCTTTGTCTGAAGCCTGTGAATTCAAAAGCATTTGTTTGCACAATAAAGTTTATATTATTTTTTTTTCTGAGAGTCCCAAATATTGACATTTGCAAAACATGGTCTCCAGATCGGTAAATTTAGTGACAGATTCAACAGGCAAATTAACCTTCGAATTTGAAGCTGTGACCTTCTTATGACATTATAGGCCACATTAACACAAACCTACCTGCCTGCTCTGGGAAGATTAGCTCAAGAATAAGGATAGATCAAGTACTAGTTTTGATACCATCAATACATGTACATGCACATATGACACTCTCAAGCTCATAACTTGTTACATGATGATCACAGCCTTAACAGATTGATTAATGCCATTAATTCTACACCCCCCCCCCCGATCCATTTTAATGGCATTCAATTTTATGCAATTTAAGCAGCTCTTTGTTAAAATAGTTTAATGCCATTAAGATATATCCTTAATATGGTAACCTTTGAGTATGTTTTAACGACATTATTCATGCGCTTAAATATGCATTAATTCCTTTTCAAAAGTATTAAGGCTGTTTTAATGCACTACGCAGTACCACATTTGATGCCATTAATTCAATTTTCAAAGTTTAAGTGATCTATTAAAACTGCATTAAAACCATCACATGGCGTGGCGATATTTAAGGCAGCTTTCAGTTTGTTTTCATGATCTTATAACTCTATATATCCCGTCTACGTTCACGCTTTCCGAAGTCCAGCGCTAAGGAATTCCACTATAGTTAACCGGCTATTGACTCATGGAAATGTTGGGCCTGAACAACGCGTTATTTTTCAAACTAGTTGGTGACTTGGTGAATTTTGATAGGCGTAACGCAGGTTATTGAATAAGCATAGGAAGGCAGTGTAGTTCATAGAAATTGATGACAAGTGGTGCAAATTTCAACTTAATGCATATTTTGTTGTGTTTATCTTTGGTTAAGTTCACGACATGGTCAATTTGAACCATTATCCTGCCAAATATTAGCCATAGTATTACACCGTATAAAACCGATTAAATGGGGAGAGAACCGACTCGATCAGGAGAGAACCCAAACAAATATCAAAATTCGCTGTTTTCGTCGTTGTTATGACTCGCACAATGGAATTTTCATTATTATTACGCTCGTTGGGGCCACCGATTGTGAGGGGAATGGAAGAATTAATCAAATTATCAGCTGGATGGCTCCAAAATTGCGTTTTGACTGTCAATATGTCGCGAAAATGATAGAACGACTTCCGATGTAACAGTTTCTACACAGTGGATGGCCGTACGTGTTTTTGGGTTGTCCATACGTACTGACGTAATCATATTAAACAAACGAGTATACGATTCGACCTGTGTATATCTTCGCACAGTAATGTCAAGATCACAATAGCATACTTTAAACAGTCGATATATCGAACAGATACTGTATGGCTCAGCAGAAGTATTCAGAGACTCACAGCTCGTCCAATGACCGCCGATACAAATATCAGAACAGCCACCAGGGACACAGCGCCGTCTAACGATCAGAACAGCCGCCAGGGACACAAAGCCGGCTAACGATTGGTGAAGATAGTTGAGTTATCTGTGTGTGGTGACGAATTAAAGAACAGTTTATATCTTGTGGTGGAGCCCGAAGAATTTCGTTGCAAGTGAGTATTCTTTTATATACTGACAAAGGCGTATTTGCGCGTCGCTATTCAGATTAGATGTTGGTGATCAAAAATCGGTCATCGTCCATGGGATATTCCCTTGATTCGGCTGAAAGAATAGAGTCTACTTTGACAAATATATGTCACTCATGTCTTGAGCTCATTAACCTCATGAAGAAATATTCCCGCACTTCGAAAGCATGACCCTAAATGAACAACTTGTCAAAATCTTATCCAACAATACTCCATATATGCAATTTAATTTGTCATATGATGCTCGTAGTATCTCATTCTTAATTAATTAACTAATCGATAATCATCAATGAATACATGTAGATGAGAAGACCCTTTGCACAATAATATCGTTTGTATAGAGCCAGAGGCACAAATATCTTCATATTGGACATATATATTGACACTGATTCATGTTGGACTTATTTTGTTCTGATTAATAAGGCACGTCTTACCAATACACATACAAAAGTTACTGTTGCAATTTTTTTTTAAATGTCTTGCAAGCGCAGATGACAGAATTCAGAGGAGAGAAATCGAGCTTTTTCCCTAAACTAAAGATGGCCTTCACTGAATACGAACATCTTTTTAAGTATCAAAATGTTTTTGTTTTTTTTTCTTTTTTCCAGTTTTGTAAAATAATTAAACCTTCAATCCAGTAATGGCACATTTAACACAGGTTACACTGGCTTTTATGCCCCCCCCCTTTCCCAGATAATATTTTTTTTCTATTTTTCAGATCCCCCACCCATATAACTTGATTAATTGTGTACTGCTATGTTAACGAAAAAACCGTTATCCTCCTTTAACGCGCAAATGTCCATTTACATCTCAGACATACACCGATAACTTTAATATATGTTATATATTTAAGTTATCGGTGTATGTCTGAGTTTTCCTTCAACGCGCAAGGAAATTAGGTCGATATAAGTACTGTGGTTTCAATAAAATGAACAAATTTTACCCAAACTATTTGTGATAGCGAAAAAAACAACGATAATTCTAATGTTGCATCAAATTATAACGCAACAACCCAATTATTGAAAACTCCTCACCACTCTCATCGTCTCACGACTTCATATACCCCCCTCTTGTCTTCTAGTTTCTCTTTCCTCTCTCTCTCACTCTCTCTCTCTCTCTCTTTCTCTCTCTCTCTCTCTCTCTCTCTTTCGCTCTCTCTCTTTCTATTTCTCTCTCTTTCGCTCTCTCTCTCTCTCTTCTGCTATCACTAACACTATCTTCTCCCTTGTTTCCATCCCCAACTCAAATTCAGTTATATATCTCCATTTCTTCTAAAACCATTTTTTTCAACTCTTCCCGTCTGACCTATACCCGTTCCTCACTTATTGGGGACGGGGCATGTAGCCAAAGAGGAGAAGACTTCATATAAGCCCTCGGGCTTGTTGTCTGATCCTCGTTTCTATACATGGCCTCTTATATTTTGCATATATGTGTCATCTGTATATAATGTTATTTGTTTGGATTTGTAAATACAAATATGTTTACACTTAATGTCGCATCATGCTCAGCCACATTAAAACTAGGTCTCATCCCAGTCAAAGGGCGTTCTGATCAAATTATGTCACATCTTTATGTGCTGGTGCGAGTGCACTGTGCATTACTTACTTGCCAGTAGATACTGAATAGCCAATATGAATACGGATCTTCGTACGTGACATCCATTGTTGAAATGTTTCCTTGGCAACAGGTTCGTTCGTTAAATGCAGGTCACTTTAATGTAGTCACACAATAACGCAAAACTCCAAACGAATCATAGGGAATAACTTATTATATAGGTAAACCGTGTATTTTTTACAGTATTATCTTGAATTTAGATTTTTCCCCATCGGTGTGCAATCAAGGACTTGCCGAGCTGAAAACCACACTATATAATTATTTATAGCATCTTATATCACATCTTTATTGAAATGGTGCGCACGCGCTGTTCGTGATTACTCGGTAGCCGACTCTCCCGATCAAATATTATGTTTTGACATTAATTTACTCGGTCATTTTGGAAACACGCCACGACTGAATAACCAATATTAATTCGGCTTTTTGTACCAGGTATCCAAGGAAATCTATTGCTGAATTTTTTGCGTGGCCACCCGTTTCGTTAAATGAATGTATTTTTTATGCAATCACACGACAACGCAAAACACCAAACGAGTCAGAGTGAGTAATTGATACATACATATTCACGTTTTGTTTTACCCATACAACCTTGAACTTGGATTTTTCCCTATCGGTGTACATTCAAGTCAAGCTGAAAAAATAGTATTTTATCACATAATTAACCCACAAAACCAGCTTCATAATTATTGGTAAGAAACACGTGTAATATTAGCGCGTGTGATGACGTCACGCCATTATTTAAATGACTTGCGATCGCTGAAGTTTATGACTGTTGTTTTCGATGAATACTTCGCGTTGCTTCGAGTTTATTTGATCATGTGATAAAAGATATCTCAAACTCGTTCTATTTTATACTTAATAACCTCGTCCACTAAATTCTATTTGAGCCTCGGTAACGCTCGGCTCAAATCGAATTTAGTGAGATCGGTTGACACATTCCGTATAAAATAGAAACTCATGTGAGATCCTCTATATATAGCTTCAGAAGAATAATGTACCTAACAAATGCTCCTAATACAGAGCACAAAAGGTTATCAAAACAAAACTGTGAATAGTAACTCACACACGAAGATATGAAAGATAAAACATCTCAGTGATATTCAACATCCATACCTCGACCATTACCAGAACAGAAGTCGAGGCAGCGGCCAATGGGGATCTGAACTGGGCAGACAGAAAATATCGTTCGTGATTTTTATTGAGCCACCACAGAGACGACAAATCCTTATATAGATGTTATATTACTTTCGTCTAACCTTTAAAGGGATACTGTACTTACATGTTGTTGTTGGTTTCTATAGCATCTAAGTCGTAGAATAACGTAGCCAGATTTCCATTATTTTAAAGTCTGTTGAGTACGAAGTATTATTATGGATGGCAGATTAGCCGGAATGCGAAAATACAAATTGTCGTTGTCGAGTAATTTTGTTCAGTTTTCAAGCAACTGTATCAAATAAATGTTATATTATATGTATAATAGTCCCATATACTCATTTAAGTTATTGTATAGTCACCAGTCAGTGAGTGGCCTGAGTTTACGCCCGGTATCAATATAATTGTTTACACGATCATGTGTGCCACGCGTTACCCAATCCACTATCGGTGAAATAATTTGATTACGTCTTGTACACGGAAATTCGTAATTTATTTTATGGCTCCAGCCATAAACTAAATTTATATCAAATTATTAACTTTGATTTTAAGATAACCTATTAACCTGATCGGTTACAGAATATATACAACTTCGACTCAAAGTACCTATTTTTGTATATAATATCGATATTAGATCGTTGTTATTACCGGGAATTTATTGAAAATGGCGTACAGTACCATTTTAAAATGCGAGTGGAAGCGTCAACCATTCAGTAATCAGAAACAACAACCGGTGGCCAAGACTGATAAGCAGCGACGACTGCATGGGACAAGGTGATACATTCGATTTTGCGCAAGACAACAAACTGAGAAGAAACAGAACAAATATCATTCTTGTTTGGAAGCGGGGGGGGGGGGGCAAACAGTTGAACGACAACAAGAAACAAACAAAAAAGTCGTCGTCGTATACATCATCACTATCATCACCATCATCATCAACGACAACAACCATAACAATAATAGCAACAACAATAACAACAGCATCTATTTACGCTATAGGGAACCTTAAAGGTACTCAATCCGATAAAACTCCTCTCAATTACTATTTCCTTGGCTTCGGGGGACAAAAATATTTGATTCGAGTCGAGGAAGCCACCCATCAAAGCTCAGATTTATTAGATATCGATTTTAGAAATCTATTATTTTTTCATTATCGGGAATACTTTCTGTCCCAGAGGTTTTCCGAAAAAGTCGACCGACATACTCTCGATACTAAATTCCATTTAACAAAATGTTGCTATACAACACATTTTGGGCAATTATATAGAGAGTTCACAGTTGTTAGCATTATTTTTGGATAATTAATCGATTCGGATAACTAAAGTGACCTTTGATAAAATTTTGTTGTTGTTGGAATCTGTTGAGATGGGGACCCTCTTATCGGATTGAGTACCTTTAACCCCCCTGATTAACAATATACGGATAAAAGCGCATAACCTCCACAATGAAGCTAAATCCGTCATGTTTAGAATATCATTCATGATTATTGTATTTGGTCGACCCGAGTCACTCTCTTGGCAAATATCGTGTACGTTGTTCGGTAAATTTCTTACATTCAAACAAATAATGACATTCGTCACCGACTCTCCCGTCATCGAAAATGATACATGTATCATCGCATCCAGTTTGCATGAGCATCGGCTGGTTTCAATTAATAAGCTATGATTGCTTGTGTGAAATCTGCATGCACTGATGTTCTATTTCTGTCGCCCAGTGTATTCAAATATTCTTAATGTCATTCTTGAATATGCGATATATTTGCTTCGCTCACATGACAAACAGATCCTACTCTTCTGTAGATATTGATGCTATCATGCTACATCAATATATCCTATAGGTTCATATTGGACCTAAATATTGACATTGGTTCATATTGGACTTCTGTTGTTCTGATATAAGCCCATAGTGGACCTGTACCCGTTACTCTGTTGGAGCGCGCGAGCTACATTGAAAATACGTTTATAAATAGCGTACATCTGGTGCTGGGTTAGGGCCATAGTGAGCGTATTTGTTTTGTTTTTTTTATTTATTTAATTAAATTGTTCTAATAACTAATGCCGTTGTAACCTTCGCCAGGGTACCCAGAATCACCAGACACAATTTCGTTGAAATCGGACAAGTAGTCTGGGATAAAAGTCCGAACAGACAGACAGTTTATACTGTTTTATATTTATAGGTATTGAACTGTCGACTCTCGATAAGGGGGGGGGCGATAAAGAGCGTTTATTTCCTAGGTCATAAACGTTGTCCATCTCAGCTCAGTCAGTTCAACAACGATTCGAAAACGTGAGTCCTCCACCCCGAACGTCAAATCATTACCACCCTCCCCGAACGTCGAATCATTACAACCCCCGTACATCGAATCATTACCACCCCCCTCCGAACGTCGAATCACTATCACCCCCCCCCCCCCCGAACGCCGAATCATTACCACCTCCCCACGAACGTCGAATCATTATCACCCCCCCCCCCCCGAACGTCGAATCATTACCACCTCCCCCCCCGGACGTCGAATCATTACCACGTGAGTCCCTCCCCGAATGTCGAATCATTACCACGTGAGTCCCCCCGAACGTCGAATTAATACCACGTGAGTCCCCCACCCCCGAACGTCGAATCATTACCACGTGAGTCCCCTCCCCCGAACGTCGAATCATTACCACGTGAGTCCCCTCCGAACGTCCAATCATTACCACGTGACTTCCCCCCGAACGTCGAATCATTACCACGTGAGTCCCCCCCCCCCGAACGTCGAATTATTACCACGTGAGTTCCCCCCCCCCCCGAACGTCAAATCATTACCACGTGAGTCCCCCCCCCCGAACGTCGAATCATTACCACGTGACCCCCCCCCCCCCCCGAACGTCAAATCATTACCACGTGAGTCCCCCCCCAACGTCGAATCATTACCACATCCAGTCACACGTGCAGAAGCATTCTCACCATCACCAGTCACACGCCCTCTCGTCGTCAGAACGCTTTTTCGATCAGCTTAGTATATATATCTGGCGACATAGTGCGACCATCGGTCATCATATTGCTTAAAAATATACAATTTTCGTCATTAGCGCGACCAAAATCGGTCGCGTTAAGAAAAAAGTCATTGGAAAAATGTGAATGGTACGTGTATGCTGTTTGCAGAGGAACTGGTCATTAACCAGACCTTCTTCTGTCACGCATTGACCTTAATGTAGCCTTGTTTAATTAACCAATGAGAATATAATCTTATGGAGAGATATTTAACCACATGACATGTGTGTACTGATTTCAATTACACAAATATCCCCGTGCTTAATTGGTAATTGAATAATTAGTGCTCATTATCTGGACTTGTTTTTCTATTAGTCCATGAGCTGGTAGGACCTCTCGTGCCCCCCACTAGTTAACTTTTTTTGCTATTTTCATGTACCCTAATATGCACTGGTCAGGAAAAACGATGTTAACAGCAAATATTTTGGGTCCTATTTTACTTTCTGAGTCAAAGTTTAGCCTTACTCGGTTACCATTTTTTTCCGATTATGATGTCATTGTGATTGGATTTTAATAGGTGGTGTCTCATTCCGTGGATATTTGAATACTATAACCACTGATAGCACAAATAATATGACGTTTTCACTGATGACGTCGCCAGAGGTCAAAAGGTCACTCAACGGCGATGAAAACAACACACATATAATAGACTGGGATCCGATAGGGCACCCCTGCACCCTCGGCCACGGGAGTTAACTTCACCACACACATTTTCTTTCTTAATATGTCCCTCAACTTTTAAGCAATGTTAGCACGAAAAAAGTGGCCGTGTACACATGCGACAAGATGACGCCCAACTTGGCCACTGTTTTAAGTCAGTTTGATGAAAATTATTATGAGAAGGTCTTGACAGATATTTACAAATGTATATATTATTGTGAAGCTAAGACAAAATGCTACCATTTTAGTGTCGACTTGGAAATCCACGTCCAAGATGGCCACCAAAAGGCCACCGGGAGTGGAAAATATGACTATTAGTTTCTGATGTTTTGAACTGGTTGAGAATTTCGACTTGAATTTGTATGTCTCGTGTTTAACTGATCATTGAAGCAATGAAATATGCCATTAAATGTGTATCAGACCCTTCCTATACCTAAACAAATTTTATTTTACAGAACATGTGTATAAATTTCATTAAACATCACCATTTGGATTCTAGTCATATTTCAACAAGAAATGACCAGAACTCTGCAGTGTAAGTGAAGCATATCATTGCATATGAATATTCCAACTCAGTAGACCCAAAATTGTCACTTTAGTTCAAAATGACCGACAAAATGGCAGAAAAATTGTGGAAAATGCCCCAGCGTCAACTGGTTGGTGTATACAATCGACTAATATGCCTTTTATACATAATTCAATTTTTTTAGGATTTTTATTTTTGGAACTCTACGTCCAAGAAAGGGTCGCCGGAAGTGGAAAATATAACTATTTTTCACTAATATCTTCTTAATTAAATTCTGCTGTTTTGGAACTGGTTGAGAATTGGGATTTATTTTTTCATGTTAACATTGGGGCAATGAAATAAGACACATTGTGGGTCCCAGCCCCTTCCAATACCTCAAAAGTATGATTTTACACACGGTATAAATTTCATTAAAAATCAGCATTGGAATTCTAGTCATATCTCAACAAGAAATGGGCAGAACTGTGCAATGTCAGTGAGGACAACCACTATTTATGAATATTTCAACTCAATGCTCCCAAAGTTGTCACTTTAGCTCAAAATAACCGCCAAAATGGCAGCAACATTATGCGAAATGGTAGATATTGCCCCAGAATGTCCTGCAATAGATTAAACGTTGTGGTTGATGAATAAAATAGACTAGCATGCCTTCTATACATTGAATACTAACATTGATGAGGCCCGTTGTTTAACTGTTGCTATATTAACCACTGATATTATCATAAATATTGGATATTTCCTCTCACAAACTTGACATAAAAATCACACAAAAATTTACTTTTCAGTTTGGATCATTTTTTCAATTAAAATGGATCTGTCTTTGGTAGCAAAGTTGTTTTTTGTTTGATCTGTCTTAAATGTGTCACACTGATGTGTTTTGGACCAAATTACTTATGATGGCTTGCAAAAATGGCAACCAAATTGGTAAAAAGATTTGTTTTCACATATATCCCGAACGTTATATTCTTGCTGTTCCGAAAAGGTAGCAAGTGTGACTCACTTAATTGGTTATTAAACATGTTACTTAATCAACTGACAACTAAATGACGTTATTGTTTCCAGTTTGGCCTAACGAAAATGAACACCATGACATTGATGAGTTACCTTATTTAGATAGCGTTTAGTGTTCACCCGTCTATTTTATTACCTACAAACGTCAGTACCATGAGACGTCACTCTGTTCAATCATTATTCTCAGTTTTAACAGACTAAAATGGACATCCTGACCTTGACCCTCGCATTGTTGCATTTAGTCGGCACAGTGGAGTTGATTGGCCAACGATTCCGGCGCATCATCGCTCTCAACGGATGGTACAACCCCGGGGCGTTCAGCGTTCACGCTGCAGTCAGGAGTGGCATCGAATGCAGTATGTACTGCATACATGGTGGGTGTGTTACATTCGTCTACAATGTCGAAAAGAGAACATGCTCCCTATATGATTGGCCATTGACGTCATCATGTCCTGGCAACGTCGTAGTAACGGACCAGACCAAGACATTCTTGTTTCTTGGGGACAGTGAGTATAAAAAATATATACCCAACGGATGCCACTTATTGGACAAATTTATATCAGATAAATTATAACTTCAAACTTACATGTAGGATACTACAGCAATGTTCACCGAATACATGTATACTATTACTATTTATTGAGGAATTTTTCAGAATTTGTGTAACTGTTAATTCTAATTTATAACCAATAACGAAGGCGACCCGTGCCTTTAACGTCTTGCAGATAACGAGTCGAACCGTTATGTGACATTCGCTTAGCATGGCATATAGTCAGCAATCTGCAACTGATGATGATCTTATCAAAACATTTTGGCATCTTTTTAACTCATTGGGAGTAATTTTTCAAAAATATATAAATTCTACTTTTGGCATTAAATGAAATCTTGTTTTTCTGGGGTACGTTCTAAAACTATTTAAAAACTTCCAATAGACCGCTCCGGGATCCAGCTTCCACCTCAAAATTCATGTAATTGGAACGAGGAGCGATTTGTCTGCGAGAAATTGGGACAATGCCAATAGTAGAATTTTGAAAATTTTGAAAATTTCTCCCAATGTGTTAAAAAGATGCCAACATGTTTTGATAAGATCATCATCAGTTGCAGTTTTGCTGACTATATGCCATGCTAAACGCATGTCACATAACGTTTAGACTCGATCATTGCTCGTCACATAACGGTTCGACTCGATCATTGCTCGTCGCATAACGGTTCGACTCGATCATTGCTAGTCACATAACGGTTCGACTCGATCGTTGCTCGTCACATAACGGTTCGACTCGATCATTGCTCGTCACATAACGGTTCGACTCGATCATTTCTCGTCACATAACGGCTCGACTCGATCATTTCTCGTCACATAACGTTTCGACTCGTTCATTGCTCGTCACATAACGGTTCGACTCGATCATTGATCGTCACATAACGGTTCGACTCGATCATTTCTCGTCACATAACGGCTCGACTCGATCATTGCTCGTCGCATAAAATCAATGTTCCATCGTCGTTATTAGATTTTTATTTTCTCTCTTATTTTATTCCCTTCTCTTTCGCGGTGGGGAATCACGTGGTTTCAAGGTTGGTGAATACCACGCATTCAAAATTTGCGAACGCACAGAAACATAATATACGAGGAACTGGCACAAAACTTAGCAGTTTGACTATTAGGGGCATATGCTAGTTTATTTTTGAAACAATACCTTATTTGTTCGGAAATACTTAGTGGTTTTCTATAACATTCTGACCAAAGTTGCCAGTCGGAGGGTCGTGGAATACACTAGTCCATACATCTTGGAGAATACTTTGACTGACAACTTTGGTCAGAATGTTAGAGCAAACAAATATGAATTTGGACATAAATCAGCTTGTTTGAAAAATAGTATAGCATCTGCTCGTAGCTGTCAAAATAATATGTAATATGTCATATCTTAGTTTATTACTTTTTTTCCTCGCGTCTGGTCGCATTTTAGATCGCCTCGGCCATTTTGAATGCGTGATACTCATCAACTCGAAACCACGTGATTGACTTTAATTCCACTGAAGACCACGTGATTGACGACGTGTATGGTTAAATCCTTCATTTCCCTTTCAGTCTTGGCTCAGGGGAAGCAACTCTTCCACTACATTCCAGAGAAGAAGAAAGCCTGGGTCATCAGATTCCCATCGCCACCTATGACATGGTCCCCGGCGCGAGATGACTGTAGTAATATGGGTGGACAACTCCTACCGATCTTGGACAGTGATACATACACAATTTTCAACGCGCTTGATGTGACATACCCGGGTGAGATATTATATGTTTAACGCTTACTATAATAAATGGATTCTCCCATTCAGTTATATAATTCTACGTTGGAATGATATATTATTCATTTCGAGGGATATTATGTTTATGATTGGTATAAAAACGCAGTCTATCTATATTTTAATATTCGTTCTGACCACGAAGGCCATCCGTGCATTTAACCCTTGCAGTGCCAGGGGCCGATCTCATCGGCCCTAATTTATGGTCTGTAAAATCGGCCCTAAGCATGCTATAGCGAATTAAAAAAATAACTGGATTAAACCTTAGGGGCAAGTTATAACTCAAAACTATCACCAAGTATTCATAGTAATAATGTTGATGCCCATGAAAAACGTAAGATTCCCTGGCACTAAAACAACAAAATAAGTATGTTAAAAGAATATGAGAAACAATTATTAAAATTCTAAAAGAAATGTAAAAAATAATAACAAATGATGAAAAGTTGTTAGGCCAATGCATTCTCTTATATATGCGAGGCGGCATATGGTCGACTCGCATATATACGAGAATGCATTGGCACAGGGTATATGGGTTGATCCAAAAATCGGACATGGCACTGAAAGGGTTAAATGGTTGAGGTTTGTTTGATGTTCAAATTTGGGCACAATCGATACATATTTACCTTGTAAATTCCAGTTATAAATATGAGTTTCGAACAATTTCTAATTTTTTTAATGTGCATTGTGAATTTCAACAGTTCATGTAATAATTTATTCCGACAGGAAAACGTTTATTTGTGTTTTAAACAAATTTAAAAGAAACATCGCTTTGGGTCAGAGACAACATTAGTGATGTATGATCCTGACCCTGATAATCGCTTTGGTGATGACTTGGGGCGGGGCATTGATTAACTGTGACCAATTCAACACCGTGATGAATTGGGGCGGAGCATTGATTAACTGTGACCAATTCAACACCGTGATGACTTGGGGCGGCGCATTGATTAACTGTGACCAATTCAACACCGTGATGAATTGGGGCGGAGCATTGATTAACTGTGACCAATTCAACACCGTGATGACTTGGGCGTGGCATTGATTAACTGTGACCAATTCAACACCGTGCTGACTTGGGGCGGAGCATTGATTAACTGTGACCAATTCAACACCGTGATGACTTGGGGCGGGGCATTGATAGACTGTGACCAATTCAACACCGTGCTGACTTGGGGCGGAGCATTGATTAACTGTGACCAATTCAACACCGTGATGACTTGGGGCGGGGTATTGATTAACTGTGACCAATTCAACACCGTGATGACTTGGGGCGGGGGCATTGATTAACTGTGACCAATTCAACACCGTGATGACTTGGGGCGGGGCATTGATTTACTGTGACCAATTCAACACCGTGATGACTTGGGAGCGGGGCATTGACTAACTGTGACCAATTCAACACCGTGATGACTTGGGAGTGGGGTATTGATTAACAGTGACCAATTCAACACCGTGATGACTTGGGGCGGGGCATTGATTAACTGTGACCAATTCAACACCGTGATGACTTGGGGCGGAGCATTGATTAACTGTGACCAATTCAACACCGTGATGACTTGGGGCGGGGCATTGATTAACTGTGACCAATTCAACACCGTGATGACTTGGGGCGGGGCATTAATTAACTGTGACCATTTCAACACCGTGATGACTTGGGGGCGGGGCATTGATTAACTGTGACCAATTCAACACCGTGATGATTTGGGACGGGGAATTGATTAACTGTGACCAATTCAACACCGTGATGACTTGGGGCGGAGCATTGATTAACTGTGACCAATTCAACACCGTGATGACTTGGGGCGGGGCATTGATTAACTGTGACCAATTCAACACAGTGATGACTTGGGGCGGGGCATTAATTAACTGTGACCAATTCAACACCGTGATGACTTGAGGGCGGGGCATTGATTAAATGTGACCAATTCAACACAGTGATGACTTGGGGCGGGGCATTGATTAAATGTGACCAATTCAACACAGTGATGACTTGGGGCGGGGCATTGATTAAATGTGACCAATTCAACACCATGATGACTTGAGGGCGGGGCATTGATTAACTGTGACCAATTCAACACCGAGCTGACTTGGGGCGTAGCAATGATTAACTGTGACCAATTCAACACCGTGATGACTTGGGGCGGGGCATTGATATACTGTGACCAATTCAACACCGTGATGACTTGGGGCGGAGCATTGATTAACTGTGACCAATTCAACACCGTGGTGACTTGGGGCGGGGCATTGATTAAATGTGACCAATTCAACAACGTGATGACTTGGGGCGGGGCATTGATAAACTGTGAGAAATTCAACACCGTGATGACTTGGAGCGGGGCATTGAGTAACTGTGACCAATTCAACACCGTGATGACTTGGAGGGGGGCATTGATTAACTGTGACCAATTTAGCACCGCGATGACTTGGGGCGGGGCATTAATCATTGATTAACTGTGACCAATTCAACACCGTGATGACTTGGGCGGGGCATTGATTAACTGTGACCAATTCAACACCGTGATGATTTGGGGCGGGGCATTAATTAACTGTGACCAATTCAACACCGTGATGACTTAGGGCGGAGCATTGATTAACTGTGACCAATTCAACAACGTGATGACTTGGGGCGGGGCATTGATTAACTGTGACCAATTCAACACCGTCATGACTTGGGGCGGGGCATTGATTAACTGTGCCCAATTCAACACGTGATGACTTGGGCGGGGCATTGATTAACTGTGACCAATTCAACACCGTGATGACTTGGGGCTGAGTATTGATTAACTGTGACCAATTCAACACCGTGATGACTTGGGAGCGGGGCATTGATTAACTGTTGCCAATTGAACACAGTGATGACTTGGGTGGGGCATTGATTAACTGTGACCAATTCAACACCGTGATGACTTGGGCGGAGCATTGATTAACTGTGACCAATTCAACATCGTGATGACTTGCGGCGGAGCATTGATTAACTGTGACCAATTCAACACCGTGATGACTTGGAGCGGGGCATTGACTAACTGTGACCAATTCAACACCGTGATGTTTTGGGGCGGGGCATTGATTAACTGTGACCAATTCAACACCGTGATGACTTGGGGCGGAGCATTGATTAACTGTGACCAATTCAACACCGTGATGACTTTGGGCGGGGCATTGATTAACAGTGACCAATTCAACACCGTGATGTTTTGGGGCGGGGCATTGATTAACTGTGACCAATTCAACACCGTGATGACTTGGGGCGGAGCATTGATTAACTGTGACCAATTCAACACCGTGATGACTTTGGGCGGGGCATTGATTAAATGTGACCAATTCAACACCGTGATGACTTGTGGCGGGGCATTGATAAACTGTGAGCAATTCAACACTGTGATGACTTGGGCGGGACATTGATTAACTGTGAGCAATTCAACACCGTGATGACTTGGGGGCGGGGCATTGATTAACTGTGACCAATTCAACACCGTGATGACTTGGAGGGCGGGGCATTGATTAACTGTGACCAATTCAACACCGTGATGAATTGGGGGCGGCGCATTAATTAACTGTGACCAATTCAACACCGTGATTACTTGGGGCGGGGCATTGATTAACTGTGACCAATTCAACACCGTGATGACTTGGGGCGGGGCATTGATTAACTGTGACCAATTCAACACCGTGATGACTTGGGGCGGGGCATTAATTAACTGTGACCAATTCAACACCGTGATTACTTGGGGCGGAGCATTGATTAACTGTGACCAATTCAACACCGTGATGACTTGGGGCGGAGCATTGATTAACTGTGACCAATTCAACACCGTGATGACTTGGGGCGGAGCATTGATTAACTGTGACCAATTGAACACCGTGATGACTTGGGGTGGGCATTGATTAACTGTGACCAATTCAACACCGTGATGACTTGGGCGGGGCATTAATTAACTGTGACCAATTCAACACCGTGATGACTTAGGGCGGAGCATTGATTAACTGTGACCAATTCAACAACGTGATGACTTGGGGCGGGGCATTGATTAACTGTGACCAATTCAACACCGTGATGACTTGGGGCGGGGCATTGATTAACTGTGCCCAATTCAACACGTGATGACTTGGGGCGGGGCATTGATTAACTGTGACCAATTCAACACCGTGATGACTTGGGGCTGAGTATTGATTAACTGTGACCAATTCAACACCGTGATGACTTGGGAGCGGGGCATTGATTAACTGTTGCCAATTGAACACAGTGATGACTTGGGCGGGGCATTGATTAACTGTGACCAATTCAACACCGTGATGACTTGGGCGGAGCATTGATTAACTGTGACCAATTCAACATCGTGATGACTTGCGGCGGAGCATTGATTAACTGTGACCAATTCAACACCGTGATGACTTGGAGCGGGGCATTGACTAACTGTGACCAATTCAACACCGTGATGTTTTGGGGCGGGGCATTGATTAACTGTGACCAATTCAACACCGTGATGACTTGGGGCGGAGCATTGATAAACTGTGACCAATTCAACACCGTGATGACTTTGGGCGGGGCATTGATTAACAGTGACCAATTCAACACCGTGATGTTTTGGGGCGGGGCATTGATTAACTGTGACCAATTCAACACCGTGATGACTTGGGGCGGAGCATTGATTAACTGTGACCAATTCAACACCGTGATGACTTTGGGCGGGGCATTGATTAAATGTGACCAATTCAACACCGTGATGACTTGGGGCGGGGCATTGATAAACTGTGAGCAATTCAACACTGTGATGACTTGGGCGGGACATTGATTAACTGTGAGCAATTCAACACCGTGATGACTTGGGGGCGGGGCATTGATTAACTGTGACCAATTCAACACCGTGATGACTTGGAGGGCGGGGCATTGATTAACTGTGACCAATTCAACACCGTGATGAATTGGGGGCGGCGCATTAATTAACTGTGACCAATTCAACACCGTGATTACTTGGGGCGGGGCATTGATTAACTGTGACCAATTCAACACCGTGATGACTTGGGGCGGGGCATTGATTAACTGTGACCAATTCAACACCGTGATGACTTGGGGCGGGGCATTGATTAACTGTGACCAATTCAACACCGTGATGACTTGGGGCGGGGCATTAATTAACTGTGACCAATTCAACACCGTGATTACTTGGGGCGGGGCATTGATTAACTGTGACCAATTCAACACCGTGATGACTTGGGGCGGGGTATTGATTAACTGTGACCAATTCAACACCGTGATGACTTGGGGCGGGGCATTGATTAACTGTGACCAATTCAACACCGTGATTACTTGGGGCGGAGCATTGATTAACTGTGACCAATTCAACACCGTGATGACTTGGGGCGGAGCATTGATTAACTGTGACCAATTGAACACAGTGATGACTTGGGGCGGGGCATTGATTAACTGTGACCAATTCAACACCGTGATGACTTGGGGCGGGGCATTGATTAACTGTGACCAATTCAACACCGTGATGACTTGGGGCGGGCATTGATTAACTGTGACCAATTGAACACCGTGATGACTTGGGGTGGGCATTGATTAACTGTGACCAATTCAACACCGTGATGACTTGGGGCGGGGCATTGATTAACTGTGACCAATTCAACACCGTGATGACTTGGGGCGGGCATTGATTAACTGTGACCAATTGAACACCGTGATGACTTGGGGTGGGCATTGATTAACTGTGACCAATTCAACACCGTGATGACTTGGGGCGGGGCATTGATTAACTGTGACCAATTCAACACCGTGATGACTTGGGGCGGGGCATTGATTAACTGTGACCAATTCAACACCGTGATGACTTGGGGCGGGCATTGATTAACTGTGACCAATTCAACTCCAAAAGATTAGCGAGCGTTATATGTACGTACAGACGACCACGATACAATCGTAAGTGGAAAGATTTCCACCGTAGGAAGTAACCTGAGGTTCGACTGCACATGCTCACGTCAAAATCGCAGGTAAAAATATAATATCAAGCACTGTTTGATTTTAGATGCGAAATCGTGGCGTATCCTTATTTACCTCCACTTGCGACGTAATCCCTGTCGTCTGTACGTAAAAATCGTAGCTGGAAATTACCGTATGGTAGTCAATCACAAGCTTTAGAACAACCTACGATATCATAATTCCCGACGACATCGCAATTGTGTGAACAAACTATCCACGATCTCGTCTGGCCCGATTGCTCCACTTACGATTGGATCGTGGTCGTCTGAACGTACACTATAACGATAAGTGTTAAACAGCATGGTACAGTTATAACCAAAGTTCACATAGTGGAATTTCTCCGGTGTTGAGTGTTAAACAGCATGGTACAGATATAACCAAAGTTCACATCGTGGAATCTCTCCGGTGTTGAGTGTTTTTCGATGGCATGGCTTTTGTTTACTGACACTGCGTACGATCTAGACAATAACCAGCATGCTATTTATTCACTGTGTATGGGCTGTTACATCGGAACTTCCCAAGAAGTCGACGACTGCATTTTGGAATACATTCAAAATATTTACAAAGAATAATGTTAATAAAACTGATAACCCGATCAGTTTAAATACCCTATTTGAACACTTTAAATCCTTTGAATGATTCAGATGCGGAAACAGATTTGAGCTTTTTGATTGGTAGTATGGAATAACTAGGATGTACAGACCACCTGAACTTACCAATTAGTTCAGAAGAAATTTCCACTATTGTTAGGGGTCTGAAATCGAACAAGGCTGCGGGTCCAGATAAAGTGAATAACTGATACATTAAAGCCATACTCGATATACTACTACCATTTTATAATAAGCTGTTCAATTTGGTTCTTGACACCGGATTTTCCCCTGATATTTGGACAACCGGTATGATTAAGCCCTTATACAAAAATAAGGGTGATAGACTATGTCCAGACTCTTATATAGGGGTATAACCTTATTGAGCTGTATCGGTAAGTTATTCACCGGTATCATCAATAATAGACTTAGTAGTTATGTAGAAGATAACAACATATTGAAAGATAATCAATCCGGTTTTAGAAAAGGTAGATCCACCATGGACAATATCTTTATTTTGTACAGTCTGACAGAAATTTATTTACGGAACGGGCGAAAACTCTATTGTGCCTTTATAGATTTCAAAAAAGCATTTGACACTGTTTGGAGGCAGGGCCTATGGGTCAAGCTGTTAAGAAATGGCATAAACGGTAGGATCTTCGATGTTATTCGTAATATGTATCAATCAACCAAATCTTGCGTATTGAAAGGTGATTTAAGATCTGAGTATTTCCCCTCTAATACTGGTGTTAAACAAGGAGTTAACTTGTCACCTTTACTCTTTTCTATGCATTTGAATTATCTTGAAGATTTTTTAGATAGTCTCGCTGTTGATAGACTCAAATATTTGAATGATCAAGTATCTAAACAGATTGGTTGCTATCTCAAACTCTGGTGTGTATTGTATGCTGATGACACCGCTCTATTGGCGGATAATACTACAGATATGCAGAGATCGCTTGACGCATTCGCAGACTATTGCGAATCGTGGGAGCTTTCCATCAGCACACAAAAGACAAAGGTCGTGGTATTTGGCAATAAACGTTTCCAAATAATCCCAAGGTTCAACTTGTGTGGCAACGAACTCGATATCGTTGACGAATTTACCTACCTCGGTATTGATTTGGTCTTTAACGGTAGATTTTGTCGAGCAGTCAAACAAACTAGGACAAAAGCTACAAAGGCGATGTATGCGCTACTGTCGAAAGTACGGAATCTTGATTTATCTATCGATTTGTCTTTGAAACTGTTTGACTACCTAGTCCAACCTATTTTATTGTACGGTTGTCAAATTTGGGGATTTGAAAATATTCGCCATATTGAGACGGTACACCTTGAATTTTGTAAATCATTGACGAATATGAAAAGCAGCACCCCAAGTTATATTGTTTATGGCGAATTAGGCCGATGGCCACTATCTATCGAGATCAAGAAGAGAGTGATCTCATACTGGTGTCGAACTGTCAAGAAAGATAATGGTATCACATCAGTACTCCATAACTTACTGCTAGAAATGCACAAATATAAACACGTAAGATATATTGATTATATTTCAGGAGTTATCCAATCTGCGAATCTAAATGATAACTGGGATAACCAAACTCCTCTATCATGCAGCTCCTTTAGAAGTTTTAATGCAACACTAATTGAAGAGTTTAGAATCCAGTGTCGTAACGATGTTGGTTCCTCGGAAAGAGGGGAGTTTTATAAACATATGAAATCACAACCCTCATTGAGTTGGCACTATATGAACACCCCATTTGACATTATGATCTACGTTCAGAAAATACGAACATCCAATCATAAATTTGGTATTGAGACCGGTAGGTGGAGAAAACGGAAAAGCAAACATAAAACTAATAATAAAGACAGTTCTTGCTCGCTTTGCAACGCACTGATATGTGATGAATTTCGTTTTATATTTATGTGTCCCAAACTCAAAGATTTGCGCGAGAAATATATTCCGAAGTCATGTAATGACCCACCGTCGAGAGAACTTTTATTCGAAATTCTTAGCTCGACCAGTCCTGAGATATTGAACAATTTGGCAATTTTTATTAAACTAGGTTTGAAACATTTCCTATCATCAGGGCAAACTTTTGAAGGCTGTATTGTATTTTTAGCTGTACTCGTTTGCATATATTGATTATGTTAGGTGTGTATGTTATTTAATGTCACATCTTTGTTTAGTCCACTGAATTACATGTAGCTGTACGATGGCTGAGAATAAAGCATTCATTCAAATAAAGCATTCATTCATTCAAATCATTCTATCGCCGGTATTGTGGTGGTTCTTGACTGATTTGTTACCGTTCCTTGTGACAAAATCACGCATATTTAAACATTTCTTACATACATTAAACTTTCTTGAACGAACAGAGGCTGCATAAGTGCCGTGTTACCGAAACCTGAACTTTAGTTCACAATTAACTCGGATAGCGAGTCAACGTGTCAACATGTAATCACTCAAAATCAAGCCATGTGAAAGTAATTCCTTTGTTTTCAGTATCATACCGACTGCGAAACGCATTCCGAAAACGAACACTGAGTATAAAGTATACTTGTGTTATTATTCTGTGAAATAGGTGAGGAAATATCCCGATGTGGGTTGATAATTTTGAGCATTAGCCGCCTAATCACAACTTTTATGAGTGTTACGGTTATATTTCAAGGTAATCACGACTGTAACGGTTCTTTACTTGATATTTATTCGACCGATCTTTCCCAACAAGTATATTAAGAAATAAGAGTATATACTACAGTATATCAGAAGATTAAGAGACATTACCTTCTATTCGAGTGGCAGATGTACAACATGTTGAAAGTCATGTTGGCTATATATAGGATTATATATAATCATGCATGCCCGCGTAATTGACCCAATGAAATTATACATCTACTGTCATGATATTCTGTTAATTTAAACAGACATGGTTAATTCGAGCTTCCAAATTTTCCAGTAATTTCTAAGGATGTAAACGATTGGTTGCAAAATACACGAAATGTTGATATGTATATATACCGGCCTCATATGCTCTGAGATATACATACCGTTGTCAGAGCCCTTCTCCAGCTGTTTACAATTTATGGCACAGAAGTGAAACAAAGGCACTTTATTTCTACCATATCAAGAATAGACTATAACGCGGAACGCACTTTTCTGTTCCATGCCGTGCAAATGGCTGTTTTTTTCCCGAATCTCGGGTTTAAAGTTGTATTTTTCATGACTCCAATGTGTCTTTTTTGGGACATTATTATACTGCTCGTAGAAAGGTATTTCAAGTTTATTGACCTTTGTTCTATCGGGAAAACTTAAAAAGCGAATATTGTTACGCGTATGTTGAAGCGCAAACTGCCAAGTGACTTTAATTGATACATGCAGGTCTGTGGTTGAAAGTTCCAGGTCGGATATGTGTTCAATTTCGGTCGGGGTTGGGGCGATCACATGCCAATATAATTGATTACAATTAGTTTTGATTTACATGATTACGACTAAGATTATTGATAGCATTTTTCCAAATGTAATTGATTACGATTACAATTACCTTAGTAAAATGTAACTGATTAGTTTTCGTTTAGATCTGATTACAATTTTTAGTTTCCAACCATTTTGATCACATAGTAATAAAATAATGAAATAAATCAAATTAGAATATAAAATTTTATCTAATAAAAACATAATATATATTAGTATATAACATGTAAACAAGGAACAACTAAACAAATAGAACAAGCAAGCAATAAGCACATAAGCTTTCTACATTAATTGGTGATATTTTGACAAAGAGTTGTGTACCAACATATTGGGAATATATAGTACCAACATATTGGGAATAGACCATGTTTTATGTATATTTATTTCATAAAATAGAGTTTTCGTTTCGCTCGCGTAATAAAAAATATTATCGAGTGAAATGTTAATATGCTCGTATATGCTTAGCTGCCTACTTGTATACAATGAATGTATAAAAATAACCCAAATTGCACAAGTAAGACCAAAATAGAGTTTAAAAGAACTTAATTACAAACTATATACTGGTACATGGACTGGCTAAATCGACTCGGACTCACTTTATCGTTCATACTGCCTCAAGGTGCAATGAAAACTGTGGGCAAAATGAAATTAAAACATGTGCCCACAAGATGTGATAAACACTCCCCCATCCAAATTCAGTTGACCGCCATCAATTTTGGATCGGGTGGTGTTTGTGGTGAATATTTAAGGCATCTTGGGGGGGGGCAACTAACAGCACCCTTTGTTTGACCTTAATATATAAAGGAACTGAGAAATTGCATGAGTCACTTATTTGAACACCTCTGCATTGGCGACGGCCATACTGAAAAAAGTGGCGGCCATTTTGAATCAGTCGACCACTATGATTAGTTTGTTTGGAAAAAATCGTCTTCGCAGTTCACATTGACCATTCCGGTTAACTTGCATGCTTTGCGTCACAATAAAGCGAACGATTCTGTTATTTAAGCTTGACATCATGTAGTTAATCAAAGGAAATAAATTTATCAATTGACCTAATGTTTTATCATCGTATGGTCATACCGTGAATTAAGAGCTTTTGTGAACCGCACTAACTTTGAGCAATTATTTCACTCATAAATATCACTTTGTCCCGACCAAGTCGTGTATGGACGTATTGTGACCTTCGCTGTGTGTAAAAATATGAGCTGATATGTACACAGCCAATGAAGCCGAATGTCATAGTTTTTCCGCAGCGAATTGCATCTATATAAGACAGTCCGCCGACTCGGACAGCGGTATTCAACCGCACTGTTTGAGCAATGATTTCACTCATAAATATCATTTTATCCCAACCATGTCGTGTATTGGCGTGTTGGAAAAAAGTAGATATACACATATGAGCTGATATGTACAAAGTCGTTCCGAGAAATGAGGCTGAATAATCGTATTTTTGCGATAATTGTGATAGTGATAATTGTGAAATCTGAGTTGCAAAAAGGCGGGTACAAACAAATCACAAATTAAACTACAGGCAGTGATGTCAATAACCTGCTAATAAACTAGACTGTTTTCAAGTTGATTGATCTGGCTAGTGTATTGGTAGTGCCACCATGACGTGAATACTAGATCAGATATAACTGACAATAAACGAATGCAGGTTTTATGCATATTTAGTTGATACTACGAAGTATCGCTTAGACATATAATTATATGCGGTATGGTATATTACTAAGGTACAAGAAAACTAAGATGCATGCATCAGGTCGGCCGTGAACTATCTACCATAGAATTGTTGTAGCTATCGATTATACATTTTGAAACACCTGTATGTATGTATGTATGTATGTATGTGTGTATGCGTGAATGCATGTGTGTATGTGTTATAGACTCTAACACTGCTCGAATTTGGTATTTAACGTGTCAACTTGACCTCGCTCCTAGGCATGTTTCTGGACCTTGACCGATCCGACTAAAAATTTGTGTGTAGGACTATTTCGATCCCGGGAGCAATATGGACGGGTCCAATTTCACGTGGGACCATGTTCTCGAACGTGCTGATATAGGCATGTTTCTGGACCAATTGAACAATAGTTTGGCCAGACGCTGTATATACTGGGTACTGTCCAGATGGAGGCGATCACAAAAAAAATCCCTAACTAGCCCGAACGAAGTCGAGTACATCAGCTAGTTTAATATATATTTTGGACATTTGTCTGTCTGTTTGTCTGTTAGCTATGGCCGGGAAAACTGCCGGACAGATTTGACGAAATTTGATACCTAGGGGAAATTATTTCCAGGGAGTATTTTGGACGGGTCAAATCTTGATCCCGACCTGACTTTGACATTCAAAAAGATCAATTCAAGATCAAATCTGGTAAAACGGAAGTATTTCAACGAAATTTGATACCTACTGTTACTTTTGTCCCAGGAGTGTTTCGGGTGGGTCAAATCATGACCCTGACCTGATCTTGACATTCAAAATTGTCAATTCAAGGTCAAATCGGGTATAAAGCCGGGCGGATTTCGACGGGTACTTTTGTCGTGACTTTTGTCCGGGGAGTGTTTTGGACGGGTCAAATCGTGACCCCGACATGACCTTCACCTTTAAAATAGTCAATTCAAGGTTAAATCGCGCATTTCTCCGAAAATCAGAGGGGAACATCCCGGACGAAGTGGGGTCCACGAGCTACTATTATATATTTCTAGATTTAGTTACAAACTAAATACCTGTATATTGTACAAAGAAATGTTTGACAAATATATCTGTATCAATATTACCATACGGGTCATTAAAATAGATACGACGAAACAAATTTTGAAGGGTGCATGTATCAGGTAAATTTTTATATTTCAAATGATGACAGGAATGCAGAAAGTTGAAGTACCTACGTAATACTGGCTATCCGCATGAAGAGATATACATGTATATAAAAGCCAGATGAGGGATATGTCTGTACAGTTGCTAAACAATTCAGTCATGCAAAAGAGGATCAAAGAGTAAGATACCAAATTGCTGCCTGTGGTAATGGTTTTTAACGAAATTCGGGAAAATTAGATTACTCTCACCCTGGTTATCCAGAAGATAATTGTGGAATCTGATGACGATCGGACAAGGGTGTCGTCTGTAGGATCACCAAATTATTTAGCCATAAAAATAGTAAAATTGAAGATCACCGCTGGCAGTGATGTCTTCACAAGGACAGTTTGAGAACAAAATATGGCTCACATCTAGCGGTGACCCAAAATATCCACATAAGAAAAAGTTCTC
Organism: Siphonodentalium dalli; assembly: GCA_032622095.1. Taxonomy (NCBI): domain Eukaryota; kingdom Metazoa; phylum Mollusca; class Scaphopoda; order Gadilida; family Siphonodentaliidae; genus Siphonodentalium; species Siphonodentalium dalli. Next base: position 203,508,967 of record CP136067.1, read on the forward strand.
CAATAAAAGCTGGCTGCAGGGTGCGCCAATTGATTCAAATTCGAAATTTAACAGGGTGTACTGCTTGTGGCCATGTTTTCCCCGCAAATTTGATAGACTGATTGACAAAACCACTGAATCCGTTGAATCAATATACATGTACACATGGATTAATTTATATGCATTGTTATACACAGTACTGGTATATAAAGGTACTGAAAATAACTATATTACTAGTATACACAAAATAAACCATATATCATGGCTATGGGTTCTAATATCCGAACATGACAGCTGAGAACTTGGTGTGAATTAAAGAGTGGTGGTTTCTCAAGCATATCTAACCCTCCACGTTAGAAACATGCCATTAAATGTCATAAGTATAATCTAGCTTGAGGACAGAAGTGATCCATAAAACCCCCCTTAATTCAACCAGGTCCTCACGCGATGTATGATCGATCACATGATGATCTAGGGGGATTAGAATTGATGTATAAAAACAGCACTGCATGTAAATATAAAATAAAATAGTGCTACATCTTATTACAGATTATTGCCATATATAATCAGTGATTATACAGACAGTCTGACAAAATAAAGTTTCAGTGACACTCTATCCGAAGAGGGGAATAATTTCATCTGTTACAGTCAATGGAGCAATTATGAATCTGGAAAGGTGAAATTTCTAAGTAATACTAGATATCGACATGACGCGATAAAATATAACGTAAATGCAATATGGCCGCTGGCGACCATTTTTTTCCTATGAAATTAAAAAAATATTTGATAGCTCTCATCTGATAGATCAATATCAAGATAAATATGAAGTTTGGTGATGATCGGATGAGTGAAGTGGACTGTGGTCTGTGCTAAACGGTTTAGTAATGCTTAAAAAGATTCTTACCTTAATATTTTTATGTTCACTTTATAAACTTCACTGAGTCATCTTTGTCATGTATTGAGTTTGATATCTTTTGTTAACAGTTTATAAATCATGTATGTCTCATTTTTGTTATTTTAATTTATGTGTTTATTATCATTAAATAAAGTTGCATTCCTTAAAAAGATTCTTACCTCAATGTTTTTATGTTCACTTTATAAACTCCACTGAGTCATCTTTGTCATGTATTGAATTTGATATCTTTTGTTAACAGTTTATAAATTATGTATGTCTCGTGTTCTTTATTATATTATATACACTTTATAGTGTGTTTTCAGAACGAAAAAAAATTGAATAAAATCAACAAATTTGTAAATTTAAAAACAATTCAAACGTTGTTGTATTCCATGTCCCAGCCCGGACATATACACCAAATTTCAATAATATTCATTGAGAAACAACGGACCAAACGCTATATAACACCCGTATACATCTTTTATTCCGAATCGGACTCGGGTACATGTTATAGTAGGTACCGAATTGACACACGTCGACTGGGCGAGTTGGCCATGGGGCGATTAGGCCGATTCCGGCACATTCTATAATTTACCGTATGTATCCGTTTACGCGTAGTTTACTTTAGAAAGTTCCGCAATTAATACCGTAAATAGAGCGACCTTATTTGACAGAGAATGCCTCTGTTATTGATTATCAAGTTGCTGTACATTAAAAACGACAAATTCACATGCTCGTTCAAGCGCAGTAGTCTATTTTCCCCATGTTAAAGGACATCCACAAATACTAAATAACGCCAACCTACTGCCAAAGGTTCGGTCCAGACCTAATTTACTGGACTCGTTTTGTAAATTCCGCTATAAACTGGGGACTCGTTGTAGATCCTCATATAATCCTTTATACCTCAATGCAATGGCTGTTGCATGTTTGACGATGAACATTTCAACCAATTGGAACGTATGCGTCCTTTGTTAACGCATATTATATGTGGCGTTAGTCCAAGTGTGCTCGTACACAAACCAGCTAAGATATTGTGATATTGTGATAGCGAAATGCTGTTTTCCGGCCCGATATGACATGCTTTACGCGTTAGTAACCAGCTCACATAAAACCATTTCTCACCAAGTGCACTGGCACGGTATACACATACAAAATATCACATTTTACCAACTACATAGCGGTTACCTACATACACAATGTTTCACAATCACTACAATAAAGCTCTAATATATTTTATATATACATAATAATGTGATCTTGAGGGCGTTACCATTTCTGACTATGGTTTTCTTATTGTTTACTACCCAGGTGTGGTAAGGCAGACGTCGGGCGATATTTATTGGGTCGGGCCGAAAAAGTCAGGAACGTGGAAGAACTTGGACGGCAGCGCTGCTATTCCACTCCTTTGGCACCCCGGACAACCAAACGATGGTGCTACTGCATGTGGAATTATTGAGCACGGCACATGGTTCCCAAGCAGCCTATTCAAACTTGGCGACCATTCGTGCACCAGCACAAGCAATGTTGTGGGTCATGTTTGCCACTTCAGTGGATTCTAAACCAACCAACATAGAACTTTAAGATCCGCACACACTTTAGCCTTTTGCCTTGTGACTGTCGTCTGCGTGGTCTGTGTGGGGCTCGTTTTCACAAACGGGAAGCTGCAATGGTGCAGCATTGAATATCCTGTGACAGTGCATTATCTTAAATATGCGAGTTTCTTATAGGGAGCTTCGCATATATAATATAATTCACTGGCTTACAAGGTCAAGTTAAATTTTGTTAGGCCAATGCATTTTTTTATATATGTGAGGTGCCCTATTGTCGACTCGCATATATAAGAGAATACACTGGCACAGGGTTTTTGCAAAATTTCAAGAAGCTCCAGTTACGGAAGGGTTAATACTCTAAGCAGTTAATGACCCATGACTTAGAGATTTAGTTTGGGTTATGAAATTAGCATTTACCTTGTTAGCCATCACTCCATGGACCCTTTCATGACGGGAGCCTCATGACCCTGTGCCAATGCATTATCTTATATATGCGAGTCGACCATAGGTCGCATCACATATATAAAAGAATTCAATGGCCTAACAATTTTTTATCAATTGTTCTTACATTCTTTAAATTTTTGCCATTTTTTCATCATTTTTTACATTCTTTAACAATTATTATTATTTTTTCTTACATTCCATCACAATTTTTTTATCATTTCTTCTTATAATATTTATTGACAATTTTATAATTTTTGTTATCATTTTCTTACATTTTTTTAACAATTTTATCATTTTTTCTTACATTCGTGATAAATTTTTACAATTTTTTCTACATTCTGTAAACCACTTTTATCATTTTTATCAATATTATTACATTCTTTAACAATTTTTTTAATAATTATTTTCATTTTAGCAATTATGAAAAATAATTTAAAATTGTTTAGATCAATGCATTCTCTTATATATGCGAGGCGACCTATGGTCGATTCGCATATATAAGAGAATGCATTGGTATAGGGTTAACATTACAGTTGGTACGTGTTCCATTCCGAACAATACTAAGATCCTACGCATGAGCCGATTAGTAGGAAGTGTTGATGGCCAGATATCAACTGACGTGGAGATTTAACACGTTTTGAATTGTTGTCAGTCGAGCAATGTGCCAATGATCATCTCGATATAATAATAAAGGGCGTCCATGTTTGTGTTACAGTCTGTGTGTTATTGTGGTATCAAACGGGTGACCCAATTGGCAGAAACTGTTAAATAGGATTTAGTGTAACACAAACGGATTATGTAAATATTTTGACATATTCCTTAAGTTGGACCGTGAATCACTAACCATTTCTTCAGATAGTTCCCATGTTTTGAACTGGTGTAGCATGACATATACCGGCGAAGAAATAGTAGATTAAATTAAAATGGCGCGATCTACTGTCAACTCAGATACTTGATCAATGACATGGATAGACCGCCTCCATTGTGGTGTCCAATCTGACAACCCCCCCCCCCCACCTCTCCCCCAAGGTCGGAAAATTCCCAACAGCGATTATCAAATGTGGGCTTAATATAGACAAATATACTACTGTTGGTCTAAAACAACAAATTTACTGTTCTATAGCGGACTTTACACCCAGATTCAGTGACGGGATTTTTCTTGAATAATAGACATTTTATCAAGAGCCCAGAAGAGAACTATATGACTCTCTACCCAATGTTGCCCTATCTGAAACACTCTATTGTGGGGATCAAGGGAGCTTAGCCTTCGCGAAAACAAACAAATATTTAATACAGTTCAGAAATATATCATGAGAACAAAAAGATTTCCATGATTCTATCACCTGTACGGATAACGAATTGCTTTGGTTTCTGGTCGAGTTACGTGGCAGCATGATATTCCCCACTATTATGTGTCTAATTACTTATTAACCAATGCAACCAATTAATAGCTGCGCTTGACCCCCTCCCATGGTGCCTGACGCGCGAAGAATACTATAGACGAGCATCGTTATTATTACGCAACAACTGAACTCAATTATTGAAAACTCCTCACCGCTACCCCCCTCTCCCAGCATCTCACCACCTTATATATAAGATATGTGTGTGTGTCTGTGTGTCTGTAATCGATGGACTCGAAAACGGCGCAGCCGATTTCGATGAAACTTGGTATGTGGGGATATTTTCGGCCGGGGAGTGTCATAGGCCTATTAATTTGCCCGTGCGACTTGACATTGACCATGAAATCGGGTCATTTCAAGGTCAAACGCCCGAATATCACGGGATTTCGATGAAACTTGGTATGTGGGGGTACCTTCGGTCGGGGAATGGAACAAACCTATTAATTTGCCTGTGGACGTGACATTGACCTTGAAATCGGGTCATTTCAAGGTCAAACGCCCGAATATCACGGGATTTCGATGAAACTTGGTATGTGTGGGTACTTTCGGCCAGGGAGTCTCATAAGCCTATTCATTTGCCCATGCGACTTGACCTTGACCATGAAATCGGGTCAATTCAAGGTCAAATCGCGAATTTTGATGGGATTTCGACGAAATTTGATACGTGGGGTTACTTTTGTCCACTGATTGTTTTGGGCGGGTCGAGTCGTGACCCCGATCTGACCTTGACCTTCAAAATGATCAATTCGAGGTCAAATCGGGTAAAACCGGATGGATTTCGACGGGTACTTTTGTCGGGTACTTTTGTCCAGGCAGTGTTTTGGACGAGTCAAATCATGACCCCACCTGACCTTGGCCTTCAAATGGACAATTCAAGGTCAAAGCCCGGACGAAGATCTGTTTGTGTGTTTGTGTGTGTGTGTGTGTGTGAATTGACCATTTTGAAGGTCAAGGTCAGGTGGGGTCAAACACCAACACCCCAAAAATGGTGGAAATCGGCCCAGCGGATACCGGGAAATCGGCCCAGCGGATACCGAGATACCCTATGCATCAAATTTCGTCCGTAAAAATCCGCCAGTTTAACCCGATTTGATTTCCACTCAAGTATATAAACGCGCCTCATATACACAAGCTCATTAATTATCAAGTTTCAACGTAAAGATAAATTACCATCGTTGCCCGAGATATCGCCAAGACGTCCGAAACAGTCAAATGCATCGGCCGGTTAATTATGACCTCTAACGATGTCATAGAAGTTATGCATTGTTTTTATCCTGTTGGAAGATAGTACCACTTCTTCTTGATAATTGAGGCAGATAACTAAAACGGATACATACACATTATATATTGTTGGAAAGAGGAAACGCGAAAGATTCTCACAGTGTCATTATTATGACTTGCGTTTTATTATTCGCGCTGTTTCGAATCGATTTGTAAGCACCGAAATCAAATGAAAGTCCCGTAACACAGCGTAAAAACAGATTTGACCTCGGCACGTGAAAAGTTGACCTCGGATCTGAAAATTAATATGCCTATGTCACCCCCCCCCCCCCCAATACTCCCACATACCAAGTTTCATCGAAATCAGGTCGGCCGTTTTCGAGTTCATCGATTACACATACACACACACACACACTCACTAACACACACACAAACAGATCTTCCAAAATATATAATAGACTAGAAGGTGACCCGACTTCGTCCGGGCTTTGACCTTGAATTGACCATTTTGAAGGTCAAGGTCAGGTGGGGTCAAACACCAACACCCCAAAAATGGTGGAAATCGGCCCAGCGGATACCGGGAAATCGGCCCAGCGAATACCGAAATACCCTATGCATCAAATTTCGTCCGTAAAAATCCGCCAGTTTAACCCGATTTGATTTCCACTCAAGTATATAAACGCGCCTCATATACACACGCTCATTAATTATCAAGTTTCAACGTAAAGATAAATTACCATCGGTGCCCGAGATATCGCCAAGACGTCTGAAACAGTCAAATGCATCGGCCGGTTAAGCGTTAACGTGATCTAACGTTGTGACCTCTAACGACGTCATAGAAGTTACGCATTGTTTTTATCCTGATGGAAGATAGTACCACTTCTTCTTGATAATTGAGGCAGATAACTAAAACGGATACATACGCATTATATATCGTTGGAAAGAGGAAACACGAAAGATTCTCACAGTGTCATTATTATGACTGGCATTTTATTATTCGCGCTGTTTCGAATCGATTTGTAAGCACCGAACTCAAATGAAAGTCCCGTAACACAGCGTAAAAACAGATTTGACCTCGGCACGTGAAAAGTTTACCTCGGATCTGAAAATCAATAGGCCTATGTCACCCCCGGCCGAAAATACCCCCACATACCAAGTTTCATCGAAATCGGGTCGGCCGTTTTCGAGTTTATCGATTACACACACACACCCTCACACACACAAACACACATCCAGATCTTCCAAAATATATAATAGACTAGCCGATGAGCCCGACGTTGTCCGGGCTATTCAAAAACCAAATTTCAAGTCGATAGCTATTCAAAAACAAAATTTCAAGTCGATAGCTCCACCCGTTTCCGAGATCTGGTCTGCGCATGCGCGAAGCTGGTGTCGCACGGGCTCGGCGACCCGATAAAATTCGTATCCGGGGCAAGATACATTCACATAGCAAATTTCAAGTCGATAGCTCCACCCGTTTCCGAGATCTCGTCTGCGCATGCGCTGCACGGGCGTCGCACGGACTCGCCAATACGACAACGACGACCGCCTGGTCAAACTACACAAACGTACCAAGTTTCGTCCCGATCGGTCGAGAATCGTAGATTTGTATTAATGACAAACAGACAGACAGACAGAGGTCTTCAAAATATATATGAGACTAGAAGGTGACCCGATTTCGTTTGACCTTGAATTGTCCATTTGAAGGCCAATGTCAGGTGGGGTCACGATTTGACCCGTCCAAAACACTGCCCGGACAAAAGTACCCGACAAAAGTATCCGTCGAAATCCATCCGGTTTTACCCGATTTGACCTTGAATTGATCATTTTGAAGGTTAAGGTCAGGTCGGGGTCGGCCGGGGAGTGACATAGGCCTATTCATTTGCCCGTGCGACGTGACCTTGACTTTGAAATCGGGTCAATTCAAGGTCAAATCGCCAATTTTGATTGGATTTCGACGAAATTTGATACATGGGGTTACTTTTGTCCATTTAGTGCTTTGGACGGGTCAAATCGTGACCCCGACTTCATCTTGACCTTCTTAATGATCAATTCAAGGTCTAATCGGGTAAAACCGGATGGATTTCGACGGGCACGTTTGTCGGGTACTTTTGTCCGTGCAGTATTTTGGACTGATCAAATCGTGACCTCATTTGACCTTGACCTTTAAAATGGACAATTCAAGGTCAAAGCCCGGACGAAGTCGGGTCACCTTCTAGTATATATATATATATATGAACATACATGTACATGAACACGCACATTTAATTCCCTCGAATGCGCAACAGATGTACCATGCACATGCAGAGTACGTGTATCATCATCAGTTAGTATTTATAATAATAGCTTATACTCAAGGTGTTGACCACGGACGGACAGCTGATTAGAGACAATCAAACTGGCACACTGACCCATATACACAGGCGAAAAGCGGACTGGTCTATCAGCGATTGCACAGTAATATTGCTCGAGTTAATTGTTGAAAAGAAATTATCCATGACGGCATGACCCCAGATAAACATCTAACTTAACAGCAGAGCGAATTGGAATCCATACGACAATCAGGTGCTTGTATGCAGGGACGTGGCTAGAAGGTCTCCGTTGGGGGTGTCCACCATGACTCAGACCAAACACATGTTTTGCATAATTCCATTTGACCCCCCCCCCTTGGACCTCAGTGCTCAGGCCTAATATCCTATATATTCATAAAACAAACCATGGTTCTATATTCCCGGTAAGAGACCATTCAGATATTTTAACCTGAAAAATTGCATAAATACTAACATCTAGTGATCACACGGATATGTCCGATAGTACATACGATAGTTATGTGTTGTTATATGTGTTCCTGGAATCTAGGATAAACTTCCTTTCCCCAGTGATTGTAACTGCTAGGGTTAATTGTATAGATAAGCACAATACATAGAAGACAAATTATATAGTGTAGAAACACACACGCATAATTAACAAAATCACATTCTTAAGTGGTTATGACTGGTAGCAACCATTGTATAAGTTAGGGTGGATAAAGCCAGTATCATTCTATAAGACACTATAGTGATACACGTCATATCCAAGTGTATCATGTATCTCGGACCTTATTTAAGAGGCATTATACACCAGAGGTTGGAATAACTACCCGTGCTCTGAAGAGGGAGCTTCACTTATCCGACAACCTTGCTACTATACCAACACCTCTGTTCTTCCGCCTATGTACTGTGCTTATCGAGAAAGACTTATACATATATAAAATTATGAAGATCTATGAACTAGTTATTGCTATTAATGTTCCCGACACAGCCAATTCAACATCTAAACCCTAGACACCGGGACAATGGTGCTCGTGAGCTTGGAACCAGAACTTGTGTTTTCGTTCATACGTGATAACTTACTATACCAACCAATACGTTTCTTTTTATCTAATAATTCAAATTACATAAACACAATACCCACATTCTGTTCTAGAGCAATTCTATAATGTCACAATTAGAATGTGCATTTGCCAACCCAACTCAAATTATTAATTTCTTATATACCTGCAATTTTGCCTTTTCTATTCCCAATTACTTCCTGTCCTTCCTTGTCGGATGACGTTAATTATAGTAGCGCCGAAATTGACCGAGAGATAGTAAAAAGCATTTCCACACAATTGGGTCATTTTAATAGTGCAATAGACCAACAGTTGGACGCCACACGCATTTCGTCAGCAATTCAGATGGCAACTGGTGTGACAAATGTTATCACCCCTTTTTCGGGAGACCCTAAATCATTTCTTGAATGGACCAACGAATTATATCGTTATGGCCAAGCAATTGATGCGACTGATCAAACATTAATTAAATTTGCAGATTAGCAGAGGTTCAGTTTTCGAATTTTTAACTCACTTCACACAAGAACGCATAAATGCCGATCGTGTGATCAGAAGTACATGGGCAGAAATCAAGCAGGAATTAAAAATTCGATATAGCAAAGCAAAAGATAAAAGAGATGCGCTCCTTATTTTTCAAACAGCAAAACAAACACCAGAAGAATCTGTACAAGTTTTTTCTGATAGATTACGATCATCAGCGATCGATGTGTATGGGCTAGTAAATATTCGACAAGAAGTCGCCCAATTACATATGAGAGAACAATTCATCACAGGATTAAAGAGTAAATTATTGAGAGATAAACTTTTGCGAGAAGATCCACAGACCTTAAATCAAGCAACTGATCTCCCTTTAAGAGAATATACTATTCAACACCGATTACAGTCTTATTATAGCCAGAATAATAAGAGTACTGATCGTAATTATCGATCATTTCGTGATAATAATTATTCTAGTATGGAAGGAAATAAATTTCAAGGACGGAACACTGGTAATAAATTTAATGCGCCCGCCACAACAGAAAAACGGTGGCCAACGTATTTACGGGGTAGAAATTCATTTAGATCAATTAATTCGAATAATAATCAGCGCCCACGAATTGGATCATATTCTAAACAAAATAGATATGATAACACACGAAGTTGGCCTTATGTTCAACATATACAACAATCACGAAATTCTGTGTTTAATCCACAGACCCAAGCATTTCAATTATTATGCCGATATTGTTGGAAATCTGGACATAATATCACATGGTGTCGAAGACGTTTGGATGAAATGAATAAACATTATTTAAACTAAAACATTCCACCCAGAGCAGAGCATCTGAGTGGAATCGTGTAAAAAGCAAGAATAATAAGCAAGCTAACGCTCCATCATGGAATAAATTGCATGTACACAGAAACAATGGGAAAGAATTATGTTGGAATAAACCACAGAGAGATAGTAAAAATAATGTTCATAGGCCGTTTCATCAAAGCTTACCGCATATAAATAAAAATAAAATATCCGCGCCCGTGAAAACAAGAACTTCATACACATCGCATAAGCCTTATGTTCATAAACAAACACCACCGGCGATACAACACCAGAAAGATATTAAAACGAATTGATCAATTCCGGAATATCAAAATAATTTAAAGTTAATGAAAGGCATAAATGCACAAGTGGCATCATCGATACAATAGGCACACAAAAATATCGAGCCATACTGGATAGTGGAGCCGACATCAGTTTATGTTCATTAAAATTTTATAACAATTTAAAATATAAACCGAAAATGCAAGAAACTCAGTTTCATGCAACATCTGCAAGTGGGAATGCACTAACCATAAATGGTTTCATCATATTAAATTTCCACATTAATAAATTAAAGGTCTCACATAAATTCTATGTTTGTTCAAACATGCATCGATCTTTATTGATCGGCAGAGATTTTCTCAGTGCAAACGGCGCCAGACTATACTTCGACCGCCAAATAATGAAGATTCGTGGAACAATCATTTCTCTTATACCAGATATCCACGTTGCAACCTTGGTCAGAATACAGTCTGCCCATGTAATTCCACCAAAGACAACGATATTAACGAAAGCGCGTATAATTGGAGGTAATAAATTGTTTGCCACGAAATTTCTGCAGGTGGAACCAATAGACGAAGGGTTTATGGGAAATGAACCTGGGTTGACAGCCGAATATACTGCAAGCATTAACAGCGAGAGTATACCTGTACTCACAAGCAATTACACCGATAAACATTTTAATTTGCGACGAGGATGTATTATAGGCAGGGTGTCTGTCGTAAGGTGTGTGGAAACACCTCATCAGAATAACAATGCAATAAAAGAAGAGATCACATGCCGTTTTAAATTCTGTTATATCAAAATTGGTATTACAAAACACACACACTTGGGACATGTATTTGTCACAAGCATTATTTGCAATGCGTGTTCACGTAAATGATACAACAAAATTCAGTCCATTTTATTTATTATATCACAGGGAACCCACTTTAAGTCTTGATAATATTCTAAAACCCAGATTGAAATATGTAGGCGAGGACTTTACATCTATCGCTTTACAGGAACAGCATAGAAATTTTCGTTTAGTTCTTTCGCGTTTAAGATCTCAAATCAGAACACAGAGAAAGAATGAAAAACGGAAAGAGGTTTCATTTGAAATAGGCGATCCAGTTTATTACAAATCTGGGCGAAAAACGGGTAAACTGAGTTTATCATGGCAAAGTCATTGGAATATAATTGAAAAACGTAGTAATGTCTCATTCTTAATTAAAGATCAATTAAGTGCTCGAACAGTCCGCTGTCATGCCGACAATATTCGTAAAGCCGACACTGCATGGAAAATTCCACCCAAAGATACAATACGTCAATTGCGAAGACAGCGATTTGTTGTAAATAGTTCTAACGAAGACCCAGAACAACCTGCGTCATCAGAATGGTCATCTAGTGACGAAATTCCACTTGCTCAGTTAATGAGGCGCAGACAGTTAAGAAGAGAAAATTCTTCAAGCGACGATGAAATACCGCGTTTGGAATGGGCAGATAGATTGCGCGCAAATGAGCAAAACAATAATAATTCAGATGCTTTTGCGGCCGAAACTGAAGAAATTGAAAATGTTGCCTCTGATAACATAAACCCATATGTACAAACAATTGTTTCTGACATTGATATCGATTTAAATTCGCGTTCATATGATGCATCTACACAAGCAGGCGTGAATGCTATCATTCGTGTTATAAGCACATTGGAAACAAAATAGACAATTTGTCCGACAGAATTAATATCAGGATTCCATTAACGTCAAACTTACCAGTATAAATGTGCAACAGCAATGCATCCGTAAATAACTATATGTTGTAGTCCTGACGGAATAACAAACAATGTATAACAAAATCCTGAATGTTCACTTTCCGTATAACAAATGAATAGAAATGATAAACAATTGAACTAAATAACACAAACATGATTTAAATCATAGTTTTTATATTCGTAGTCTACGCGGGTATAACATAAATATATCCAACATTGTGCCACTGCACGATTAAATAAAGTGCCGACAACACATGCAAACTTTTTTGTATACAAAGCATGAGGTTTCCTTGATTTATGTATCTGGACAACGGGTCCAGGAATATCGTGTAAAGCTATTGAAATGATAAATTTTCACATACAATTGAACTGACCAGCATGAGTATTGCATAGACTCCATGTCTCAGCTGACATGCGTGTTATGTAGTATATTGTATAGGTAAGCATCGCGAAGAGTTGCCAATTGCCTATACATATACAGTACAACGTTCAATCATAATACTAATACAAAAATAGATTATCATTAATCATCATTGACCAAGCATCCTTAGCATCGAATTTGTGGACGCACAAAGCATTACCCAGATGGATTGAATATAGGTAGAGTGGAATTTCGAGTGGCGTGATCAGCCCTCGTCTTCCGGGTTTGACTTGAGATACGCAGGGATATTTAACCCTAGTGTTGGTACTGGAATGCTAAGAATAAGTAAATAAGAATGGTCGTTAGATGGCTTATACCAAGCACAAGTATAATACTATTTTATTCACTTTGTAAACCGCATATTAAGTTTCGTTTACAATGGTAAATATGAGCATATAATATAATATGATATAGATAGCGGAGAAGTACATGTATGTGGTATTTCATTACCACGTGATTGTTCATAAATAGCTGTGAATAGTTTAACGAAGTCGCAATCATACATTGATTGGTTCTAATTCTACTGGAATGGTGAACGATAATTCACCCGATTTTAACAATAATTTCACACCAAAATAATTACACGATTGTTGATTATAAATGTCGTCGCGGCAGGAATGTTTGGTTATCGCACAGCAATTGTTTTCAGCGACAATTACATTTTTGTGAAATTCTATGGCGTGATATACCTATATCTAGCGGCTCCATTTAATGTCATGATTCAAGACATATTTTTTAATTCCTACGATCACATTTTATTGATCATAAACCCAATTCCCTTAATGTCCATATCCCTCATTTATTGCATGACCATTTTTCTTTACATTTTATGGAAATGCTCTACGAACAGGTTCAAAATTTATTAAAATGCAAATTGCATTGGCGAGTCACTGATTTTGTTTCATGATTCGTACTTTGGACATATTTTGGTTTCAAGATGCTTATTAGCTATTGTGAGTTTATTGTGTTCTTTTTACAAACACATTATTTAAACTTCGTGTCATTTATGTCGAACTAAATGGGTTCGCCAAACACGATCAATGGTTGGTACTGTAAGTCAAGCAAATGACGTCACACGGGATGGACCATCCAATATACACCATGCTGACATACCAGACACGCAGGCCGGACCAGGCATTGGTGTTTCAACCACATCTAGCGACACCGCTGCTAATCTTCGACCGTTCACGACACTGTCCTCACAAGATTATCGGACATAGCTATTACACCGACTGTCCAAAATAAACACTCGTTGCTGCATTTCCTCGTTCGGCGTCTTGTATAGTCGTTGTTTCAACGCTGACGCCGCCACAGTTCCTTAAATGATTACCTGAATGACGCATATGATACCAGATCGTTCATGAATATCGCTGCATGATGTGATGTTACTACGTTTGATATACATTGGCATAAAAGAATTGACATTTGGTCGCAACTCTACACTGCTGATACATGTACACCGATCATTACACGTTACGTCATTGACTCCACGTAGCTTGCTGACTAAGACCAGAGATGTCAAAGACGATATCCTGTGAAGCTACATACATGTATACCTATACCACAAACATTTGCGTACCTTCTTTCATCGTATACCGTTATCTAATTATGTACGATGTTATGCTGTGTATACCTGTTTTCATCAATGGAGGCTGCCTTCCCAACTGATGAGTATATCGGCTACTACACATTCGCATGCCGCACGGACAATAACATTTATCTTCCATAATTGCTGCTGTCAATTTTAACTGTACGTTTTGTGCGAGTTTTCTTGTTCGCACATACCAGCTTATAGCTACTGTGTTGATTATCCGACCATGGATAGACTGGTTTGCCGATTATATATTGGACACATATATATCACGTTATACAACAACCCAGAATTTTCTACTCTACAAATTCCTGGATAAATAACTGTTCGTTGATATACCAGTGCTCCAGTGACTTACTGTTCGATGCTAATCCAGTAACCTAGTGACATACTGTTTACCAGACTCGCCATGGATAACTAACTCTCGTTTCGTTTGCTGTTGAGTTTTTGTGTATGAATATCCATGTGTTGATTTTTTTCAGGTTCGCGTTCGCAATTATAGATCCTAGACTCCAACTATCTTCTGTACACTCGTACTTTTACCACACTTTTAATTTGTAACTACATGTATTTACAAATTCTGAACAGAGGGGACTCTGTCCGATACTACATACGATAGTTATGTGTTGTTATATGTGTTCCTGGAATCTAGGATAAACTTCCTTTCCCCAGTGATTGTAACTGCTAGGGTTAATTGTATAGATAAGCACAATACATAGAAGACAAATTATATAGTGTAGAAACACACACGCATAATTAACAAGATCACATTCTTAAGTGGTTATGACTGGTAGCAACCATTGTATAAGTTAGGGTGGATAAAGCCAGTATCATTCTATAAGACACTATAGTGATACACGTCATATCCAAGTGTCTCATGTATATCGGACCTTATTTAAGAGGCATTATACACCAGAGGTTGGAATAACTACCCGTGCTCTGAAGCGGGAGCTTCACTTATCCGACAACCTTGCTACTATACCAACACCTCTGTTATTCCGCCTATGTACTGTGCTTATCGAGAAAGACTTATACATATATAAAGTTATGAAGATCTATGAACTAGTTATTGCTATAAATGTTCCCGACACGGCCAATTCAACATCTAAACCCTAGACACCGGGACAGGATACGGACAAGAGACTAGGCCACACCGGGCTGACCATGGTTCTTCGGCCCGGTGTGAGATAATTTTGAAAACTATACCAGAAAATCTAGTGTTGGAAATTTCAAACCTCATACTCCCCCTCAAGTTGGAAAATTCTCCAACTGATGACCATTTCAGTCCACAAGTTTGACCAAATGTAAAATATTGTTTTGTTAAACTAATTAGCAGTTTTGTATTGGTCACGGGGAAGGAACAATGACACACCGAGCCGACCATGGTTCGGCCGGGAGTGCGAACATTTTGAAATCTGAACAAGAAAATCGCAAAATCCTAGCATCTAGACTAGCCTCAAGCCTTCCTAGAGTTGGAAATTTCAAACCTGACACCCCCACTTAGGTTGGAAAATGTTCAACTGATGACAATTCCAATGACAATGTTGACCAAATGTGTGACAATATTGTTTTCTTAAATTAACTAGCAGTTTTTGACTGGCCACGAGGGAGGGACCAGGACACAAGCTTTCCAAGTGTTGTAAATTTCCAACCTGTCACCCCCCCCCCATAAGGTTGGAAAATTTCAAACTGATGACCATTTCAATCCAAAATTTTGACCAAAAATAGGAAAATATGCAAATATTGGTCCAAAACAATTAATTCCCCCAATAAATTTTTTGAAAATCAAACTACAAGAACATTTTCAACCTATTGTTGGTGTGAAATTTCCAACTAATGTTTTGGCAGGTATGAAATTTCCAACTGTTGAAAATTTTGACCAAAGTTGGGGGTGAGACACACCCCCCCCCCCCAAACCCCCCTATCGTCAGATCTATTGTTATCGCTACCGGCTAAAGCGAATACAATCTTCGCCGGGTAATGTATAAACACCCCCTTATACAGACCTAATTCGTTCTCTCCCGCTCAAGTGCGGTCAATTTTGAATTTTGTGATTCTACAACCCTGATATATTGTCTTCCAGCTGTTGAAAATGTTGTCCAAAGTTGGGAGTGTGACACAAAGCCCGCTGGCCCTTATATAGGACCCTCGGACAATCGAACCATCGGACTGTTGAACCAGTGGACCATTGAACCATCGAACCCTCGGACTATTGAACCCTCGGCCTGTGCCGCTTTATACTAACCATCGGTCTATTGAACCCTCGGACTATTAAACCCTCGGACTTTGAACCCTCAGAATATTGAACCAACGGACCATTGAACCCTCGGAATATTAAACCAACGGACTATTTCACCCTCGGAATATTGTAGCCTCGGATTATTGAACGCTCGTACTATTGAACCTTCTGAATACTGAACCAACGGACTATTGAACCATGATTATATAACGCTCGGACTATTGAACCTTCTGAATACTGAACCTTCGGACTATTGAACCATGATTATAGAACCCTCGGACTATTGAACCCTAGAACTAACGGAATGTCCCCGTATTAAAGAGATCACACTGTTGACAGAGAACTTTATTCGAAAATATTGCTTGTATGCTCCCTATACACCTCTATATGTTTATATTGACTTGTATACCCCCTATACACCTTTATATATTTATATTGACTTGTATACCCCCAATACACCTCTATATATTTATATTGACTTGTATACCCCCTATACACCTTTATATATTGATATTGACTTGTATACCCCCTGTACACCTCTATATGTGTATATTGACTTGTATACCCCCTATACACCTCTATATATTTATATTGACTTGTATACCCCCAAAACACCTCTATATATTTTTGTTATCCTTCATCACATTTTCCTCTCTTCTGATTGGCTGAGAGTGCGTCACATGGCGGGCCGTAAATCACCTTGTTATCCTTCATCACATTTCATCCCATTTTCCTCTCTTCTGATTGGCTGAAAGTGCGTCACATGGCGGGCCGTAAATCACCTTATTAACATTGTCTCAGTTATTGACCGCTCAGCTATTACCAGTAAACATAGAACTACGAAGAACTCAACGTGCAGAGACACTCTCACAGCTCACTAACAATTTTCGAAAACACTGTTTTTTATAAACCCCACTGTATCATAACAACCGCGAACTGTGGTGTTTGCTAATTTGCATAATTGTGTGTTTTTTTAGTTGAAATTAAAGCACGCTATGTATACACGGTGTTATCGCGGACACAAATCCGTTATAATGTGTAATGTTCCTATTGGACCTTTTTATATCAATAACAAAGACCGTGGGACAAATAGATAAACCTTATTATTATCCATCCCTTAACTAACACCATTTCCGATTGGACAAAATCCGCCACGTGATAGTCCTGGAAAAAGTCATATTGGACTCCCGAAAGTCATATTGGACTCCCGACTGTACAATATGACTTTTCATATTGGACTCCGTGACGTCACGAATTAACTCTATTGCAAATGAATCGGTGAAATAGTGATGCGCGCGCAACATTGATGGATTTTAGCAGACGTTTCATTTCCACATTGAGTTTTTTTTCTCACTTGTTTACTTTTCCAAATCATACTTTCTGATGATGAATATACGGTACAGGCTTTTATAGAGAATTAAGTGCCGACAAATACCAAAAATAACCACCAAAGTTTTGTGGTGAAAAGTCATATTGGACTCGACACTGGCGTGTCTCGTCCAATATGACTTTTCACCACAACCTGGACTCGTACAAGAAAAACACATACTGTACACAACATTGTATAATAACTTTATATTATGCAGTTGGTGTGTGCTGCAGGCAATCGCACATACGATGTACATACGTTACAAATACGTTATGTACTGGTTCAAATAGCCACTCTTTACTGTTTATCAATTGACTATTTCTTTTCTTCAATACATTCCTCAGACTTCAGAGAATACCCGTATGTTGCGTAACAATCTGTGACATATGTCAATTTCTTTTTTCACTACTACAACGTGTTAGTTTCACATTTTAGCAATCTGGAAATGAACACGTCTGTCGGCGTCTTCACGGCCATTTGAAACGAAACCGAACATTTCGCTGCATGGCTACTCAACTTCGAAATTGCTTTACTCCTGTTTCCGTGAACCGATTTCCACCATGCAACCAGCAAACTGACCGGAAAATAGCTGCGCAAATGACGTGTCTGTTAATTGATCCAGATTATAAATGTTTTATGTTCTAAATAGCGATGATTCCAACATAAAATTTACTTTTCGATCTGGATTAAAGAATATATGCGCGCATTTATGCCTGCTATTAAGGAGGTTCGTGTGTACTCCTTTGTCAGATAACAAAACAGTTGTCAACCTTGTTTTCGTGAGACACGGGGATTTGTCGCCCGCTCGAGACCTGAAATGTCACCCGAGGGCCGCCATCGCGGGCGATAACTGTATAATATTGACTTGTATGCTCCCTATAGACCTATATTTATTTATATTAGGAAACCGTCTAAAGGAATTGTATGAACATCTTAGTTCTACCGCATTAAATATTGTCCTGAAATGTCAGTTCGATACGTCGATTTGTCGCCGGTGACAGTCCGTTGGCTGTACAGTTCGATACGTCGATATGTCGCCGGTGACGTCGGTTGTCTGTATTTCTCACTGAAATGCATCAGTTCATGAATGATTAATGAAATAATGCACGATATTTATACTGCGTGATCGGGGTCATGGAATATCGAAGTTCACAGTTCACTCACTTTCACACAAACTTTATTCTTTTCTAACTTTAAAGACATATGTGACCCGCCATATAAAATCCAGTCGGAGTCGGGATTTTTTTACCCCGTGCCAATGCATTCTCTTATATATGCGAGTCGACCATAGGTCGCCTCGCATATATAAGAGAATGCATTGGCCTAACAATTTTTTATCATGTTTTTTAAATAAATGTTTCTTACAATTTTTAGGACATAAAATAAAAAAAACATTCATTACCTTGCAGGGAGCCCCACACATATATAGCAGCACATAGAAGAGTGTCGTCTGCTCATCTTTGTCTGGGGCTCTGTATGGGTGAAATTATAAAATAGTTAAAGAATACAAGAACAAATTATTAAAATTGTAAAAAATTGTTAGGCCAATGCATTCTCTTATATATGCGAGGCGACCTATGGTCGACTCGCATATATAAGAGAATGCATTGGCACAGGGTAAAAAAATCCCAACTTCCGACTGGATTTGATATGGCGGTCACATATTATGCAGTTGTTCGGTTGCGTGGAACTGCTAAGTTAGTACTCAGGCGCTATGCCAACTAGAGGAATGTAGCGTTCTACTAAAATTGCGAAAATTTCTAAGAAAATCGACCATATACCACTCCAGAGAATACATCGTCTGAACTAAGCTCAAATGTAAATATTTACAGAGTCGGGACGCAACTCTCGGCGATAAACTAACATAAATGATTTCCTCACCGGGAGTCATTGTATTTAATTAATATATAAGAATGACGGTGTTTGTTGTCAAATTGGATTAATATTTGTACAAATAACTACTTTGAGCAAGATTATTCTCCGTTTTTATTTGATTACCCTGCCGGAGTGTTTCATGTCACTTTAATTGTAACGCCAAGCGAGCAGCAAATTATTTACCCAACGCACGAACTGAAAAAAACACCTCTTTTGAAAAAGTATCTATATAACTGAAATTACAATTAGAACATGCAGCGGCTTCGTGCATACATTTGGATAAATTGTGCATTTTTTTGTATAAAAGCGCCATATTCGACATATGCGTACATGAGATGAAAGTAATCAAAATTCAGAAGAGTGCTAAGACAGGGATTTCCCCTAGTTGCCATGGCAACCACCTGGATACAGATACCGAATTCCAATACAAAAAACAACGATAATCCTTATTAATCACAATTGTTGTTTACCGTAAGATTGACAGCTTGTTTACCGTAAGTAAATAAAGTCTAAAACTGTGTTAATATGGAACTCGCATGTCAAAGGGGTACTGTGCGTCATTTTCAATAAATTCCCGATGATAACAACAATTTAATATCGATAATATATAGAAAACTAAATAATTTGAATCGAAGATGTATTATGTAAATGTTAATTCGACATAAATTTAATTTATGGCTGGAGTCATAAATTAAAATAGAAATGTCCGTGTACAAGACGTGATAAAAATCAAAATAATTCACGGATAATGGTTTGGGCAAAGCGTGGCATAAATCATCGTGTAAAAAATATGTTGATACGGGTAAATCGATGAACTTCGGTCACGATCACTTGCGTACTTTCAATGCAGCACATACAACTATAGTGAGTTAGAACGGGTAGATGTGTCCCATTGATCGGTGATCTTTCACTAAGGTTTTCTCACCGATAAGTATACATGAATTCTATGAAATAGCTGTCAGCTACGCATTATCCTATTTATTGCAAGAAACATCTGCAAATCGCATCGATAAAGTTGTCATTTATAAGACATATAAGTTTTATGTTCAAACTCTCGAGGCGTTTTCTAGCACTTAGCTAACTACGGAAACCCAATCGTTTCACTGAAAACTGTGTTGTCTCCAGTAATGACAGCGGATACTCATTTGTTCGCCGCGTCCGGTAATAATGTAAGATAATGGATCCTACACTAATTTACACCGATCCATTATTTTAATAACGGATGCTCAACATCGAACTTAATGGAATGTTATTTCACTGTGAACGATTCCATTTTATATGACTTGTATGGAGCTACCAAAAATATATCCATATATAGATATATCTATACTAGACGAGGTTGGCACGGGTTCTAATCCCGACATGGGCGAAAACCAGGACTGCTTTTCAAGCTTGTCTGGGTTGAGGGATTTCTCAATGTGCCATTCCGATCGATACCTGACCATTTCGATAATCTTTTCACCGAAACAAGCACATTTGAAAAATGAACTCCCATACTGAGTCCGTTCCTCCATAAAGCTCATATACAATGATTTTCAAGTATAACGGTGCTCTGACTGACAACTGGAAGTATATTAGAAGGGATATTCATATATAGCCTCTTCACTAACGGTGTGGGTGTCTAACTTTGAATTCCAGGCAATGAATTTTCACACTGTTAAAATTTGCACTCGATTTGTTGGCGGAACGCGATACCTCTCGTGCGGGACTGCGTCCCGCACTTGAGGTATCGCCCCGCCAACAAATCTCGTGCGATAATTCCGTCAAAATCCAGACACTCATGCGGTTATATTTTTATTACATATTTCCGTATCATAGTAAGTTGACTCATAGTCGTACATCTCCAGTACAGAAAATGTGAATTTAATTGAGTTTTAACACTGAATGAAATAGTTCCGTCGACAGATTGCACTAGTGCGATTCTGAGAATTATCACACGCCTGGAAACTTATGCGATCATGCGAATTACTTTGATAGATATGTAATAAATAACTGGGTATATCAGTCTATCAGAAACACACACAATCACCCTGTATACTATTAATATCGCGCCCCGTACTCTTATTTATATGGACCCCCTCCCCCCATGTACTTTTATTTCACCCCGGCTATTATTTGGATCCCGATCGAGAGTAGTGCTACAATCTCTCTGCACCGTCCAAATTATTTCTAGAATGTTACATTGTTGCCGGAATTTGGTGGATCTGTGACAATTGATCAACAATTATGACAGTTCAAACTCTGATCGGTGAATTGTCGATATGTACGGTAGAAAGTCTATCGCAAATCCTAAATCACAATGTCGCAGACAACAACAAAAATAGAACAGCTTAACATCGAAATGCTTGTGACGACAGAAGTACGGAACGTCGCTTTACATGATTTCGCAGATTCAAAAATATTTTTCCGTGACGTCGTCTTTGATGACGCGCTGTATCAAAACAGAGCCAGCGTTTTGCAGCGACTTTTACTCTGCAGTGGGTCACCATTTGGAGTTGAATTACATAAATGCGCGCATATAACCGAAATAGTCGCGACCTACACTTTAAACGATGAAAGTGCACAAAGGGACCGATGTAATGTCTAAGACATAACTGTGTCTCTCACCTAACCTAATTCGTATGTAAGTGCATATTAAAGTGGTTTATATTTCGATCGTAATTCGCAGTGCAATTTCTTGGTTAAATGAGATTTGCCTTGATTGAGAGTGCTAAGAAGATAGCGCATTTGGTCTTCGCTTTGAACGTTTTCGCGAGGTTTCTTATCTAATAATAGCCCATAAAACTATCCCGCGAATGTGTTAATAAATTCTTAATAAAATTTATATTAATTGATAGAAGTTTTTCCGCACAGGTGTCATCGTTTAATATATATTATTGTATACTCGAATTCTATATAACACTTCTTAGGAAGAGATACATCACTTTAAAGATATCAGCGTGTTTCACACCACTTTAAAGATATCGGCATTGTTGACAGAAAACTTTATGCGAAAATATTGACTTTTATGTTTCTCTATAGTGCATAAGAACGTATAACTTTTAGGTCACAATCTAAAGGAATGGTATGACCGTCTCAGTTTAACCGTAATATATTGCCTTCAAATGTCAGTATCTGACATCGATATTTCACTACAATGCACATCGCCCATTAACGTTTAACGCACGTCATGTGCAGCGTGTTCCATGTCATTGTATATCGTACACTACATACCCGAGCAAAGTGACAAAGTGTAACTTAAAACTTCACTCAATTCTATTCATGTGTAAGACACGTATCTCTTCTTAAATAGTTAATGTGTTTATAATCGCAAGTCTCAAAGGGATCGGCGCTGTTGACTTTATACGAAAGAAAGCAGGCGACCGATAACTAAAAGTGCAGAAGAAGCCCTATTTATTGAGGGAAATGTTGAGATAATAAGTTCAACATTGTCGTTAGTTGAACTTATTACCTGAACATTTGCTATGGGATAATTGCTCATCAATGGTGCTTTAGTATAGAAAGGTTTAAACTCATTACCTGAACATTTCCTGTGGGATAATTGCTCATCAATGGTGCTTTAGTATAGAAAGGTTTAAACTCATTACCTGAACATTTCCTGTGGGATAATTGCTCATCAATGGTGCTTTAGTATAGAAAGGTTTAAACTCATTACCTGAACATTTCCTATGGGATAATTGCTCATCAATGGTGCTTTAGTATAGAAAGGTTTAAACTCATTACCTGAACATTTCCTGTGGGATAATTGCTCATCAATGGTGCTTTAGTATAGAAAGGTTTAAACTCATTACCTAAACAGTTCCTACGGGATAACTACTCATCAATGATATATAAAGGGTAAACACCAATGATGCTTTAGTATAGAAAGGGTTAAACTTAACATCGGAACATTTCCTATGGGATTACTACTCGTCAATGATGCTTTAGTATAGAAAGGGTTACACTTATTATCTGAACATTTCCTATGGTATAACTACTCACCAATAATGCTTTAATATAGAAAGGGTCAAACTTATTATCTGAACAATTCCTATGGGATAACTACCCACTAATAATGTTTTAGTATAGAAAGGGATAAACTTAATATCTGTACATTTCCTATGGGATAACTACTCGTCAATGATGCTGTAGTATAAAGGGGTTAAACTTATTATCTGAACATTTCATATGGGATAACTACTCACCAATGATGCTTTAGTATAGAAAGGGTTAAACTTAACATCGGAACATTTCCTATGGGATTACTACTCGTCAATGATGCTTTAGTATAGAAAGGGTTACACTTATTATCTGAACATTTCCTATGGGATAACTACTCACCATGATGCTTTAGTATAGAAAGGGTTAACTTATTATCTGAACAATTCCTATGGGATAACTACCCACTAATAATGTTTTAGTATAGAAAGGGATAAACTTAATATCTGTACATTTCCTATGGGATAACTACTCGTCAATGATGCTGTCGTACAAAGGGGCTAAACTTATTATCTGAACATTGCATATGGGATAACTGCTCATGTATGGTGTTTTAGTATAGAAAGGGTTAAACTTATTATCTGAACATTTCCAATGGGATAACTACTCACCAATTATGCTTTAGTATAGAAAGGGTTAAACTTAATATCGGAACATTTCCTATGGGATAACTACTCATCAATGATGCTTTAGTAAAGAAAGGGTTACACTTATTATCTGAACATTTCTTATGGGATAACTCTTACCAATGATGCTTTAGTATAGAAAGGGTTAAACTTAATATCTGAACATTTCCTATGGGATAGCTACCCGTCAATGATGCTTTAGAATAGAAAGGGTTACACTTATTATCTGAACATTTCCTATGGGATAACTAGTCATCAATGATACTTTAGTATAGAAAGGGTTAATAAGGTAACTACTCATCAATGATGCTTTAATATAGACAGGTTTAATCATGGACCTATTTATTTAAATTTGTTTTCTATCAGATAACGAATATACAGCATATACATAAATGAATAAATGGGCATTATTTAACAATGCCAACAGTAGGCAATACCCCTAACTTGTTTTGTGCCCTGGCTCATACCCCTGACTCGGACTCGTCATTTAGGAATATTTAAAATATACCAATAAATAAATATGTCTCATTATGGAGATGACAATAGATAAGTTGGGTTCGTGTCTGCGACACTTTTTAGCAATATATATGTGCCGTTACATTACCTCCATTCCTGACTTGGACAGCACCAATTTTGGAATTTTAAACCACACCATTTGATTCGTCGTATCATATATACATAGGTCAAAATACTGACCGATTTTAAAGCTTTATCTGAGATAAGGTACGTCTCAATGGGTCATTCCGATCGACACTTGGCCATTTCGATAAGAAATTATAATTTCAAGCAAGCACAATTTGCAATGGACACTGAAAAATGTTTGATCAATTTTGATGCACTCTTTCCCAACTCACCAGTCCTGAGCTGAATGGTGCCACTTTAAATATAAACTGCACCAATATGTTTCTTAGGTCACAAAACTATCTTTATAATCGCAGGAAAAAAGTTTTTATATCAATTTGGTGCTCCCCATTTAATCTCCACCCCTGACTCCGGGGAACCACCTTGTCCTCATTTAACCCCATCCCTGACCTCATGAAACTATCCATCCTTGAATCCGGTGGGCACCTTGTCCTCATGTAAACGCCACCCCTGACTCGGGGCACATTGTCCATATTTGACCTCCATCCCTGACTACCGGGGTACGTTGTCCTCATATAACATCCATCCCTGACTCTGTGGGCACCTTGTCCTCATATAACCTCCATCCCTAACTCCGGAGGCACCTTGTCCTCATTCAATCTCCATCTCTGACTCTGGGGGCACCTTGTCCTCATTTAACCTCAATCCCTGACTACAGGTACAACCTTGTCCTTATTTAACCTTCATTCCTAACTCCGGGGGCACCTTGTCCTCATTTAACCTCAATCCCTGACTACAGGGACAACCTTGTCCTTATTTAACCTTCATTCCTAACTCCGGGGCCACCATGTCCTCATTCAACCTCCATATCTGACTCCGGTGGCCACCTGGTATATTTGAATCATACCATTGACTCCTACCATCCCTGACTCCGGGGGGAACATTTACATATTTTAATCATACCATTGATTCATTCCATCCCTGTCTCCGGGGGTACTTTGGCATATTTGAATCATTGTAAAATGGAAATGATATACAAGGTTAGTAGAAATCGCCGTCACCCCCCCCCCCCCACATCCCCCCCATATCTGACTCCGGTGGCCACCTGGTATATCTGAATCATACCATTGACTCCTACCATCCCTGACTCCGGGGGAACATTTACATATTTTAATCATACCATTGATTCATTCCATCCCTGACTCCGGGGGGTACTTTGGCATATTTGAATCATTCCATTGAATCATTGTAAAATGGAGATGATATACAAGGTTAGTAGGAATCGCCGTCAACCCCCCCCCCCCCAATCCCGATCCCTTTCTCGAGCGCGCGACTCTATTTTTGGGTATTTTAAACCAAACCACGAGATTTCCTGCATCATGGATATGGCTATGTAAGTTTTGTGGAAATCGGCGACTTTTCGAAAAATTAGGCAGCCAATTATACAGATGAACATTTCAAGGTCAAAACAATGCTATTTGAAAACACAAACAAGCTAACTTGAGGTAACAATATTTAGTGATATTTAGAGAGTGTGTTATGATTGGCAGTTACAATATTACCATATGTTGTGAGATGTTTTAATTATAGCTGGTTTTTAGATACAAATTCTGAAAAAGAAGTATTTGACATTGGCAACAGTAATTAATTGTTCTATATCTGGACTATTTCTCTTGTTTATTTCTGATAAACTTTATTATTACTATATATACGTCGTTTGTATATCCTATTAAATCGATAACGATTCAAGTCCATCCTTGATTCTGGATGTGCCACCTTGTTCAACCTCCATCCCTGAATATGGATGTGCCACCTTGTTTAACCCATCCCTGATTCTGAATGTGCCACCTTGTTCAACCTCCATCCCTGACTCCGGTGTGCCACCTTGTTCAGAATTCATCCCTGATTTGGGATATGCAACCATGTTGAACCTCCATCACTGACTCCAGCAGGCTGCCACCTTGGCATATTTTAATCATATCATTGATTCATTGTAAAATCGAGATGACTATAAACATGGAAATAGCCCACAAAACGTTTGATCAATTTTGGTGCCACTTCCCCGACCCACGTCTCTGACTTGGATGGCACCACATGCTGCACATATGCATCTTAAAACCACAACATTAGATTCCCTATATCACGGATATGGTTATCTACTATATATTTTGAGACTTCCTTATATATATATATGTATGTATATATATATATGTATATGTTTTATAGACTCAAAAACGGCTGGACCGATTGAGCCCAAACTTCCTATCTATCGCTCCGCTTTTCAGAAGGTCCGAGCACCCATGTGGTTAATGCATTAACGCTCCTTAATTTTCCATATTTGGTTTTGTTAACCGAATAACGCTCTTTGTTGCCTTGGGGTTCGCCTGCCACTTTTTGCGACCTAATTTTCCATATTTGGTTTTGATAACCGAATAACGCTCTTTATTGTCTTGTGTTTTCGCATACGGCTGCTTGCAAGCTTTCCGGAAATTATCTGTCCTCCGCATTCTGCGACGTGTCGAGTGGTCAGTAGTTATCCAGGTGGGGATGTGGAGTCGAGATTGCTTTGTTAGCTCAATCGCTGCGCTCAACACGGGATGGGGAGTACTTGACCTTCGGCGATATTTCGGGCATCAGCAGCAACGTGAAATTTGTTATGTATGGTCAACTCAGGACGTGACATTGACCTTCAAACGGGTACCCGCAAATGATATTTCGGGCATCAGCATGCTGTCGGCGTGCATGTATGGGGTTACCTTGAAAAACAAAAAATAATGGATCGACCAAATCCATGGGTCGAATCTCGACAGTGGCGGGCTAATCTGCAAATCGGGTCCAATTTTGCATGCGCCCGTGTCCTTGCTCATATACGCTCATATAGTCATGTTTCTGACAAATGCCGCCAGTGGCGGGCTAATCTGCTAGTCTACTATATATTTTGGGACTTCCGTATATATGTCCGCTATAGACTCGAGAACTGCTGGGCCGATTGAACCCAAACTTGCTGTGTAAGGGTAAAAACCACAGGCAGTGCACTCGGACCATTCGCGAGCCCGTGCGACCACTTATTCACCCTTCAACTGCCACCGTAATTGTGATTGGTGGGTTAATCGCGTGATAATTAATGAGCGTTTGTATATGAGGCGTCGCTATTACTTTATAGTCTGGCTGTTGAAGGGTTGAACCCGGAAAAAATTCTTAACAAGGTGAATTTGGTGTCATTCGAAGCAGAATAACCCCCTGGTGAATCCGCTAAAATCCGCTATGGGAATTTTTTTTTATTCAAGATGGCGTCCAACATGGCCGCTTGAAAGTTGAAAATTTCGAGAAGTCTATTGTTTGACTCACCCAATAAAACTATCAACCCGTTTTATAACCAAAATTCCTTTTGTAGTGTATACAATATATTTCCAGAGCAAACTATGTTGTTTCCGGGTAAAAGATCTAAAGATGGCTGCCAAAATGTCACCCAAAACCGGAAAATATGTGTTTTTTCTTTATTTTCCCACTAATTTTCCATATTATGAATCTATTGACTTCGAATCTCCCACCCGAACGAAAGATACATCTATTGAGTGTTGAGATTGCTTTCTGGCTATACAGCCACATTCAATCCAGTTTCTGATCAACAACCGTTTGCTCAAAATTCGTGCAAATCTCCTCACGACAATCCTCACAGGCAGTGACGCACTTAAGTCCATTTTTGCAACAGGAACATTGATTTGTGCAACAAGGCTTTCTTGGCGACATTTTATAATTTCATTGAATGAATTTAAGAATATTTCTGGTGCTGGTTCTAGGTCAGTCATTATTGGGATAAGTATTGACCCCTGCAGTTTCCATCCCCAATGTCTTGGTTCTAGATATATGTTCCCGAGATATGCCCAGATTAAAACCTGTAAGTGAACCATAACACTATGGAAATAGGCTGCCCTCTCTGTAGGTGCCAATTTCTGAGGTTCGATAGCAGACCGGCCGGAGGAAATCATGGTCATGAACTTCTCGTATCTTGTTGTTCACTGGTCTTGTGTTTTGTGTTTGTTAAGTCTGTCATTGTGCCGTGTATTTTGGGCACACCTGTGCATGCAATAAACCCATTGATGGCGTACAGATTCAGTTATTCCCCTTCCTCGCGTAAGTCCACCCCGACTTTTGATGGAACGCATCAAGACTTGCTCAATAACTAGGTCACTTGATAGTCCTGCCCAAAACCTACTGCTCATTCGAATAGTATGAACACCATCCTCTATAAAACATTTGTTTAACCACGGATATTTCTTGGGTAAGTAAAGCATCATTTGCAAATACAAGCGACATCTCTTTGCATAGTGCACGTGCCCAGTGGCGGCAAACAAATTCAACATTTTTCCTACTAAATGGAGATTCCAATCTCCTGTTCTCTCAGCTCGAATAAAATCTTTCAACATTTCTATGTACTTCATATACTGTATCCAAAGTTTGCATGTTCTGGATTTCTCGCCAGGTACGTCTTGTAATATAACATAAGTTCGTTCAATTTGAGCAGTTCTATTGAATCGGAAACAGCCGAAACTGGGTGGGCCCATCAAACACTTTTTCATACAGATCATTTATCGCTTTCACTTCAGCCTGACTAAGCTTCTCCCCTTCGAAACTGCCTGTACCAGTTGAAGTGATTCTTTCGATTGCCGATTCTTCGACATTTGATGTCGAAGGTATTTCGATATTTAACGTTGGCGGTACTTCAACATTTGATTTTGCAGATAATTCGGTATCTGTTTGACCCCGCATCATCGGCTGTCGACTTGGAAATTTCATTTGAATCCTCAGAGATCAATTCACCCAACAGCTTGTTAGTAAGGGCTACGCCCACAAGGAAATGACCTCTGAGTGTTCGCGAGAATGCCTTCCCGGAAAGCATTGTGGCAACTACGTTTGAGCCATAAGCGTTTTCAAGAGCCTCATCTAACCCCGACCCATTCATCATGGTACCAATGCTACCCATGAAACTCATCAAATGGAAGCCGCCGAGTCTACAAACTATTCCTAGTGACTTGGCTTCAATTATCTCAACCGCTTTGAACCAAAGTGGCTGGTCAAACGTCAAGCATGGAGTCACAATTCCGAACGCATGATTCTGAATATACATCAAAGTGGAAAACAAACAAGACTCATCTCATGGGTTGAGGTCTATTATCGGTAGAAAAAGAACTTCTGACTTGGCTGAAGGTTCTGAGCGATTTGAAGAAAAGATGTGTTCCATGAATCGAGACCAGTTCGGTGTATGCTTCATTGCTCGATTCGAAAGCCAACCGCAATGCCATAACAAATCAGTGTTCAAACCTGGAGGCAGTGTGTATGGGTTTTGTAACTCAAGCATGGGTCGGTACTTTATTGTGGATAATTCCAACTTTTTAGGTTTCAAATAGTGTATGATAGGCACACCTTTGTCTTCGATCAGTTCTTCAACCATAACACGTTTTTGACGAGTGATCACATTTGATGTAGGTGTAAGCAGGGTCTCGTCCTTCGAAGTTGATACTGCGATTATCCCCATACCATGAAATGAACCTTTACCATCAATAGTAGCGACGTTGTGGTCGACGTTATCTGCTACCCACTGAGTAAAGGTACCTGGAAAATACTCCACTAGTGTACTCTCAAGACGTTCCACCTACATCACTGATTGCTTGTA
Source organism: Siphonodentalium dalli (assembly GCA_032622095.1). NCBI lineage: Eukaryota > Metazoa > Mollusca > Scaphopoda > Gadilida > Siphonodentaliidae > Siphonodentalium > Siphonodentalium dalli. The sequence goes on from CP136067.1 coordinate 203,539,507, forward strand.
CCTGCTTACTTCGTCGTAAGTAGTTGAAACCCCCAATTTAGACAGTTCATCAACAAGCCACCTTGACCCGAACACGTGATCCATTTCAACCCCAATACCAAAAAGGGTAGTGTGATAACAGACCGGGACCTCGCATATTGCTCGATACTGTGACCAATGCTATTCTGTTTGATTTCAGATGGAACAAGTATCTCCAGAAACATTTGTAAATGGCGAGGAATCCATTTATTTCTGTCGTCAATATTCCCTATCTCTTCGCTGGTGGGGTAGGTTTTCTTATCATATTTCATTTCCCACAACTTTGCCCTAATCATCTTCGCGGCGGTCACAACAACTCTGTCTGCCTCCTCCTGCATGTCATCTTTCTTATCCGCATACCACTTGTCATTTATCAGGTACTTGGCCATATCTTTGAAGCAAATGACGTTGCTACGCCCTTCGACTTCAGCAAAACATATATACTCCCCATACCGTTCTTCCGATTTCTGTTTAAGGCGTTTTATTGAATATGATTCTGACCCAATTGCTAGCTCTACCATTCGAATATGTAACTCGGACAGATTATACAGTTCTTACCTCTCCCAGACTCCAGCCATACACGCAACGAATCAAATGAGCGTTGCATTTCGACACTTGGTGTTCTGCCCTGTGGTTTTCTCTCAGATGGTTCCTCATTTATTTCTAACAAGATGCATGATATACGGCTTCTGTAGCAAGATCAATGCAACTTAGAATGCGTTTCTGAACCTTCAATGCCCACGAATCCTCTCTTATTCGGAAATGTTCTAAAACTTGATCTCTAATAGGGAGAGTTGCTACTGTTCGCACTTGCCTTCTACCGGGATGACGGGGATCTGGTGTATGGCACCCTTTCCACATAATCTTCTTTGAAATTAAATGGGTCTTGTTTAGACCTCATTTTCTTAGATAGCGGAACCGTATCCATACACACATGATTGACACTAAATGTTCTTTTCCTATCAGTGAAATCACACCTACAGTCTTTATGGACCAACTAGACCTTACCAATGGGTGTGGTTATTTGTTTCCCCTTTAAATATTCAGATAAATGGTTATATCCTCGCTCATCAGAGAAGTCAATCAAAGTCTCCAATCCTTTTGCCATAAGTTTTACCAATGGATTTTCCTTAGTTAAGTGTCCACATTACATTGACATATGATATATGAAAGGATAAGACGCACAAGTCCTCTTGAAAGTTGCTGGTCCCTAGATACGGGGTTGGTTCTGCCATCGCCGAACACGTACCAAACCAAACCAATGAGACTAGTATGAGAACTAAAAAAACACAACCAAGTAAAATGCAGTTTGAATGTACAATAAGCCTTCTGCGTATATGTGGGCACCGTTAGGTTTCAACAGAAGGCGAAAAATAAACACAATGTCACACAAAAACCTATCAAAATAACTATATCAAGAAATTATTTGCCACTACACGCTTGAAGAAATAATCGCTACGTTTTATTTGATAGTTATATTACATTATTACATAAATCATTGAATTTATCGTCTTGGACCATTAAGGAGCGTTCAACATGAATCATTTCCCGATATAGAATGATAAATTCGAGACTGACTCTTTGTAGTTTAATGAAAGCTATTAAAGAGCGTTTACAATCTCGAGATTAACGGGGTCTTTATTTGTGTTATATGGTGCTGACAAGTTCATTTAATGACAAAATTACGATTAGCCAATTAAGCTGGATAAACAACACATGTGGCGGCACACGTCGGTTTCATTTGCGGCCCAACCACACTGACCGACATCCGCTGTAAATACTTACCAAAACTATACCACGAGCAACCGAGTAATAGCAAACTGATAGACTTGCTTCAATGTGAAGACAGAAACACTTTGAAACAGCTTGCTATATTCACAAAATTAGGATTGACTAATCTAAACGACAAGCCTAGCTGATGACAAAGACAGCGACTATATATGACGAATATGATGATGAAGATGTTGGCGATTACGATGATATAGTGGTGATAATGATATGCAACCGCGATAACGATGATGGCAAAGGGACGATGATAGCGACGAGACGATGACAACTGTGACTATGAGAAGGATGATTATGATGTTGTTCACGTTGTTGATGATGACGATGATGACGATAATGATAACGACGATGACGACGGCAAGGACGATGATGATGATGATGATGATGACTATTATTATGATGATGGCAGACAATGTATATATACATGCTGATGTTGAAACACTCGCGACGATGATGGCGCGTAGGATGATGATGGTGGTAGTGGTGGTGATGATGATGATGATGATGATGATGACGACGACGTCGGCGACGACGACGATGATGATGATGATGATGGCAATGAGGATGATGATTACGACGAAGGCGACGACAAAGATGATGATGATGGTGATGATGATGATGATGATGATGATGATGATGATGATGATGATGATGATGATGTTGATGATGATGATGATGATGACGATGATGACGATGATGAAGATGATGATGATGAGGATGTTGTTGCTGAAGATGACGATGATGATGATGGTGATGATGATGATGATGATGATGACGTAGAACACGACGAATGACACTTACGGACCTCGAACGCCAAACGCAACGGCCATACTAACATTGTGTACATAGTTCTGTATAAACGTTTTTCACTCTGTATCTCATACAATTTATATGATTGAGTGAAATAAAGCAATTCAATTCAAAATACATATACCACATGTAATTTCGTTAGGTTGTCGCTTGAGTAGCTTTCTTAATCTTCAAGTATTTTTCGCAAATTGCCCAGACCATCTGGTGTGTTAAACTCTTCCCTAAACCGAAATGAGGCCAGTCCGTCCCATTTAAATCGCGGTGGCTTCGCGCGCAACGGAAACGTCTCATGCTGTGAACCATGTATGAATTTACCAGTATTACTAAACTGAATTCCAAGAGAATTTTATTCATTAACAGCTTCTGACACTTGGGAGTAATGGGAGCCAAATCTGACTGGCTACACAAATCAGTACAAGCATATAGTTAGAGGGATAATCTTACTACCGGCTCTGGTGTACTTCCGTACACAAAACGACACAATAATTGTTTAAATACAAGCACCATCGGTCTCTATTGGCACAATTCAAGTACAATTGCATTTTAGATTGGAATTTACGAAACTATGCATACATATAAAGCTGGACATCAATATTGGAACACACACAGGATAAATTTCTATCAGGCTAATTGACAACCTTATATCGAGTTACAACAAACGAGGCCGCATCGACAAGTTCGTGGCATCTGGGCACTTACTGATTTATGACCTCTGGCGTGATGAGGTGAAATCAAAGAGATACCGATACCGGATTTGGCATTAATTTGTCCATACATTAGGAAGAAAATTCCATGGATATACATGTACGATGGGTTCTTCTCAGAAGATAGCAGTCATTCTACTTACATATCTGGGACTGGCCACGACTGCTATAGTTACCATTTTGTAGTCGATCCCAGTCTATCTGTTATATTTTCATGGCAATTACTTCACTTAATGCGTGTTAATCGTCGATAATCGTTCTTGGCTGCGTGGTATTCTCGTGGTGATTCCTTTGTGCGATTGGCAGCATCATTTTATTTAACGGAAATTTTATCGAAATTCAACCCGTCGATTGTAAAAGTTGGCCCAGAGAAAGTAAAGATACCAATATATACCCGCGATTACTCATAACAATAACTTATATATGAGAGTCGGAAATGGTGCCGATACACATGCATTATTTCAAGAATGGTGCTAACTTAATACTAAATAACTCGAATATTTTGACAGGAACATATAACTATATATATTTATTGAATCTTATAGATTTACATCTTCCTTTTGTTAGATCGAAAATATCTCGACGGGACCTTTGATAAATCTTCAATTTAGTTTCAATTTAGAATTTGTCGGGTATCAATGTCCGTTTAGTTTTAAACAAACCTTCGAACGTTGTGTCGGATCAGAACCTTTCAATAGATTTTACTCCAATATATTTACACGAACATTTGACTATTTAATATGTGTTAAAAGAATAATATATTCTGACGTGATGAAATTCGTTACATGGAAACTATTTCGATGGATAGATGGCTTCGTTTTGCTAATTATTTCATACTTGTATAATCAATATCCGTTTACAGAAATATGTGATTATGTTTTATATATATTAAACGAATAAAATATTAAAACTGATAGTCGGCGTTACAAGCATGGCAATTATGTCCACGGAAACTTATTTATTGTCAGTTTTGTTAATCTACATGATGTGGGTGGGGTTAGGGTATTTACTGTTATAACCTGCGTGTGTGTATATTCGACCTCATGTCAAGTGCCCTCCCATAAGTTTTACGATAATATTTATTTTTATATACTTTATTGAAATTAATTAACTTATGGGTCAATTCAAGTTTCAACTAATGATATGTGAGTCAACTAGGAATTATCACCAGGCCACGGTCAAACACATTTCTGGACGATCTATCGTGCAATTATATATATAATCGTGAATACAATTTAGCAAAACGTAATGAATAGAGATCAACCTTTGTGAAAAGCAATGGTTGATTGGTCCAGTCGACTCATTGTGCGGAAAATCAGCGGGCGACATGGATAGCTATGGCACAGAATTATGACGGACCAATTGTCACCAAACAGTTTAACTCCACCATAATAAATTGTCACACCTACTATGCCATCGCTACTGTGGTACGTGTGTCCGCAGCCGATGTCCCTTATCCGTAAACTCCGTGTGAAATTGTCTCTCCGGTGTCCAATTATCACGCGTGTATGTGCGTAGGACGTGGAGTCTATGTTGTGTACAAATCATGTAATGCCTCTAGATCTGTTAAGTTATCACTGTAACTGCATGTTCCGCAGGCACCCGGAAATTAATAACGGATGGACAAAAATGAGACAATGGGCTGGCTAATCAAGCCACTGTTTAGAGATTATCAAAAGGGTGCCATTTTAAAAAGCGGCGATGTGTGAAGTCAGTGCACAGGTAACCGCCGATTGATTTTATATGAGATATGGACATTTGCATTAAATTAATTCGATGTCAGGTTCGTTGGTACCAAGCATGGGAATGTCCCCCGCCTGTGCATTGGGTGTGTGGCATTAAAACCACCCGCGCGTACAATGAAATATATATTTATTCATGAAATGCTGATTTTTCTCCGATTATTTTGACAGAAACATGCGAATATTTTGTCAAGTTGAAAAGCGTTTCTGTGGATATCAGAGTCCATTAACAAGACATATATATGAAATTACTTTGATACTGACAATTCTTGAAAAATTTATTAATTGTTGAAAATGAGCATTTGAAATTAAATTTGGAAAATCTAAATTTTATTTATAAATTTGATCCCAGTTTTCAAAACAAATTTATTAAAATTTAAAACTTTAGTTACGTTTTGGACATTAAATTCGAAATTTTAAAGTGATCTGAAACACTCCGGTAGGGTGATCAAATAGAAATGGAGAATATCTTGCTGAAAGTAGTTATTTTTACAAATATTATATCCAAATTGACAGAACACACCGCAATTCTTATATGTATGCATTAAATACAGTGACCCCCCGATGGCGAAATCGTTTGTGTTAATTTACCGCCGATAGTTGCGTCCCACATCGGGAAGTAAATATTTACAATTGAGCGTAGTTCAGACGATGTTTTCTATGAAGTGGTACGGTCGATTTGTTTGAGATTTTCGGCAATGTTAGTAGAATTCTACATCTCCACATGGCATAGCGCATGCATACTAACTAATCAGTTTCACGCGTCCGAACAAGTGCATAATATGTCTTTAACTCATGAATTTATGTAATGTTATATCCAATTTTTCAGCCATTTGTTAGAACACGATATCGCCGCACAAACTACTGAAACCATTTGCGTACATGTAATATGAACAAACACAAGAAAATAGTAATGCCAACTAAAATAAAATGCGACAACAAAACATGACATGGATATTAAGGCCATAGACACAGATAAACAAATATGATATATATATATATAATTCAATATATGAAATTGTTTTTTTTATTATAAAAGATTTTATCTGACAATTCTGTATTCATTGACGCTAAGACCACGTGCGATTTTTCCGTGTTTTTTCCGTGTTAAAATGTTGGCCACGCGTGGTTTTGAAAACACCACGGGCCTTGTATACTGTAGTTGACACATCTTGACTTCTAGAATATACCGTGGCGTATCCATTCTAACAATACCCCTCTCCCAATCATGCTATAGTGAACAGTCATTGAAGTTTTAACTAATCTAGCCGAAATGTAGGCTAAGCGTTTTTTGGAATGCGTAACCGTCTATGACGTGTCATCGGTCGACCCCATTCATGACTGATTTGATGGATACGCTCACAGCTGTATATGTAGCCCACCACTCATGTGTACCGTCATGTATCAATCACCATAACGAATGCAAATTTAGCCCTCCCCGGTACTTGTAATTTAACAGAACCCAAACTATCTCTTAATTGCTAATTATTAGTGCCTCTTTAAAACCATTATAGGTAAACAAAACCAATCCCGTGACATTCCCTGCGTCATGTTACTTTTGTGCACCAATTTCTCCACATATCTCCATGAAATAATAATAATAAAAGCTCTTTAATGATTGTATACCAATGAAATCATCTGAGGTCAAAGACGCCTATCACGTGAAATCACCTGGTCGGGTGACTCATCTGTACCAATTTTTCTTCATATACTTTGAGCCTATAGCGATTGCCTTTATTGCTCGCATTTGCCCATTAAAGTCGTCTGAGATCAACGCCATCGGATAGAGTTAAATTGATCTTTTAATTGCTAATTATTAGTGCATCTTTAAATCATGTGAGGTCAACACACCCAATCCCTTGACATGCCCTGCGTCATTCCAGTTTTGTCACCAATTTTCCCACTCATCTTCTGGAATGAAAATAAACGCTCTTTATTGATTATATGCCCATGTAAGTCATCTGAGGTCAAAGACGCCTATCGCGTGACAACCACCTGGTCGGGTGATTCATCTGTACCAGTTTCCCTACATATACTTTGAGCCTATAACTAACGCTCTTTATTGCTCACAGTTGTCAATTAAAATCGTCTGAGATCAACGGCATCCGGATAAAGTTACATTTATCTTTTAATTTCTTATTATTAGTGCATCTTTAAATAATTTTAGGTCAACAAACCCATTACCTTGACATGCCCTGCGTCATTCGACTTTTGTCACCAATTTTCTCACAAATATTCTGGAATGATGATAAACGCTCTTTATTGATTATATACCCATGTAAGTCATCTGGGGTCGAAGATGCCTATCGCGTGACATTCATCAAGTTGGGTGGTTCATTTGTACCAATTTTCCTACAAATACTTTAAACTTATAAAAAACGCTCTTTATTGCTCAAATTTGACCCGTAAAGGCGTCTGAGGTCAACGGCATCTATACCACACCATATAGGTCATCCCCGTGTTTAAACTTACACCGACCAGATTGCAACCATTTTTGGTCTATAATCAATTAGTTAGTTAAATGCGTTGTTATTGCCCCTTTAGGATATCTGATGCCAATGGGACCTATCTAATAATATTTTCCGGGCCAAATTACCCATATATCCAACCTCATTAGTAACTGACCAATGTGGATGTCTACTTAATGCATGGTTTATTCAGATGTAATTCGATATCTCTTGTGTCATAGAAAATATCACCGCAAAATACGTAAATCGAAATATATCTCAGGATTTTGAATATTAAAAGTTGATATTGAGTAAGCGGTTTTAATTATAAGATATAACCCATAATCAGTCTTCGTAATGCAAACATATTCCCAAATTAACAGTATTTATCACAATAAAACCAGGTCCCCCTAATGTCGGTTTGTAACACTGTCAGATATACACTACCGATAATTTAATTGCATATATCTATTAAAATATTCACTCCGAGCAAAACCTATCGACAGTTGGTGAATAATAGTGTCACAGAGATCACACATGACAGGAAAAATATATAAATTTGCATGGTAAATTCACTTAAAAAACACGCTAAACATTAGGGGGACACACAAAAAGTCGCCCTAATGTAAAAGTCGCCCTAATGTGGGTTATTTACACACAAATGTCTCCCTAATGTGGCTTCCGCGAACATATATATATATATATATATATATATATATATTGTCCAAGAATAACATAAGACATGTCTATAGAAAATTAATTAATTTAAATATAATGTCTATAGGTCTTTCGTGTCATTGCCACTTTTCAATATAATAATGTGTATAACTTCGTGAATGTTATACAATGTATGTCGCTGCGATTGATCCAATGGTTTCAGCCCGACGAAGGCACATCTATAAGTAGACGGTATTATTAATATGCTATGTTATGCTAATTGAAACGTGGTTATGGACGCTCACAGCTCTAGTCCAGTGAGGCAAAATCAATTGTCTGGATACGATATTAGAGTGCTGCCTTTTCTTGATCTTGATTGCGGCCCGCCTTGCCAAATGGCGTCATGAAATCTTGAATGGTTTTCAGCTAACACATGTATGAGATTGGTAAAATATGAACTTATGTATTGGTAATAACTGATTTAAAAATAGATACTTCAATTGCACATAATTCCGATATTTATTCCCCTTAATTTAGAACACCTGTAATTGAACGACACATCAAACAATTTCCCGACATTAATGCGTTGAGCCCACCGATCTACTGTGCGACATATGTGGTCCGATCGCTTCAAACATTTATATAAAGTTGTTATCAACCAGATAATTGACTTCACAACTACTATCATTTGGGAAATCATAGTTACTTGTGTCAATTTTAAATAAAACGGTCCCGCACAAAATATTTCAAAGCAAATTTTATCTATTGCAAATGTGTTGTTTTCAGCATAGCCGGTTCACTTGCTACACTTTTGTTAGCAATGCAATGTGGCAGTGGCTATTTACCATCGGGTGACTTAATAGCGATTCTACCAATGTGCGCTATTTGACATCCGATGGTATTTAAAACAAAAAAACAAACTAGGATATCACAATATGCCCATATAATGACGATTCCTACCCGTCATCTTGGTACATAGGCCCAGTTGATCACCTCCATATATCCTGGGGGATGGTACATAAGAAATTGCCCATTGTTGAAGGAAATTTTGTATAATTAGAGTATTTAGTGACACAAGCTATCGCTATATGCCTAGATTATCACGAGTCCTACGCCCTATCGAAAACTGGCCCCAGTTGACCCTTGACCACCTCCAGAATTTTGAAGGACATTTAGTATAATTAGAGCATTTATCCAAGGGGATTTGTCCCGACAGGTGCAGCACAGTACCACTCAGCATCGTCGTCTACGAATGAATCGCGTGGTATCTGCCTCAAACAGTCAAGGTCACCATTTAGCTTTGACATATAGTTCACGAACGAGACCACAGGACATTGTGGTTCTCCTGAAAATAGAGTCGAATAAGGCTACTAGAGTCCTATCAAGCAATGCAAAGATGTACATTCGGTGGAAGAAAATCAAACAATTTAGGAATTGACATACAAGAGCTGCCTTCGCCTTTTGGATATTTTTTAGCACGTCCATGCTAAATTCCGAATGTACATATGCATTTTCAGGGCAGTGAGGCACCGACATGTCGATTTCACAAACGCAGGTGCATATTGTGTGACGTCATATTTGGGATACTGGCATTGCTGTCGAAGAAGCTGTGTGAATAAAATTGTGTGTACAGTTGTACAGGCATACGCATTCATAGATTCACGGTGATATCGACTATCATTTGACATACCTTTCAATTCGTATATCCTGCCTTCCGTTGGCAAATCATTCGAGCAACTTTCCCCAAGGTGATTTTTATCAAGCTCATCCTTAAGCTGGTAAACATATTCCAACCCGTCGTTATCTCTGGCTACTAGTATTCTGAATGTATCTCTGACATTTCTCTGAGATTTTCTCTTCCCCTCCGACACAAGTACAACATCAATTCGAAACACACCTTCCTTTGAAGTCCAACTGGAGTGTTGATGTCGAATAGATGTGTTTGTCCGCTGTACAGTTTCTTCAGATCTCCGTCGGAAATCGGCGGATGGTGATCGACACTTCCAAGGCCCCCTTTCTGAAGCAAACGAACTATCCGTAACGATATCAATGTCCCGTTGGTCCTTAAGAAAACGTTTAAGTCCATACATAATGGAAACGATAGCATATTTCTTGAACATTTATCCATCACCCGCTTGGTGGGTTTTTCTGAGTGCGTTGGTGTTATAAGCACAACCAAAAATGTGTTTAGTGAGAACTCAGCAACGATGGGTGATGGGACCCACATCAATATAAGTATTGCTACCAATAGAAAGTGGAGGTTGTGGTAACAATGTGCCTAGTTGACCGTTGACACTTGACCACCTCCAGAAATACTGGGGGGTTGTTGCTGCTTTTTCGTATAATTAGAGCTTTAGTGGCACAAGCTTTCGCTATATGTCAACATAATCACAATCCCTACCCGCATTACCGAAAACTGTCCATTCAATATATTCTGTCCATTCAATTATATCACGAAACAGGGACATGGGTGTTTGATATCGCCTTACATTACACACATAGTTGACCACAGCTGAGTATTGCAAAAATAGAATGTATTATGCATTATTCCACCTTCCAGGAACCCTCACACCCATGCATCAGCTCTCCCTGTGGTGAGAAATCGACATGTGCGCCGAGCTGCATCAGTGATACCGGATACCGCTGCATTCCATTCGATATAACAGGTTAGTAAATTCATTGTAGAATGTCACTTACTATGTTACTAGAAAACAACCTTGGTGAAGTAGTCCCGCTAATTTCCTATGATGTTGGTGTATCCGTTGATGTGATATGATGATGATAGGGTAAACATTATGCCGTTAAGAGAATATTTGTTTTAAATTTTCGTTTCTAATTTTCTGAATACCCAACAAATATTTTAGTACACGCTTGTTCATGTGAGTGCATTGCTGTTCCATATTTACAAATCCGTATGGAACGTACAATGTACGTTCCATGGAACGTACAATGTACGTTCCATACACATCTCGTTGGCGTAAAATGTTGTACATGATGTTCGCATCAACCATGAAACTGGAACTACTTAAATACAAGAATCATCACACATGACAAATACGCCCTGTATGAACCCAAATAAACCTAATCCTGTATTTGTAATGCACGGATTCCAGGACACGAAGCGTGTAATAAACACAGAACGACACGATGTGTAAATGGGTTTGTCGATACGTCACTCGTGGTGTCGCTGAAGGATAGAAGTCGAGGCGCAGGTGACCCTCGGCCTATGATTTCCGACAGATATTCCCTTTCTTGGCGCCAAATTACACCAAAAATATTCCCAAGTCGACTGAGTTTCTGAAAAAAACAAGATGGCGGGTAAGCACCTAATATTGATTTCATATTAGGTCACCGACCTAATATAGGTTCATATACCGTCACTAGATATCGACACTGATTGGCTAATTGCAAGAGCTGACATAATAATATAAGTTACGGGACGCTTAGTGGTCGGATATAGTGTCATGTGAGGCGAAGTGAGATTAAAATCAGCAGATTACCCGAACGCGGTTTAATCGATATTTAACAAGAATAGCCTGGTATGTGTCGTGCAAATGACATTTTATCGATGATTCATCAAGAAATACAGGAAGAAATCACGAATTTACCGACATACATCCCAGTCCAGCAGTTCAAAATCTCGTTCAGCACTCTATTTGGGGCAGTTCAGCAGAATCTCCAAAACTCAGTTTAACTGATTTTTAACAAATATTTGCAGGTAGGCCCTATAGGTGATGCAAATGACATTGTATCGATGGCTCATAACCAGGTATATGGATAGAAAACCATTTGGCCGACGTCCACCCCAGTTCAGCAGTTCAAAATCCCATTCAGCACTTTACCTGGGAACTTACCCCGAACGCAGTTTAACCGATTTTTAACGAGGGTAGTCGGGTATGTGTTGTGCAAATGGCATTTTGTCGATGGTCCAATACAGGAAAACACACGATTTGGCCGACATACACCCCAGTTCAGCAGTTCAAAATCCGGTTCAACACTCTCTTAAGGGCAGGTCATCAGATTATCACCTAAAACTCTGATTTCCCGATTTTAGTTTAACTCAAATATAACGACGATGGCGGGTTGTAGGAGGAGCAAATGACTTGTAGTTAATGGGACATAACCAGGTTCATGGATAGAAAACCATTTGGCCGACGTCCACTCCAGTTCAGCAGTTCAAAATCCCGTTCAGCAGTTCATCTCCAAAACTCAGTTTAACTAATTTTTTATACCTGAATATCTTTGTTAAAAATCAGTTAAACTAAGTTAAACTAAGTTTTGGAGATTCTGCTGAACTGCCCCAAATAGAGTGCTGAACCGGATTTTGAACTGCTGAACTGGGGTGTATGTCGGCCAAATCGTGTTTTCTTCCTGTATTTCTTTATGGACCATCGATATGTCATTTGCAAAACACATACCCGACTATCCTCGTTAAAATCGGTTAAGCTGCGTTCTGGGAATCTGCAGAACTGTTCCCGGTAAAGTGCTGAACTGGATTTTGAACTGCTGATTTGGGGCGGACGTCGGCCAAACGGTTTTCTATGTATCTGGTTATGAGTCATCGATAAAATGTCATTTGCATCACCTATACCTGAGCATCTTTGTTAAATATCAGTTAAACTTAGTTTTGGAGATTCTGCTGAACTGCTCCATATAGAGTGCTGAACGGGATTTTGAACTGCTGAACATGCATGGCGGGCGGTCAAAATGTGTCCCCTTCTTGTATTGGCATATAACACATATATTACGTGTCATTTACACATCATACAACCCGCCATCGTCGTTTTATTTGAGTTAAACTAAAATCGGAAAATCTGCTGATCAGCGTTTTAGGTGATAATCTGCTGATCTGCCCAACTAAAGTGCTGAACGGGATTTTGAACTGATGAACTGGAGTGTATGTCGGCCAAATCGTGTTTTCTTTCTGTATTTCCGCAGGCGTCATCGACAAAATGTCATTTGCACAACACATAACCGACTATCGTCGTTAAAAATCGGTTAAACTGCGTTCGGGCAATCTGCTGAACTGCTCGAATGAATTGCTGAACGGGATTTTGAACTACTGAATTGGCGTGGACGTCGGCCAAATGACTTTCTATCCATGTACCTGATTATGTCCCATTAGTTACAAGTCATTTGCACAACCTAAACTCTACTAACTTCGTTACAATTGAGTTAAACTGCGTTCGCGATAATCTGCTGAACTGCAGCCGCCGCACTGCTGAACGGGATTTTGAACTGCTGAACGGGAATGGTGGGCGGTCAAAATGTGTCCCCTTCCTGTATTGGCATACATGTATAACACATGTATTGCGTGGCATTTACACAACCTACAACCCACCATCGTCGTTATATTTGAGTTAAACTAAAATCGGGTAATCTTCTGATCAGCGTTATAGGTGATAATCTGCTGATCTGCTCGATATGAACTGCTGAACAGGATTTTGAACTGCTCAACGGGATTTTGAACTGCTCAACCGGCATGGTGGGCGGTCAATATGTGTCCCCTTCCTGTATTGGCATACATGTATAACACATGTATTGCGTGGCATTTACACAACCTACAACCCACCATCTTCGTTATATTTGAGTTAAACTAAAATCGGGTAATCTGCTGATCAGCGTCATATGTGATAATCTGCTGATCTGCTCGATATGAGCTGCTAAACTGGATTTTGAACTGCTGAACGGGCATGGTGGGCGGGCGGTCAAAATGTGTCCCCATCCTGTATTGGCATATAACACATATATTACGTGTGATTTACACAACCTACAACCCGTCACCGCCGTTATATTTGAGTTAAACTAAAATCGGGAAATCTGCTGATCAGCGTTTTAGGTGATAATCTACTGATCAGCTGCTGATTCAGCGCTTTAGGTACATCCTCCATATACCGTCACTATATATCGACGCTGATCAGCCAATTACTAGAGCTGACATAATAATAAGCCAATATTCAGCTTACCGGGCAATAGAAAATGAAAAATAAAGTTCATAACTTCCATGGTCAATCAATTTTCAGTGACAATGAAAAGATAAATGCAATCACAATCAATTGTACCACACAGCCGTCACGAAAATCCTAAGTCATCCTAAAGTAATACGAAGAAAACGAGCGCTGCTACACATCTTCGCGAAAATACGCACATAATCGACATATAATGTGAACAAATAATCACTGTATGTACCTATTTCATATTATGCTTCGTCGACTATGTGCGTATTTAGGTGGTGATTTGTTTTGTGGATACATTATATTTGTCGTTGGGGTACATTTAGTTAGAACCGCTTCGTGGTTCACTGAATGTGCACCAAAGACAAAAGTGCCATATTACCCAATAACACACACATCCACTACATACAGTTCTTATATAACACATACACACCTCTGTATACATCTGTATAGAAAGATAAAATGCATCACGCACATGTATACTAAAACATATTACAATTCGATATCGTGTTTTGATTTAATAAATATGTTCATACGATGATACATCCGGTATTACTTGTTAAACTGGCATGCAGTATACGTTAGACCGGTGTCGTGTGAAACGGGGTTTGAATGACGTTATTGACGGCATGCACGCGATTGGAATGTGTCGTTACCAAACGACTCACATATTTATCATCATGTCACTTCCAACATGCACTACTAAACTGTAACACGATATGTAGCATTCAAGTATAAATGAACTGCACAAGGGCTCTCCCGGCATGCACGGCTGATATAAATGTTCGTACTGCACTTGTCAGAGATCGTTGTTACACTTCCCATAGTTCCTTAAATATATTCATATCTTGCCTGAGCTCCCTTTATAGATTCATGTTTATAAATGAAAGTGTTTAAATAAACCAGTCCGTTTGAGCTTTAGTCACGTATCCTAGCGGAAGTAATATTAAGTGAGTATTTAGTAAAGAAACTGGCTAGCATTACAAACGAGTAACTGTCTCGTGCCGGTATGGACTAATGGTCAGGGTCAAACGGACATGGCTCATACGTAATTTGGAAGGCGGCATAAGATAGTTTGAAGAACAGTGCTTTTGGTAGTTTCAGGAACCCAAACACCATGTTCACAGTTGGATTTTTATGACTTCAATGCGTCGTTCTGGGACATAATGCCCACATAAATGTCGTTCAAGTATTTATGGATCTATCCTGATACAGGGAATAATTATAATTTCGTGCATTTTTTTGGGGGGAACGCACACCGTCAAGTGGCTTTGAATCTTTAAATTGAAAAGAACTTCGCCAATAATGTAGTGGTCCACGAGTAGTGGTCTATCGATGTGATGGATCAATGTAAGCATATACTGCTTATTGCCAAATCCCCATCCTCCCTTCAAGTCTCTCTATGTATGATTGTGTCATGTTCATTCATGATATTTTACATGGGAAGAAATACATATTGTTTAAACCTGTTAATATTATTTTGTAGTGCATGTGCCGATAGGACTTTAGTATTTCCATCTACCCTATTGCGTTTTGTCGTGGAAACATTACGTTAACAGCAAATAATTTGGTTCCTAGTGCACCTAATGCTAATGTACCAGAATAACCACATATTATGGTCACTCTCAGTTCAGTATGAAAGTTCTGCCCATTTCCTTTCAAAAACATGGCCAGAATATCAAAAGGAGTTTCCAATATGGTAATATACCATGCATACTTAATTTACCATGCTACATACGGCACTGGGGCAACCAGAACAAGTTAGTTGTCAGTTGATTAAGTATCATTTTAATAATCGAATGAGTCACAATCTTTTCTGAACAGTTGACAGAACTATTTGGGGTACACGTGAACACTGAACATTTTACCTAATGTGGCTGCCATTTTGCAAGCAATCTTCAGTAATTTGGTCTAAAATACACCTCAGTGTGAAACATTTAATATATATCAAAACAAAACACATTTAAGACAAAAGTAATGTACATTTTACTTGAAAAAAAATGGTCCAAATTGAAAAATATTTTTTTGCCGATTTTTTGTCAATTTTTTGAGAAAAATCCAATAGTTCCAGTAATGTCATGGGTTAAAATAATAACAACTAACCAGGTTCCGTCAGCAATGTTAGTACTCAACATATATAGGGCATATTAGTCGATTTTATTCATCAACCATAACTTTTAAGAGATTACATTGCACACTGTTAAAGTTAGTGACAATTTTGGTTCAGTTGAGTTGGAGTGTTCATAATTAGTGATTTAACTCACTCTTATTGCACAGTTCTCATTGCTAGTCGACATATGACTAAATTTCCTATGGCTATTTTCGTAAAATTTATACCGCGTTCTGTAAAATAAAAAAGTTGAGGGTTCGGAAGGGGCTGGACCCACATAATGGCGTATCGTGTTGCTGCAATGATCAGTTAATACGAAAAATACAACTCACAATTCTCAACCAGTTCTTAACAGCAGAAACTAATATATTAGACATTAGTGATATGTCATATTTTCCACTTGCAATGGCCATTATGGTGGCCATCTTGGACGGGAAGTTCAAAGTGTGGCCATAAGAAGGTGATACAAATATTTTGTACATTTGTATATATATGTGTCAAGATTTTTGCTCTATCATTTGCATGAAATTGACGCTGGTGACGTCATCAATGACAATATCAAGTTTTTTTTCTATTAGGATATATTGGATAGAGTATTCAAATAGCTACAATATGACACATCACGGGTGGTATTCACCAACTGGGTTTATATATAGTCTAGGTAGTTTTAACAGGGCGAATCGTAATACGAAACTCTGTGGTCGTGGGTGCATGAGAATACATCGCCGCGGAATATAACTATCCAATCAAGTGATTTGACCGCGCCGTTTACATACACACGTTGAATGTTTCAGAGAAAACATTTATGGAAACGCCTTGAGCTATGGAATTTAATCGTAGTTGCCAAATCAAGTATTGGGTGACCACAACCTTTTTCTTTCCTCAATGGTGAGAAAGAGTTAACTGACGTTACCATTATGCCATTGTTGCAAATAATTTATTGCTAATGTTTTTTGTTTGTTTTGAAAATGCCCAATACATGACTCCTCGGCTTTTTAAAATCCAATCACAATAGCATCACTTATAACGATTACCACCCCACCCCATGATGATCATAAACAAATGGTAGCTGAGTTAGACTAAATATTAACCCAGTATGTACACTAGGACCCACAATATTTGCTGTTAACAAAATTTGTATTGACCAATACACATTATGGTATCAGCTATTGAATTATCATTTTGGCTTATGATTTTGGAAAGTCAGCCTTGTGTTTGGTTTTTCGATATCCGTCAATTATTGCATTATTGAAACCGCCATAAGCCCAGTAATTCACGCTGATCTTTCACTGCAATCTAAGAGTTAATAATCCAAGATATATCTCATGTTTGAATTTATTTTTACAAGAATGAACTGCATGTTGTTATTAGATTAAATCTGCACCGCTATTTCACACATGTGTGCTCAGGAATATACATACCCTTTAATTTATGAAGGTTATGTACAATATGTTCTTTAATAAACTAGCTTGTATATTGCTCCCATGCAGGTCAGCATGTGAGGGGTCGTTACATCGGTTGCTATACAGATAATAGCCAAAGAGATTTGACAAGCGACCAATGGGATTCAGATACACTGACGCCGAATCTCTGTGTAGATCATTGCAGATCACTCGGTACGTAAACTGTGAAAACAGAAATGTGAATGTTCACGGAAATTGACCGGCATTTTGAGGACCGGTTGGACGTGAATGTTTCACAGTCTGACCGTTAACAAATAATTATACAGCCAATCCAAGAGTTTTTCACGGCCTGAAAACAGTGAATGTTCGCGTTTATCATTTTATATATGGTGTCACATAAGCCAGTAAAAAAAAAACAACGAACAAGTTTTTATACTAATGAGCTTCCCAACTACTAATTTCATGCCTTACAAATCACCGGATATCGAACACATGTGTTTTAGGACGTTCACATCTCACAATATTATCAACAGTCATGTTTATGTGTGGACGGGATCCACAGCGCGCTAGCATAAATTGAAACGAAATAAATCTACGATTAACCCTTTACCCAACAAACCGGCCAAAACCGGCCAAATAAAGCTTCAACAGCCTAAAATATCTTCGGTCTGTCTCAATAGAACCATACAAATATGGATATCATTGGAACCGGCTCCTTGACCACATTGTGATAGTTACAGTTATGCCCTGTGCCAATGCATTCTCTTATATATGCGAATCGACCATAGGTCGCCTCGCATATATAAGAGAATGCATTGGCCTAAACAAAATCTTTTTTTAACACTTTTTACCATTTTTTCTTACATTCTTTAACAATTTTATAATTTTTAATGTGTTAAGCCAATGTATTCTCTTATATATGCGAGGCGACCTATGGTCGACTCGCATATATAAGAGAATGCATTGGCACAGGGCCCTTCTGTTGGGTAAAGGGTTAATATAGAAATAGTTAAAGACACTCATATAAGTAATCAAGCCTCTCACATGAGATTCTATTTTATACGGAATTTATTAACCGAGTTCACTAAATTCGAATTGAGCCGAGGTTTACCGAGGCTCAAATAGAATTTAGTGGACGAGGTTGATAAATTACGTATAGAATAGAACGAGTTTGAGATACTTTTTGTTATCGCATGATCAAATAAACGCGAAGCAAAGCGAAGTATTCATCTAAAACAACAATAATAAACAAAGGCAATCGCAAGTTATTTAAATAATGGCGTGACGTCATCGCACGCGCTAATATTACACGTGTGTCTTACCAATAATAATGAAGCTGGCTTTGTGGGTTAATTATGTGATAAATATTATTTCTCACCTTATCGACATTCCGGCGACAAAACAAAAGATCGAACAATACAGGAAATACTAATACAGACTTCATGTATGTGAACTCCAGAAAGATTTACCACATTCGTATAAATGCACCAGCTGTTTTCAGTTTTTCATAAAACACGATACAACTGCTATTTACGTTTGCCACATCAGCCAGCAGTGACATTAAAGGTAACGGTCGATGAAAATAACACCTTTTCTGTTTACTGGACGATAAAGTATGTGACTTCAATGAATCTTGCTAAGATTCGCTCTGGACCCAAAGGAAGCATACATTTTTATTTCAGGTTTCCGTTATGCCGGCGTTCAGTACTATTTTGCATGTTTCTGTGGGCAGTCATATGGACGGTACGGAGAGTTACCTGACTCAAGCTGTGATTACCTTTGTCGTGGTGATTCCAACATCATCTGCGGCGGGGCGTGGATGAACAGTGTGTATGAGACTGGACTCTGAGTCTGTGAGCCGTCCACAAAGTGTGGAGAGGGTGGACGAACAGTGTACGAGCCTGGACTGATCTCTCCACCAAGTACAGTGGAGAATAGGTGAACAATGTGCAAACCTGGACTCTTACCGTCCATCAAATGAAGTGTGTTATCCATTATTTTAAAAACAAGAGTAAACATTTGTTTTTAAATTATTGCATTTTTTTCTGAAGAATGACAACACCATTTTAATAAATATTTAACGATTTGGGTTCTCCCCATGACCTGAGTTACAAGTAGTTCGTTCAGTTCAACAATACTCGATTTTCGGTGGAAATATGGTAGTCTAGTCGTAATACTCAGAAAAGACATTTCTAGAAGCATTTCCGCGGAAAAGTGTCAAATCAACTTTTTTACCATAATTCGAAGGTGCCGAACACGAACAGACTGCCTGTCGCCCGATTGGATGAACATAGGGTTCAATAAAAGGCTTTTAAAATCTTCGTGTTTTCTTCGCTGGATGGTTTTTGATACGGCGCACCGTACAACGTCATATGAAAACACGTAACTGGCCTTGAACTTACTCAAACTTATATATTCCTCGCGGAACGTTCAAAGCCGCGTTGCATCATGATACTATCATCACAGTAATAATTCTGAGACACTAACATCATATTAATCAGGTACCTACGATAAGATATTGCTGTTTTGTATATTTATCGAGGATTCTCGTAAGAATTATCTTATAGTCCGGGAGCCAATATGGGTACCCTTGCACCCCCACATGGGACTTAACTTCACCCCACTCATTTTGTTCCTTATTATGTCCTTCAACTTTTAAGCAATGTTAACAAGAAAAAAAAAAGTGGCCGTGCAGACTCCAGACAAGATGGCGTCCATCCTGGCTCCCGTTTTTCAGATCAGACCCTAAGTCAGTTTTATGCAAATTATAGCGAGAACATCTTGTAAAATGTATACCAATGTATATATGTTCGTGAAGCTAAGACATAATGACAATTTTTTGGCGCAAAATTGAAACTCACCCTCCAAGATGGCCGCCAAAATGACCACCGGAAGTTGAAAATATGACATTTGTTTTCACAAATATCTTCTAGATCAGTTCATGTTGTTTTGAACTGGTTAAGTAATATTACTTCATTTTGTGTGTTGTATATTAACTGACCACTGGAGCGGTGTGTATTAGTACGGTATACAGTGAGTTGCTGAATTGTCACGTGTGAGGTGTATATTCAAGTATGGAAGGTATAAGTGGTCGTGTGTTTGGGTATTGGTATATATGGAAGGGCTCACCATTGGTGAGATGTATATGTATACCTGGATTGACCCTATGGTCACGGGTATGGCGAATATGTATATATGTAGTCGCTGTTTGTCCATAGTGAGATGAATATGTACACACTGAGTGAATGTATGATCGTGAATTTGGTGAATATGTATACATAGAGTGACTATATGGTCATGTGCCATGTGTAGGAGTATACCTGGTGTTCATGCATGGTGAATCGTGGCTATATCGTCATTTGTGGTATGTACGGGTATAACCAAGTATGGTTGTATGGTCAGGTGTACGTGTATAAAGTGGGTGACTATATTGTCATTTGTGTAGTGTTTATGTACATATGTAGTGACTGAGGTAATGGGTGTGTTGTACATGTGTACCTTGTGTGGCTATCGCTTTCCACAATAACTCAAGGATATGTTAATAAATAGAGAGGTCATGTCAGAGTGTTCTACACCTTGATGGTGTGTATCTGCATGAGGGAAACGTTAAACGTGGAATGCCACCCATTAGTCATTCCATATATACATAAACACCACAGACATAACAATATAGTGACCCAATGTATACACGTACACCTGACCCATGCCCACGGATGACCATACAACCATGAGTCACAATTGAGGCACACCGGGTATACTCCTAAACATTACCCATAACCATATAGTCACTCCGTGTATACCCATGCATTCACCTCACCATTGTCCATACGGTAATCCCATGTATACCTATTCTCCACAAACATGGTCAAATTGACATTCAATATATACATCAACACCACAACAATGACCATAGTCACCCCAGTTATACATATGCACCTCACCAATGGCCATATAGCCACTCGCTTCTTACACATACCCTCACCCATGCCACCTGATATACTCCTTCACCTGACATATGGCCATATAGTCTCCCCGTGTGTACCTATTCAAAACATTCATACATGATCATGGTCAATCCTTGCATACATATTCACCTCAACATTGGCCATGTCACCCCATGTATCCATATGTGTCACACCATAGCCGAATATCGACACAAGATATACTAATACACCCCATCCATGTCAGAGAAGTCACTCATTGTATGCATATGCACCTCATTCATGGCCATATAGCCACTCGCTATATACACATACCCCTCGTCCATGACCATATAGCAACACGTGTGTATACCCGTATAACTTACACGTGACCACACCGCCACGAGTCACCAAGCAGGAACACCAGGTATACTCATACACCTGGTACAAGACCATTTAGTCACTCTCTGTATAGATATTATTCATTACATTTATGATCATACAGTCACTCCTTGTATACCTACATGTACTCATCTCACCATTGACAATACAGTCAATACATGTATACCTATTCGACACACATAGTCATATAACCACTCGATATATACATATGCAGACCACCCTAGACCATAGAGTCACTCCAGGTATACATATACACCTCACCAACGGCCATTCAGCCCTTCCAGATATACAACCAAACTGCACACACGACCACTCATACATTCCATACTTGCATATACACCTCACACATGACAATTCAGCAACTCACTGTATAATCATACACGCCATCCATGATCATACAGCTAATAACTATACACCCACCAATGATAACACATCACGAGATATATACCACAAGGACACTCTCTATATACCCACACGCTCAATAATGTCCACCCAGCTTACTCCAGGTATGCATATACAGTTATTCACTTCAATCATGACGGTACAGTCATTCTATGTATACCTATACACATTACCCGTAACCATAAAATAACTCCCTATTTATCCACACGCCTCATCCATGATCATACAGACAACACATGTACATCCCACCCATGACCTTTCAGTCACTCCATATATACATAATCAACACATTGGTGACCATGTAGCCATATCCATACACCACATCAATGTCCATACATGCACATCGGGTGCACCCGTACTGGATAGACACAACCATACACCATACAGCCACTCCATCCATACCGATTCACCTCACACGTGACCATGACCTCTCCCTGTATACCTATACATCTTACCATGGACAATCCACACATAACCATATAATCACTCCTTGTATACCTATTCACATCATTCATGACATACAATAACTCCCTGTATACATATTCACCTCAACTATAATCATAGAGTAACTCCCTGACTACCATTTTGGCATCCACCCTGTTTCCAGTTGATATTTTTTTGTTACCATAATGGACCAGAGTAGCCACATATTATGGTTAATCTCGGTTCCGTCTCAATAATATGGCCAGAATCACAAAAGAGGTTCTCGGCATAATTCCAAACTGCAAAATACGGAACTGGGACAACCAGAATAGAACATATAGTTGTCAATTAATTAACTAACATGTATAATAACCAAGTGAGTCACAATTTACTACCTTTTCGGATAACACAGAGAATAATGTTCGGGTTAAATAAACACAATTGAATCCAAAGACAGTTACATTTTACTTGAAAAAAAAAGATCCAAAACTGAAAAGTTAATTTTTGCCGATATTTATGTCAATTTTTTGAGAGAAAAGTCCAATATTTTCGGTGATGTCAGTGGTGACAATAGTAACAATTAACCATAGTGCATCAGACATGTTAGTATTCAATGTATATGAGGCAGAATTTTTACACCAGCCACAACTTGTAAGCGGTTGCAGGACACGCTGGGGCAATATTTACCATTTTCCATATTTTGGCGGCCATTTTGGCAGCCATTTTGAGCCAAAGTAAGAATTTTGGTTCCAATGAGTTGGAATATTCAAAGGTAATGATATGCCTCACTTAGATTACAAAGTTCTGTTAATTTCTTGTTGAAATATGACTAGAATCCGAATTGTGATTTTTGTTTGTGAAAGTTTATACCGCGAAGTTTTGTGGGCAGGGGCTAGGACCCCAATAATTGCATATTTAATTGCTCAAATGATCAGTTAATATACAAAACAAAAAATAAAGTCACAGCACTCAACCAGTTCCAAACAGCATGGACTGATCTATAAGATATTTGTGAAAAAACGTCCTATTTTCAACTTAATCCTGATTCACAGTACTTTCAACCGGGTGTGATTTTATGAAGAGCGTTTATTTATTAAATAACATACTTGTCCATATATGTATAGCAGATTTGAGATAGTTCTGACAGAAAAGTCACGAGGGGTGATTCAAATAACAAAGTATTCCCATGTTCATGAGATTATATGTATAACGAGTGTGAAATATGTCTCGATATTGACTTACTGTATTTTCGCGGCAATAAAAACAGTATGTGACTTTAAGTTGATTTTATGGGTGAAATATGGGTCACAGGCAGCGACAGGCACCCTAATTGGATTCAGCATACTTGAATTATGCTAGAAAACTTAGTTTCATACTTTTCCCCAAAAATGCCTCTAGGGTTCTAGTATTCCACAAATGTAGCTTTTCCGACCAGACTATGGCTTTGTCTATCACTCTCGTATTTTCTGAAGTGCAGGGCATTAGAGAATGACGCGGAATCCATCACCGAGTTCTAAATTACGCATATTTCACCTTCTGTTCGAGTAATCTGAACCTAAGAAGGATCCCGATTCAACTGGTAAGTAATGATTTCTGCTCTTGAACCGCAACATGATGGTCGTTCCTAAGTCCAAAACATGTTTAAACTTATTCTTTTGAATGTTGATATATGGCCAACGTATTATCCCTTTCTTGACTGGAGCTGCGCTGGTGCAGCATTAAAAAACCCGAACCAGTGTATTAGCTTATATATGCGAGTCTCCAATATGGAGTCTCGCTTATATCAGATAATACACTGGCTTACAAGGCTAAGGTATATATTATTAGGCCAATGTATTCTCGTTTATCTGCCATTGAAGGGTTAAACTACACTCTTAAAAAAATAGGTACCTCAGAGTGCCTACGTAGGTACTAGGCTTTGTCCCAGGGGGAGTACCAACTACTTGGTACTCTGGAGTACCAAAAGTGGTACTCTGGAGTACCAAACGTTTAGGTACTCTGGAGTACCAAAAGTGGTACTCTGGAGCACCAAAAGTTTAGGTACTATAGAGTACCAATACGATTGGTACTCTGGATTACCTACTAAATATTTAGGTTCTATCCGGGCATTATGCATATAATACCCACTCTGCCTTTATGTCACCGAAGTCATGACGCACACGACACGAAGTGCTAATAAATACACACCCATTATATTATATGAAGTACCGAATATAAAGACAGGTACTCTGAAGTATTTAGGTACTATGCATAATACCTAGCAATTTGGTACTCCACAGAACCAAACATATAGGTACTAAGCGGAGAACCTGCCCAGATACCAAGCACTCGAAATTACGAAACATGGCCGACGGCAAATTTAACAATGTGGCAATTTAGATTCCAAATGAAGCTATGGCGTTTAAACATCGAATAAAGTACAAAACCACTCCATTGCATAGTGATAATGAAATAATCCGAATTATACATGCATTACTTTTATTAGTATATAACCTTGATCGTGATTTTTAACTTAAATCAAAGTTTAAGATCTCGATTTCAGGATTCCCTGTTCCCTGCATGTGGAGTAAAATTGGTCTGAATGTCCAAAAATAATTTCTTAATTTGTGTGCAATAATATTAAGTAAACATAAATCAAACATCTTGGAACTGGTCTGGGTGAAACACCGATCGATCTAGAATAGCCCGATAAATTAAAAAAACTACATTGCGATAAATCGCAAACCTTTGCGAATCGCAAACCTTTGCGAATCGCAAACAACTTTGCAATAAGTACCGGTATATGCGATTTAGTGTCAAGGTTTTCAATTGATTACAAAAGGTTTGCGATTAATCGCAATGGTTTGTGATTTATCGCAGATAAATTTTCATGCATTGGCATTAATGGACTTGAACCATATAAATATAATCCGACATCTTCAACAGGTCTGGGTAAACCACCAATCGATCTATAATAGCATGGTTGGGCTAAAATAGACCGATCGTTCTTTGGCAGCAAGCATGCATTTGGGATAAGGCGAGCAAACCTTCGCGATAAATCACAAAACAACTTTGCGAAAAATTACAAACACCTTTGAGATAACTCGCAAACCTTTACGATAAATCTCAAACATCTTTACGAGGACTCTCAGACTGCGTAGTGGGTGATTAAATTTTGCGAATTATCGCAAACATGTCTGAGATTTGTGGCAAACTTTTTTGGTGCTAAAACTTTCTTAATTTGTGTGTAAACATTATAAATCAGCCATCTTGAACAGGTCTCAGTGAACAACCTATCAATTTATAATTGAACGGTCGGGCTAAAATAGACCGATCAGTCATTCACAGCCAGATGCAAGAATGTTGAGAGGAGCAAAACTTTGCGAAAAATCAAACACTTTCGCGATAACACGCAAACCATTACAATAAATCTCAAACATCTTTACGATAAATCTCAGACTACGTACTGTGTGAATAATTTTTTGTATTTATCGCAAAGATGTTTGAGATTTGTCGCAAAGGTTTTTTTTGCACTAATGGGCTTCTGTGAATATTATAAATCAGACATCTTAAACAGGTCTGAGTGAACAACCTATCAATCTATGCCCGGTCAGACTAAAATAGACCGATCAGTCGTTCACAGCCAGATGCATGAGTGATGAGGGAGCAAACCTTTGCGATAAATCACAAACACCTTTGCGATAACACACAAACCTTTACGATAAATCTCAAACATCTTTATGATACCTCTCAGACTACGTACTGGGCGATTATATTTTTGCGATTTATCGCAAAGATGTTTGAGATTTGTCGTAAAGGTTTTTTGCCGATAATGGGCTTCTGTGAACATTATAAATCAGACATCTTAAACAGGTCTGAGTGACCAACCTATCAATCTATAATTTCCCGGACATGCTAAAATAGACTGATCGGTCATTCACATCCAAGGGAGCAAATCTTTGCGATAACTCCCAAACCTTTGTAAATAGTGTGCGATAAGCAAAATACTCAAAAATGGGGAGACCATTAACTTTGGTTAATTAAAACTATAGCGGTCACTAGTCCTCGCTACAAGGAGGTGTTTAATGGGTTACCATAATTATTATCACTATCCCAAAAAAATTGCCACGGTGTTCAGTGTTTTGCTTATCGTACACTTACAATGCGCTGTATCAGTAAATGAACAAATACTAAGATACATGTAACACAAAGAGAGTTTAATGTATTTAATATATGATAAAGTTTGGTAAAGCCATAGTTAATAAATTATTCTCCATTCGCATCTATGCGTCAACAAGTCAGTGGCATTGCCTGATCACCAGAGCCATATAATGTAGAATTTCGCTAATACGGTTTCCAGTTATGGATGATGTTATTTCGTAGCAAGCGGAAATGGCCGAATCGCTCAGAATGATAACCACACATGTAGCCAGACATGTTTTGATAAGAACATGAAGCATCTGGACATTGGAATGGTCTACATGTTCATGTATGTATACAGCTAAGCTCTAATTGACCCCTCCCCTTAACGACATTGGCCACCGATATTACGAGTAGTTGCGAATGTCGGTCAGTGACCAACTTTGAATGTTAATTAAACCGTATACAAATTATTAATTGAAATATTGTTTTGTGTATATAGTTAATATGGTGCATGGCGCTGATGAAAAGCTGGACTGGGTGTTTACAAGGTGTCCATGTAAAAAATTAGTGCGGCGTACAGTGGTCGCAAAATATTATTAATAAGACTGTATAAAGATTATCTGCGGTTGCCACATATCAACCACTTGACCATGGTTGAACGGCGGTATGGTATAACCAGTGTCTGACTGTCATTAACGCCCTACAACGGTGTTAAAGGGGGTGATTAATTAGAGCATAGCTGTAGTACGTTACTAAAAGCTTGCGACTGATTCAATTATAACGTGTGTCCCAGAATTGGATCCATATCTCCGAGATTATCCATCATTCCATAAATATATCAGAACAATATCACAGCATCACAGGCGTTTCGATCAAAACAATAGCAGAATCCGTAACTGGGCGACATGTCATGGCGACATGGTTCTCAAATCACGTTTCGATGAAAATTGAAGAATGTGATCTGTTGTCCTTTGCACATGCACTTGTACGTTGTAGCCATCAATCTTGTTATTGACGTCATACATTTGTAACTCTGACTAATTTCTTCAGAATTGGATGTCTCGTAATCATAGTCACCAGTGGTTGACTCTTGTGAATTAATTGGGCGGTTTATAATGTTGTGAAACTTAAGTATCTGTCTTTTGTAATTCACAATACTGTTGTGTTGTGCATGTATTAAACCACAATGCACTCAATGACTTTTCAATTTGGTCTAGCTCAGTTCACCGAAAATTGGTGCTTTCAATAATGTAAACGCCCGTTATTTCTTCGGAGGTTATATATCATCTTGTCCCGTCCATGTACAACCATAATCCACACAGTGCTGACAATATTCCAGGTTATTGAGAAGCCAGTTAGGTCCAATTTCACACACACAAAAATATGTTGATGAATTTCAGAGAAGTTACTTCCCTAATCTTAAATCCACCCAGCGAGCGAACAACGTACCTAAACTGGCATATACTACAACATGTAAGCCCAGTCCGATCCCAACATAAAATGTCTAAGTCTGATGTTTGTTTGTTTGTCTCTTCGTCCATGTTTATATACTGTAACAAATATCAATCGTATCAACTTGAAGTGGCTGGACGCCGCCATTTTTATCGAGATCGGCTAGTTCCAAATGAATTATCACGTGATGCCATCACGTGGGTAACACTTGGGTACCGAGATCGCTCTAGTGCCAAATGAATTATCACGTGATCCAATCACGTGGTTAACATTCAGGTTCCGAGAGTGGATAGTACCAACATGGTGTGGTACTATATCAATTTTTAGAACCAAATTCTTCTCAATACCTGTTGGTCTGGTACTATCAGACATATTGGCACTACCTTAGTACCTATATGGCTTATTATTTCTAAGTGTGTACCCTTATTCAGTCACCGACGTGAACAGACGACACTCAGTTGTACAAGCTGGCACCTGCATGGGGCTCCCTATAGGAAGCTCCAGCCATTGAATGGGGCCATTGGTGCGATCTGATTATTTTCTGGTATTGCATACGTATTGAAATTTTAATGGCGATTTAATGGCGTCAAACGGATAGGGCATCTTGAATAGCAACTAAAGCACAATCTTTGTACAATGGAAACCATCTAACGATCCTTGATTATAGAGCTGTTGGTCCATAATAACGTTCTGCTAATACCCATAATATATGGGCAGGGCAAGCTCGTATCATGGGCCCACACCAGAAATGTATTGGACTCCCGCAGAGGAAGCTTCACCAATATTGTCCAGAGCATTCTACCCCGTGGAAGTGTAGACGTGACTAGAAGAATGTGACCAAAGTAATATACATGTAATTTAACGGAATAGGACACCTTGGATTAACCGCCCATTATGTGAAATGTTCTAAAGTGCCCGTATCAGTTGTGAGAAACATCACCATTATCACCGTCATCGCCATCATCACAATCACTATCAGAAGCAGCATCACCATCACCTTCAGAAGCAGCATCGCCATTGTCTCGAACATCGTCGTCACCAACAACAATCATCTTCGTCATCACTCTCACCACCATCCCCACATTCATCACCATCATACCATCGCTACCATCTTCATGTTCATCTCAAATCACGCGTAAGCAGCGTAACATCGTTGTCATTGTCTTGTCGTTTCCATCGTGATAACACAACTTTGCAACAGCGACAACAACAACAAGTCAAGAACTGTCATGATTACCTACCGTAATGGTCAATAATGTGTTATGTCATTTTTGCATCTGAAAGTAACGATGAATTTCCCCAACGAATAAGCATAGTCGGCGGAGGGATGATATATCAGTCATATTAAATACGTATTAAAAACGTAGCATATCGATTGTCACATGCTGGTATATTTAGCCGGAATAGTTTAGCATGCACAAAGGTGTTGTGTTCGAAAATTAGTGCAGCTCATCGCCCTCTAATGATTATTACACAATGGGCATGTTCGTTGCATCAGTCATCAGTGTCATTCCATCTTCCTTTCTCTATTGGCAGTCTATGATTAGAGGTTCGAAATTTGCACAATGCCATTCTGTTTTGTTGTCACTGCAGTACAAAACGTTTCGAAACAAATATTGTGTTCAAAAACCTTATATATTGTACCTCTACTGTATTGTTTTATACCCGATGTCCAAATGGCCTGTGTTGACTAATGAGACTGTATTTATCATATGTAATTCTTTCTTCCGGACGTAAATATATGCCGGTGTAAAGAAGATGCTCTTGACCATAGTGTGCTAGTACAATATAACTGTCTTCACTTACTCCGTTCGCCTGAATTTGGTGAAGGAATTTTCACTATGCTGCACTGCAAACAAGTACATTATGTTACAATATCTAGTTTCGATCGTGTTTCTCACTTTCATCTAGTACTTAATAATACGCAAATCGGTAGTGATATTAAACGGAAAGCGTCCACTTTAACCATATAACATGTAATCGGGAGTAGATATTAAACGGGAAGCGTCCATTTTCACCATATACCATGTAATCGGTAGTGCTATTAAACGGGAAACATCCACTTTCACCACATACCATGTAATCGGGAGAAGATATTAAACGGGAAGCGTCCACTCTCACCATATACCATGTAATCGGTAATGATATTAAACGGGAAACGTCCACTTCCACCATATACCATGTAACCGGTAGTGATGTTAAACGGGAAGCGTCCACTTTCACCATATACCTTGTAATCGGTAGTGATATTAAACGGGAAGCGTCCACTTTCACCATATACCATGTAATCGGTAGTGATATTAAACGGGAAGCGTCCACTTTCATCATATACCATGTAATCGGTAGTGATATTAAACGGGAAGTGTCCACTTTCACCATATACCATGAAGTCGGGAGTAGATATTAAACGGGAAGTGTCCACTTTCACCATATGCCATGAAGTCAGGTGTAGGGAAGCGTCCACTTTCATCATATACTGTAACAGAACGATGTGCGCCCCTGCCTGATCACGCCCCTGTAAACTATTGCATCAGTTCCAACTATTACGATGCATGAATAACAGGCGTGGGATTGTTAGTCGGACAGCCGTACTTAGCACGATGACGAGATCACGCGATGCTGATTCTAGCTAGTTCTCAGGAAGGTTCCCAGTCGAACCAGTGCAGAGGTCTAAAAGTTATTAGTTGTTTTGGTACACTGCACTGGTCATGATATACGAAAGCTATACTAAAGCTAACTTTAGTGACGAGCCGTTGACAACTAGTTGTCAAGCCTGGCCAGTAACATCGTCACATGATTTTGAAAAGTAGGTTACCACTTTTACATATAAGCACTGAGGTTTTACCCATCAGTGTTCAGTTGACTGAGTCCTCCTATGAGTACCGCCCTGGGAAAGACTTACTGATCCAGAAGAGCCTGAGAATGCTAGCATCAGCTGACCTATCTTGAGAAGCGAAGTTATGCTCTAGAAATAAACAGATATCTACGGGTCCATGAGTTGTCGTCATACCAAAAATAATACACAACGTGAAGTCCGGTCGGAACGTCGTATCTCCAACGTACGGGGTTCTGCCACATAGAGATCAACTGGTTGCAGTGAGCACGGATCAACCACGACGACAATTTCAAGGATGAAGATAGGTGAGTACACCTAAGACCCTAGAATCTGACGTTTTCTAGCCCACCTTTTCTAAAACACCATGGCTCATAAAAACGAATTTCTGACACCCTGGGTTCTAAAAATCAAAATCTAACATCGTGGCTTCCCAAATTCAAGACGAATTAAAACCAGATTTATTGGCTAAAATTCATGCAGCATTAAAAACCGTTCCGTCCTGGCCTGACGAAAATTATGACGATTTTCTGCCGGACTGTTTTGAATTGGAAAAGCTAACGTATGATGAATATTGCGCCATTTTAAAACCACAAATATATCAATTAGAAAATACACGGTACGGGACCGTCTCCGAAATTAAAATAATTCGAAAATGTATACTATTTAGAGACTGGGTCCACGTCATAGAATTCTCCGTGTGGATTAAAAATAACAACATTTGTCACACGTTTGAAAGTGGTCGATGTATAAAGTATCCGTTTAAAACGAGTTAAAGATATTTCAAATAATGGCTCAAATTGTTGATGATATACAAGGTGCGCATTTGAACGTACCCTTACCCGCGGACGAAGCAAATATGGACGCACCTGTTCAACAACAACAACCGCAAAATCCTCAACCACAACCCGGGCAACAAGGCGACTTAAATGCCGCCTTACATTTGTTGAGACAAAACGAGCAAATCGGGCTCGTCTTGGCAGGAATCCAGCAGCAATTTGCTGGATTCAATTTGAATCTGGGACAACAAACCAATGCGATTCGTACGCAAACCGCCGCGCAAACCGCCGCGCAAAGCGCGTTGACTTTATCTACAATGGTAGAAAGGTACGAGGGACAACCTCGGAAATTAAGGGAATTCTTAAAACAAATAGACCGGTATTGTAATATACTCGGTACACCAGAAGAAGAAAGATGGTTAGTCGCACTTCAGTGTACAGGCGGCCCTGTAGCTGAATTTCTCACGCGATATCATCACGAAAATCAAGGGGTCACGTGGAACCAAATAAAACGCGAACTAACGATTAGATTCGCGGAAATAACAGACAAACATCAGGCTCTTGCAAAAGTAAGAAGCTTCAAACAAAAAGCAGGGGAAAATATACATATATATGTAGAGGCAGTTCGCCAATTAGCAGTGGATGCTTTCGAGTATGAAGAATTAGCCATCCCTGCAATACAACGTCAGTTGGTACAGTATTTCACTGACGGGTTAAATGACACAAACCTCAAGATGAAAATCTTGAGAGAAGATCCACAAACATTGGATCAAGCAGCTTTCGTAGCTGTGGAGGAATTTAATATCCTTAAACGGTTTTCAATGCGTTTCAATCGCACACCGACGAATGAAAACCCATCGGGACAAGAGCCGATGGATGTAAATAGGGTCAAACCAAAAATAGTGCAGTGTAATTACTGTCACAAATTGGGCCACAAATATGAAGCTTGTAGACTCCGCCCAAGACAAAATACACATGTTCACACAATAAATAACTCTCCTCAACCGCCAACCAAATTTTGTCGAAGCTGTTGGAAGCTAACATATCATGATACTCGTGAATGTTGGTACAAGGACCACTTGTACGATTATGGGACAACGAACCCAAACTTTAAACGCCGAATGCGTAACGAGTTGGACGAGCAGCAAAACAGAAAACCGAATCCCTCTTTAAACGAGTAGAACCTGTTCGTGACAAGGCGCGCGCGCGGGTTAACCATATTAAACATAAATCAAAGCCTTACAAAACTGTATCCAATAAAGCACTCTATCCAAATTTAACACGTAAAAATTTACTCTCAACGAATGTAATTCCATTAAATTCGCACAGATTTACTAGAACGTATGACAACCGTTACGATTCACATTGTAAAAACATATCTGGTCATGGGAGTACAAAGCATATACACTATGCCAGACCCACAGTAAAAATGATTGACAACGCGCGACCCAACGCCGACCTTCATGTCAAACCGGTGCACCATCACTTGCATTCCGAATTGTCATATGCTGATCGAGTAAAATCGAACAAGAAATCATTGGAGAACACAAATAAGTTAAATAAAGTGAAGAATACTTATGTCATGGGTCACAAGACGCCAAATACAATTGACACTAAACGTGCGGATCCACGAACGCGAAAATTCGACAACCGTGGGTCTAACTCCCATAAACATGGTAAATCACTGAATAATCCGCATAAAATACATCCGAATCGAGAGAGACACTCCATAAATCCGCGATTCGCCTCGCCATGGGATAATAAAACTGAAAAAGCACAGCAAAACTCGAAAAATTGGAGTTTTCAAAAATCACCTATTGAGTGCCCATTTAAGGGACAAAACACTCAGAAACAACCAAATCAAGCCTACAGTAACTTATTACAATACGGGAAATCGAAAAATTAACAAAAACAAAAAATTAAAAAATTTCTGTATGATGGCGACCAAAATGGCCAACAAGATGGCACAAAATTGAAAAACACAAAAAATGGAATAAATCAATTTCCAAACAAAAATCTTAGTCCCAAACAACGAATTCCGTATTCTCAAGGTCAAACGAACTCAAACAAGACTGAACATCGTAATAAAACTCAAAAACTTAAAAATCAGCCCAATTTTCAAATTTCTTATCCAAACAACAGGTATAGTGTACTGGAACAAGACTATTGTCCTCCAGACTATACAAATATACATGTGCCTGATAGTCCAATGCCTTCAAGGCCACAACACCGTCGTAAAACAAAGGATTTTTATTAAAAATCAAAATTCCAACTCCAAGTTCAAACTTGTTGAGACTAATGATAAATACAATGTACTTAAAATGAAATTACCCAAACCGAATGTACGGTACACAAAACACAATAAACCGACTAGTAAAACTGCTAAAATAGTTGAAAAGTCTCATAAAACAAATGATGTTGCAAATCAACTTAAAGATAGAAAAGAATGGTTAAACCAAGTTAAAAAGTTAACTAAAGCAAGCAAGCAAACAGATACTCAAATGAAACATACCATACATGGTCGTGGAGTCTCTCATAACCCCAAATCAAATAAAAATGGTAAAACTTCTGAAAAATTCAAAAATGAAACATCCAAAGAAGTGAATGTTACAGGTACGCCTGTGCCATCCTCAATATTGCTTCAAATAGGCAAACAACGTGTTCGTGCCCTTTGTGATACTGGAGCACAGTGCTCCATACTTAGCAACCGTTTATATAAACAAATCACAAATAGACCCAAACTTAACAGAAGGAAGGATAATTTGACTTCAGTCACAGGAAGTGAACTCAAATGTATCGGTCAAATTGAATTACCTTTCAAAGTTAGTGGGTTAAAGATGAAATATGATTTTTATATTGTGGAAAATATGACCCGCAATATAATCTTAGGTACTGACTGGATGGTTCAAAACTGTGTGCGAATATTCTTCGACTTACAATGTTTGAAGATTAATCATCGCATCGTTCCAATGGTACCTGACTTAGAGATTGCAAGCCTTGTTAGACTTAAGAAGGAAGCACTTCTCAAGCCCCAGAGTTGTCTCTTAACTTGTGCTCACATCGTTGGCGGATGTGGCTTATTCGACACTAACCTGTTACAAGTTAGTTCTCTGGATCATGGGTTCTTGTCTGAACAACCTGGCTTGAACTTAAGTGATGCAGTCATTAATGTTAATGACCTTACTTCTTTATGCAGCATCCCTGTATACCTTGTCAATGATACTGACAAGTTCTATAAACTTAGAAAGGGATGTGTCTTAGGCAAGGTTGAACCTCTTGAGACAGCTCAGATTTCTGAAGTCTCCCAGTCACCCACTCAGTCATTTTCCCGTGACACCAAGCCATCAAAAATTAATTATGCTGAGGTTGATGTGCCCTCAGATAAGAAACAAATAATCACAGATCTTCTTAAAAGTAATGAAGGTCTCTTTGCTGCAACTGATGCAGACCTAACCTTTAATGACACAGTAAAGATGAAAATAGATACACAAGGTAATGCACCCATCAAGTGCCAACCATACCGCGTTCCTTTGGCTAAAAAGCAGATCATGGACCAGGCAATTGATGATATGCTTGAATCAGATATCATTACCCCTGCTAGATCATCATGGTCCTTTCCTTGCTTACTTGTGGGCAAGAAAGATGGTTCATCAAGATTTTGTGTTGACTTTCGTAAGCTCAATGCTATTACTAAACCAATTACTTGGCCACTCCCGGTCATTGATGACATATTGAATTCTCTAAATGGCTCTAAATACCTGACAGCGCTTGATCTTAAGTCAGGCTACTGGCAAATCTTATTAGATGAAGATGCCCGTGAAAAGTCTACATTTACTTGCCATAGAGGGACCTATTCTTTCAAGGTAATGAGTTTCGGTCTTTCAAACGCCCCAAGTTTGTTTCAAGAGCTAATGTCCGTCGTCTTAGAAGGCCTACAAGATCGCTCATTAGCCTACTTAGACGATATTTTGATATTTTCGCCGACGGAGGCTCAACATCGTAAAGACATTCAAACTGTCTTCGATCGCCTTCAACAACATAAATTGAAACTCAAATTGAAAAAGTGTAAGTTTTTCCAAACTGAGACCAAGTACTTAGGTTTTGTTATTAACTCAGATGGTGTCAAACCCGACCTTGATAAAGTCAAGGCCATTCGAGATGTTCCACCACCTACCAATATTAAAGGAGTTAGATCATTTATGGGAATGACATCATACTATCGTCGTTTCATTCCTGGTTTTAGCGCCATCGCTACACCTCTGATTAATCTCACTAAAAAGTATTCAAAGTTTAAATGGACTGATGAATGCCAAAGAAGCTTTGATACCATGAAATCAAAACTAACTGGAGTATCTTATCTTGCATACCCAGACGTCAACAAACCATATTGGTTATATACTGATGCCTCTGACAATTGTATTGGGGCATGTCTTACTCAACCTTATGAAGACCCAAGACTTGATCCCACCATCGCTGGTGAATTGGAAAGACCAATCTATTTCCTCTCACACAAACTTAGTGATACTCAACGCCGCTGGGCCACAATTGAAAAGGAATGCTTCGCCATTCACTATGCCCTTCGAAAGTTTGATCATTACTTATCAAATGCTCAGTTTACCATTCGTACTGACCACAAACCTCTTGAACATCTTCTTAAAGGCCCTCTTAGTGCCAATAAGAAACTTCAGAATTGGGCACTGGATATTGCTGGCTATAATTGCCAGATTGAATACATACCAGGTCCTTCGAATCTCTGTGCAGACTGGCTCTCTCGTCCACCTGCACCTTCTCCGTTAAATCCTCATACTCATACTGATTCCTCAGATGGTGAAGACATTCCTGAGATCAGTGATAAGGCTTATCAAGTGACAGCCATAAATTCTAACAAATTTGAACCCAAAGAATTTGCTAAGTGCATAATTCCTCCTGATGACTTACCTCGTCAATCTCAACTCACACATGTTGATTTCAACATGACTCTAGAACAAGATAAAGACGCTGAGATAGTAGAGCTTAAGAAACAATATAATTGCAACAATCCACCCCCCTCCATTTGGGAAAAATACATACTTATCAATGACATCTTGCATTATATTAGTCATGCCAAGGATGACTCTGTTCTTCGCATGTGCATTCCATCTCATTTACAAGCTCACATTATGCAGCAGTACCACGATGATAATGGGCATCTAGGTACCGATAAAATGTTTTCCTCAATCAAATCCAAGTATTATTGGAAGAATCTTTACAAAGATATATATGCATATTGTGAAAAATGCATTCCCTGCCAAAGTCGAAAACTTCAGAAAAAGAAATCACCTCTTCAAGAAACAGACATAGCACCTTACCCCTTCGCTAAAATTGGTCTCGATTTAAGTGGACCCTACCCTAAGACGTTAAGTGAGAACGTCTATATCGTCACTTTCATCGACCTCTATAGTCGTTGGCCAGAAAGTTTTGCAGTACCAGACAAATCTGCCTCCACTATTGCCAATTTGTTACTCAGTGAGATTTTTCCTCGTTTCTCAGCGCCGCTGGAACTGGTAACTGATAATGGCACCGAGAATATTCATCACGTCACTTCTTCTTATTATCATCCTCAGAGTAACGCCAAAGTTGAACGCGTTCACCGGACTATGCATGACATTCTTTCCAAGTTGCTTAAGAATCAACTTGAGACATGGGATCTGTATCTTCCCCAAACACTGGCTAGTATACGATTCAGTGTGAATGAATCTACTAAATACTCGCCATTCTACCTGCTATATCAACGTGACCCCATTTTACCAATTGACAATTTGCTCCGCCCTCATCACAAGTATGTGGGTGATGACTTTCACAAGGTCACACTTCAAGAAATACATCGTTCATTTCGTTTGATGCATCGTCATCTACAGTCTGCTAAAAAGCGACAGAAAACCTACCAAGATAAGAAGGCGACCGATAACTATTTTGAAGTGGGCGACCCTGTATATTACAAAGACAATCGCACCAAAAATAAGTTAGCCCTTAAGGGCTTTGTGGACCCAATTTTTCCTAAATTTCCCTAAATTTTATAGAGTCAGAATAAAGGATTCTGTTCATGTATATTAGTAATAATAGAAACCATGCCCATTGATGCAGCATTTTGAGAGTATACTTCATGGTGGATTATGTTAGAAATACAAAATGTGAACTTTATTGAGATTTGAAAAAAAATAATTTAGAGGCAATGGTCCAAGAAAAACAAAGTCCAAATTTAAGAATCAAATATGGGAATATGTACTGAACACTGTGATGAATGATGTATTACAAAAAGAATATTATATTTCTTGAGTGTTCTTTGATAAAATGACTTTGAACCGGTTGTTGACAAATGATATACTAACTTCAGAATATGGTTGACTGAGAGGCAGCAGTTAATGGGTCAACCTTTCATGGCTGATGTCCATTCCGATTTGAATGGCTTTTTACCAGTGTCAACAGGTGTCAAACTACAACATGCCTGTTCACCCTGAGTGAGTGGTGACCTACTTACTAGAATTACTGTGGCTATGGCAGGGGTATGATTGAGGATTAGCATTCTATTGTCAACAGAGTCCAGAGCAGTTACAATGGCCAGCTGTTAACCCGTGCCTGCTACCACCCACATAGCCAACATGCAAGCAAGTATATATCATTTGTCAACAACCGGTTCAAAGTCATTTTATCAAAGAACACTCAAGAAATATAATATTCTTTTTGTAATACATCATTCATCACAGTGTTCAGTACATATTCCCATATTTGATTCTTAAATTTGGACTTTGTTTTTCTTGGACCATTGCCTCTAAATTATTTTTTTTTAAATCTCAATAAAGTTCACATTTTGTATTTCTAACATAATCCACCATGAAGTATACTCTCAAAATGTTGTATCAATGGGCTCGGTTTATATTATGACTAATATACATGAACAGAATCCTTTATTTGGACTCTATAAAATTTTGGGACATTTTGGGAAAATTGGGTCCACAAAGCCCTTAAGTGGCAACCATATTATCGCGTCATTGAAAAGCGGTCCCCTGTTTTCAACTTACAGGTCATGTGACTAAGAGTCATGCTGACCTCCTCCGCAGAGCTGCCATAGATTGGACTCTGCCTGTCAAAACTGACAAAGAAGCTGCTGTCAGAGCGCAGCGCTATGTTGTACCCCCCTCCTCATCTGATTCTGACTCCGACTCCGAGGATAACATACCTCTTCAGCGTCTTCGTACAATGAAACGCCAGGTCAGATCAGATTCGGAGGACGAAGACGATATACCCCTTAACGAGCTTCGCACCAAGCTGCGTGCTCGTAAACTAGCTCAAGAGGCTCAGAATGATTATAATGCCTCTACTGAAGAGTACAGTGATGATATGCACAATGCATATAACGCATCTACCGACGATTATGATGTACCTCCCAATCTGGGATTACAAGACATCACAATGGCTGCAGACATTGAATCTGTTCATGCCAAATTATCAACAGCAGAGGACGACTCAGATGAATCTCAGTTTGAACCTGGTCGCCTGCTTACCATTGAACCCCTGACAGGTATGCCCCTTCTAGAGACTGATCTCTAAATACCTGACTACCCCGTCGAATAGTCTGTTGTTCCCTTTTCCATTAATGGATATGGATTAGCCGTAATCACATGCATTTCTACTGCATGTCCTTGATTATTTACAAGGTCCCATTAATGGCCGAGCTTATTCCGCGGTTTGTTTACCCCCGCTGCTCATTTATTCTTTGCCTTCTTTAGCTCTGCTAAAGAATTCCTTGTTAGGGAGGATTGTGCAGCGTTGACATGTGTGGCCACACGGTGTTGACCTGTATGCGTCTTTTGAAGAATTGACCTGAGTACGTCTGTCACGTACACCTCTTCAGAAGACCTGTCCTCTTTCAAACAAATATTTTTTTTTGTCTGAACTCCTCCCTGTGACTGCAGTCTGATTCATTCTTTGTAAAAATAGATAGGTGAAAAAGTAAGAAGGGAAATTTGATTTTATTGACTTAACTTTAAATAGTACCATTGCACGCCTGAAATTCGCCAATCTAAATAATACCATAGATAGGAATGTTTGAATTAATATTAGTTTTTGGAGAAGTGCACATCTCCAACAACGAGTGTATTTAAGTTAAGTAACTAGTTACAATTACAAGGATAACAAAGGCAACCAGACACAACAACTAGACACACCCCAACCCTAACCTACGAGATCACTCTAATCATGTTACTCTTCTATTTTCAGCAATACTAGTACTCTGTGTGACCGTAATCTCACTAGAATTGGGTCAAACGAATAGCATTATTGTGACGCGACATAATGTGATTTTCCAAAAACTTAAAGATATATATATGACCAATGCAGATTGGACAATAGGTTTCATAGTAAACTTAGAACCATTTCAAAACTACTTGAAATCCCTGTCAAGACAAATAAAAATAGCTCGAAAAGAGTTGGACCGAACAAAGTTAAAAACAATACAAACAAACGGACATGAGTCGTTTAACTTGACAGGTACAACTAAACAATTCGACGATCTCTTCGCGAGTTTCAGTGAAAACTTAGAGATACTGAACACCGAATACTTAGAAGTTGTTTCGCAATTTGTCGAATACAAAACGCTTCACGATGACTCGCCGCATAAGATTAAAAGGTCGCTGCTCCCCTTCATAGGAGAAGGATTATCCTGGCTGTTTGGAACAGTCAGTGAGAGCGACCTCAATAATATTAATAATAATATTAATAAATTGGCTAATAATCAACGAAAAATTGAGCACACTCTCAAAGAAAGTTTTAGCCTAATGGACGTCTCCCGGAATTACATCCGTGAAAATAGAATGAAAACTAATCAGTTGGTTGAAACAGTTAAATATATTCAGCATGTACTCACTGAGGCATTCAACAAGCAATCACACAAATTAACGACATTGGAATACTACGCTAATTTGACCTAAGAATTACAGAGATAACTCAAATGATTACTGCTGCTAGATTTCATGTAGAACACATGCATACGCAAATAAGTATCTCAACTACCAAACGAATTGCTCCAAGTGTGGTTCGTATTAATACCTTACGACGAGTGTTATCTGACTTGGACAAACATCTTCCAGATCATCTTAAATTACCATTTGATCCCAACACTGAATTGTGGAAGTATTATCAAAACTTTAAGTGTTCTACTCTGTTGACAAACAGTCGACTAATTGTACGAGTGAAAATTCCTCTGATCAACATAAGGAACAAATTTGAACTCTTTAAGATTCATTCGTTCCCATACACACCTAATAACAAATCTTTATCTTCGGATTTAAGACAAATGATTGCTGAATATCGGTTTGACACTTAATAATAAATGCTGGTCGTACTCAATTCATAACATTACCCGATAACTCGCTCTGCTTAATGAATCCATTGCCATTCGGTCCTTTTGATGGTGTTATTCGAACGCTTTACAACGATAAACCATGCCCTATCGCATTACTCATGAATGACACGAGGTCAATAAAAGACCAGTGCATTATAGAAGTGCAACCGAGCGTTAAACTACCATATGTCAGAAATGTAAACACTGGATTCTTTGTCATTAGCTTAGCTAAACCTATAACTTTCTCGGTAATGTGTAAAGATTATGTAAGTTCTCAAGAAGTGACATTATTTCCGCCTATTGGATTATTAACTTTACAACCTACGTGTATCGCTTCTGCCCCGAATGTGAAAATTGAGAGTCACTTCTCGGGTGACAACTCTCAGCTTATAAATGCGTTTGATAACGAGATTCTTCCTAAATTTAATCTTTCCAAGTTCTACCTTTGGAAACCTGTCTTGGACAGAATTGATCGTTTTAGGAATTTTACATTACCAATCGCATTGAAAGGTGTTACTAAAATACCTTTACATCAGTTAATTGATTCATTGGACAAACTGGAAAGCATAACACCCCTTAATTATGAAATTCCAAAATATGTTTATGTAATTATAATTGTGGCAATGTTAGCTTCGATGCTGGCCCTCTGTCGTTACCGGAATAAAGTTATGTCCCTCTTATGCAAACATAAACGCCGCAATAGGCGCCATAACGTCAGATTTGGGTCACTAGGTGTACGTGAAGACGCAGGTACCTTGAACGAAGAACCAACCACGTCTTCATCACTTGCATCAGAAACCAAGCGATCAGCCGAATCGCCATCCACTCCTGTAACTATCAAACGTACCAAAATTCACCTAACTGAAAATGATATTGCCTATTTACAGCAGCACCAACTCATGGAACTGCCAGAACTGATTACCACTGACGAAGCTTCTTCAACATCTACCTTATAAGAAAATGTCCAAAATCAACGTTGTCATCTTCGGATCCATTCATATTCAACGACTGGCTCAACATTTACTATCAACGGAGAAGAAGATGACGCTATATCCCAACAACTTCCGCAGAGCATTGGATTTAGTCGACCCCAATATTACAGTAACTATGTATGGTATTAGTGGATTGCGACTCCACGACCTACAAACGTCAACCATCAGCCAACTACAACAACTACGTCCGTCCATAATAATAATAATGTGTGGAGGCAATGACCTCTCCTCTAGGTCAGTAGAAGATACATACTACGACCTAACCCAACTAATCCACAAACTACAAGACCCAACTCCTACCAAAATAATTGTCTGCGAGCTACTTCAGAGAAGAAAAGTCCAACTTCCAGGTCCAGAAAAGAAGACCAGTACTCGCAGTATCGATGTCAATCAATATAATGACCGTGTGAGTCAATTAAACCAATTACTTCGGAGCGGGTTACATAAAAATTACCCAGCAGCATATTACTGGCCGCTTCGAAGACTATCCACCTTCGTTGAGGAATCAGCCTTGAATCGTGATAAAGTTCACCTCAACGAAGAAGGAAATATCCGACTATCCCGGAATATAAAACATGCGATTGTGTTCGCATTAACACATTCATAACCATTAGAACCGCTGGATTGGATCAAGAATTTAACCACTTGCGCTTGGGGATTCTTGAGTACGTAGTCACGTACGTCTCCGCCAAGACCTGTGCTTGGACTTGTATCCGGTTCAGCTGAATCATGTTCATTACAGAAGAGGATTAGACGAATAGTATATACAGAATATATGACATTCCCTGAATATGATGTCAAGAAAAGATGAAGAGTATATACAATAAATATATGACATTCCCTGAATATGATGTCAAGAAAGCAACAAGTGTATATAAAATAAATATATGACATTCCAAGAAGACGATGTAAAAAAGAAACCTCGTGATTTAAAACACGAACTTATTGTGATGTGATATAATTCCAAATACGGTATTGTATACCCTGATATTATGTGCATGCTCAAATTAATTCGTCGCATTCCATAGGATTATATAAAGACCACGGTCTAAGGCTAAAAATTAATCAGATATAATAAGTAGATTAGCTCATTATAGCTGGATACGTGCGATAGGTAGTATCGTAGTTGTTCCATAAATTATAACAGACTTTAAAGTCTTCAACATATAAACACAACTTATGGTTTACTTTTGAATCAGGCTATTAAGCCATTTAGATGTTCTGCACAGACAGATTTTTAATGGAGTAAA
Source organism: Siphonodentalium dalli (assembly GCA_032622095.1). NCBI lineage: Eukaryota > Metazoa > Mollusca > Scaphopoda > Gadilida > Siphonodentaliidae > Siphonodentalium > Siphonodentalium dalli. Next base: position 203,583,091 of record CP136067.1, read on the forward strand.
AATCAAAATTTTTCCATACATCTAAACCCTGCTAACATGCAGAGGTCATATCCTCTTTTCAACAAGCAGGTACACATATGTGTTCTCATTTAACTATAGTTAACTCTGCTTAGTATCTGGATAGAGATGTACTACTCTCGTATCCTGCCCATATTTTCCTTTTACAGAAATTGAAAAGCATATAAATATATATTAACAATAGTAGTCTTGCCTTAGACCTTGGCCGTCATTGTGCTCAGTCTGTCCTTCAATGGCAACCAGAAAGGTTGCCTTTTCACTAAAGGATAACAAATCCTAATAATAATAATAACTTAAACTTAAACTAATAGTGTGCCATCTTTCTGTTAACGATTCCTGCTAGGATGATTTCGCATCAGCCTATGCGAAATCCTCTTGGTATGGGAGGTATGTAACAGAACGATGTGCGCCCCTGCCTGATCACGCCCCTGTAAACTATTGCATCAGTTCCAACTATTACGATGCATGAATAACAGGCGTGGGATTGTTAGTCGGACAGCCGTACTTAGCACGATGACGAGATCACGCGATGCTGATTCTAGCTAGTTCTCATGAAGGTTCCCAGTCGAACCAGTGCAGAGGTCTAAAAGTTATTAGTTGTTTTGGTACACTGCACTGGTCATGATATACGAAAGCTATACTAAAGCTAACTTTAGTGACCAGCCGTTGACAACTAGTTGTCAAGCCTGGCCAGTAACATAGTCACATGATTTTGAAAAGCAGGTTACCACTTTTACATATAAGCACTGAGGTTTTACCCATCAGTGTTCAGTTGACTGAGTCCTCCTATGAGTACCGCCCTGGGAAAGACTTACTGATCCAGAAGAGCCTGAGAATGCTAGCATCAGCTGACCTATCTTGAGAAGCGAAGTTATGCTCTAGAAATAAACAGATATCTACGGTTCCATGATTTGTCGTCATACCAACAATAATACACAACGTGAAGTCCGGTCGGAACGTCGTATCTCCAACGTACGGGGTTCTGCCACAATACCATGTAATCGGGAGTAGACTTTTTAAAGTGCATACATAAAGAACATTTATTGTATATTTAACAAAAATATCGTTACTGTCATGGCCCCATTCATCACATCAGTACGTCAATAAATGATTAACTGTTTTACCCATTGCCCCCCCCCCCCAATGTCAAGCAGAGGAAATAATTTGACACAAATTTACCAAGTTTGACATTTGACACTAGCGAATTTGCGATTTCAAACCGGTACGGGTACGGGTATGCGTACGGGTAGCTAACCGTACCCGAACACGTTTTGTAATCGCAAACTATTTTGCGGGTAGAATTCATCACATCGACTGGTAATGTATGGTGAGCCAACTGCAACAAAAAAGATATTTTGATGTAGATAGATTTTTATTCGCTTTATTGGCCGATGTTAGATATACTTGCCGTTATGGATTGTTGGAAATTGTCATTTAGATTAGAGGGCCTCAGGATAATCAGTTGCTGTCATCAAGGACGAGGCGGCAGTTGGAATGGGGTAGTGCCTTTCTTTCACTCATCTGGTAGCAATTTCAACAATTGGATTATACAAGTCATAGACCGATCGAGTGTTGACTATAAATCGGTTGGATTTTCAGACTTAAAAAATAGATTATGATAGATCAAATATACAAAGATATACGTCATAGTTAAATTTTACAACCAATATTCAGTGTAAAATATAGTGATTTAGACCCAGGGTCTAATAATGTCCCACATGTACTTCAGTCAGATATAAGACCGAATTTGTCCCTTATTTTAGTTGGGGAATATTCAGTCATATCGACTAAGCATTGGTTTGGAATCATTCAACAGATCGAAGGGTCGGGGCAACGGGAAATTTATCCAAAGAATTGGGAATTTTGTCGGGATCTAAACCCGGACGTATGTTGAAAAGTTAAACTTGGTAACAATAAAAGGTGTTAAAATGTTTATTATACGGATGGAATAAAGAGCGTTTACTTCACTTATGTGCGAAACACAGAAAACAGCTGAAACTCGTTCTGATTATGCTTAGATTTTGTAGAGTATGTATAGGTATTTCGTGTCATTAGCGACCTATATTATCCCCATATCAATATACACTAATGTTGTGGTTCAAATGGGCCATGTCCCTTCAGATGGTAAATAATACTAAATATATATTAAAATTAGAAATCAGTTCCCACCCACATATGATAAAGTAACTAAACTGTTGTATTCAAATCTGCAATACATGGATAAATTCAATTGATGCCCGTGTACAAGGGGTTGAGACTGGGACGTGACGGCCGATGGGGTGTCTCACCCCTCCCCGAATGTTGGTCAAATGTTCAAAGGTTGGAAATTATTATATACCTGATACAACAGTTGTTGGAAATTTCACACCAACAATATGTTGAAATTGTTCTCGTAGTTTCATTTTCCAACCATTAATTAGTGGAGAATTTGTAGTTTTTAGACCAACATATTTTCCTTTTATTAGTAAAGACAATTTGGACTGAAATGGCCATAAGAATCTGCTGCAAATTTCCCAACCTTTGGTGGGATGTCAGGTCTCAAAAGTTCCAACAATTGGAAAGCTTGATGCCAGTTTGGATGCTAGGATTTAGCAAATTGCATATTCATATTTCAAATATTTCTCACACCGGGCCGAACCATGGTCGAGCCGGTGTGTACCCCCCCCCCAAGTGGCCAGTCAGAAACTGACAGAAAATTTAAGTAAAAACAAATCGGGGTGAATTTGCTTGGCGTTATACCACTAGATGTTAGGATATTAGGATCGTTCAGGCTCAGGATCAGGATATACACATTTTGTCGAACTGCATGGTCGACCCAGTGGATTGTGTCCACCCGCGACTAGTGAAACAAGATAATATGCTTCCACCCAGGTGGCTATGAGGGACCAGTTGGGAAAAATCAAAGCTCAACGGGGGGGGGGGGGGGGGTGAACATGGAATTACACGCAAAATTGTGAATTTGATATGGTTAAAGTGGTGTAGTTAGAAATTTGAAAGTGAACATCCCTCCTAATGCGGAGACCATCTATACCCACGTCCGTGCAATGGACCGAGACTGCGTGTATAGCGCTATCTACTGACTCAATTAACCACAACCTGTCATATTAACCACAACCTGTCATTAATACAGAGAACAAAGTTGTTAGTGAAAAGATCGGCCTTTCGTATTTATCTAAGCGATAGAAGCCGCCTCGAGAATTTGAACATAAAACCTGCCTTAAAATATAACTTTATCAATGATATTTGCCCATGAAATCTTGCAATAAATAGGTTAACGCATATCTGACTGGAATTTCATGGAATTCATGAACCTTTGAGTGAGAAAATCGAAGTATTAGGTTACCAGTTAATGGGACTAATCTACCCGTTCCAAATGGCTATGCTATGTGTTGCATTGAAAGTACCCAAGTGACCGTGACGATGTTCACCGATTTACCAGTACCCGTTCCCGTCGGACGGGTATCGCAAACTCGCTACTATCTGGGCATATATTACTATTATTCTGTATGTTGTCCATTTATTTGTCTATTGATCAACGAGTGTATATTTGTCTATTGATCAGCGATAGTGTATTTGTCTATTGATCAGCGATAGTATATTTGTCTAATGATCAGCGATAGTATATTTGTCTATTAATCGCCGATAGTATATTTTTCTATTGATCAGCGATAGTATATTTGTCTATTGATCAGCGATAGTATATTTGTCTATTGATCAGCGATAGTATACATGTCTATAGATCAACGAGAGTATATGTGTCTATTGATCAGCGATAGTGTATTTGTCTATTGATCAGCGATAGTATATTTGTCTATTGATCAGCGATAGTATATTTGTCTATTGATCAGCGAGAGTATATTTGTCTATTGATCAGCGAGTATATTTATCTATCGATCAACGAGAGTATATTTCCACGATGATGTTTCAATTGTTACTGTGTGATTTACTGAAAGCTTTGTAAGTATTTACTCATATTCAGTGTCAGAACCATTAAACGGACACAATGCTTTCGAAATTTGCGAAGTAATACAACAGTCGGCAAACCAACAGCAATCAATAGATAGGCTTGATGAAAACATAGTTTGACTCTGTTTAATTATTAATAACTGTCAACAATTCGCATGTCAAATTAATCGTGAGGTAAACATTACTGGTATATATAGTGGAATTGGTCCAATAATATATCACAATTTAATCAAATCCTCACGATAAATATAGGAACAAGTCAAAGCATTGAAAGATACTATGAAAACCACATTCAGACTAAAATATGTGAATTTTACTACTCGATTAGCGATGTTTGCTGAGATATCACTGTAACAGTTTTGTTGACATGACGATGGTTTCAACATGCGAAATTTTGGTACTGGAGAACAATCGATATATATATATATATCTATATTTGCGAATGTCTGTCTGTGTTCTATAGATATTCACAGGGGACTATCTAGATGGCACCAAACGGGTCTACTAGGGGTAACTTTTTACGAGAAAGATAATGGTACAGGTTAGGATTTTCTAAAGTGACGCCGTTGTTGTCAGGGGCAGAAAAGTGGAGGGGCAGAAACAAAATTTGTCGATGATTGCCGCGAAACTTATATATAATCATCCCCATGAGATAAGGAATCTGGTGGTGTGGTTTAAATATGTCCAAAGTGGCGCCGTTCGAGTCAGGTATGCACGGAAGGGGAGAGGGGCACCAACATTTATAAACTAAGTTTAGCGCCGAGGGACCATCTAGATGGCACCAAACGGGTCTACTAGGGGTAACGGTTTACGAGAAAGGTAATGGTGCGGGTTAGAATTGTCTAAAGTGACGCTGTTGTCAGGGGCAGAACAATTGTTTGCCGCCGATTGCCACGAAACTTTTATGTAATCATTCCCATGATATGAAGAATCTAATGATGTTGTTTAGATATGTCAAACGTGGCGCCATTCGCGTCAGGGGTGCACGGAATGGGAGAGGGAACCAAAATTGATAAAATTAATTTTAGCAACGATTTCCACCAAATTGATGCACATTCTTCTTCATGATACAAGGAATCTTATTGTGTGATTTAAAGACGCCAAATTGGTGTCGTTTGGGTGTGAGATGGTGGTGGGGGTAGGCACTAAATTTGATAAGAATTGGTTTAGTCACCAAACTTATACAAAATCATCCACATGGTATGATGAGTCTAATGATGTGGCTTAGAACTGTTAAAAGTGCCGTCATTCGAGTCAGGGTGCACTGAAAAGGAGAGGGGCACCAGAGTTGACGACAAAAAGTGACAAGAGATATGGAAACGTATATAAGGCCTGTTCAACAATAGTTGTCAAAAACAGTGTGCCGTCAATTATAATTTCTTCTGAGATAAAAGAAAACGGAGTCAGTGGCACATGCCTTTTCAGGATCCTCCAATACTGACGTCTGACAAGGTTACATCTGCCCAATATACAGAGGATATATTTCATGTTTTAGAACAGACTCATCGCCTAACAACATAAACAACTCAAAATCTCGCCGTGTTGCATAGCAACATTTATTTTAAACTCAGAATAATTAGCCAGTATATAGCACCATGAACAGAGGAGCACCTGGGTATTTTTTTGAAACATATGCATCTCCATGGAGATATGATAATCAGGTGTCCTCAACATCTTAGTCAAACCCACTAGATTGATTGATACATCTCTATGAAAAACCCTATTGTCGTCTTTTATTTTAGCGAGATAATGTATTTATGATGTTCATGGTATAACGTCTGATGTATACGCAGTTGTAAATAAATAAATAGTTCTTTACTGTGGGACGGATTAATCGCGATAAACAAAATGACAATCGCTCCGATCCGACAAGATGAGCTACTACTTATATTCCGGGTGTAATAATCATGTTTTGTGATGCTATATTGATATATAATTTATGAGAATATGTGTAACGCTTTGAACAAGAGTATCCTCTATTCCCACCATATATCCACAATATGCAGATGGTTTCACATCACTTTAACCTGGGCAACGCCGGGTAACCCTGCTAGTTTAATATAAGAACAAAGTGTATCTATTGCGACATGTTCTTCTTTGTGGTAATGCTTTATAGACTTTTATATTTGTGCACATTTACCTACTGCGAGTGTCCTGCGTCCCTTCAAAACATAGGCTTCACCATACATTTATTGAGTAGCGCATGGTATAATGGCGATATGAACCACGCGGTCGTTCTTGTGTTTTTTTTCTGTTGAGAAATCTTATAAACATTAGACAGGGTCCAACAACAGCGTATGTTATCGACTGACACCAGACGACGATGTTTGCTGCTGGGATCTTATTTAAAATGCAGAAACTGTCAGAAAAAGCGCTGTCATACCGCTCAAAAGAAAACTGTTCAAGACAAAACAAAGACGTAAATCTATTGAAGAGGGATCGGGATGGAACGGAATTAATCGAGATACGACGTTGGCAGCGGGTATCATTGAATATTCTTAAGATCGGAACTTGGAAGCACGTAGCCAAACGGAAGGCAGAACGCTGATCACGTGACTAGCGTGGCCAATTGAGAATAGGAACTGCAGACCTTCAGCCATGAATTTAATTAGTGTGGAATCTTTGACCAGTATCGTATACAAGTGTGGAACTGTTTTCGTGACAGGTGACTGTGATTCGTTATAACTTGACGTGAAAGGTAAGAAATCTTCTGCATATATAAAAGTAAAAACGGACGAGTCAATGACTCAGTATGGGGTGATCGTTGCCTCGAAATGTGCGAGAATAGTTATAATTTATCGAAATGGTCATGTTATGATCAGAACGGCAGACTGAAGAGCCTCTCAACATAGATAATAATGCTTTGAAATTGTTCCTGATTGTCGCCCACGTCGGGGTTCGACGACGACGACGACGGCGTTCGCGACCAAACATAATCGGCACGCGGAGATCCCTAGAAATAACATCCTTCATCGAGAGTTGAGATGTTTATCGGTGTTAATTCTTTCCTTACCAAATTCTCATCGACGAGTAGTTCCCTTATGAATTGTTCACATACTAATTTCAACAAACATACCATTCTGTTTCACCTCTTAACTGATCATTTCGCACGAATGAACATTTCTTCATCTGTCTTTGGTCTGCTTGTGTTACCATCCCTCCATGAGAATAATGAAACATTTCAATATATGATATTATAACTGAATGGGAAAATCAATTTAGAGCATAAATTGTGAATTAAAGAAAACAACTATGGTTGTCTGTATAAAATATGTGTATACCATGCATGCAGATTCGAGCACTTGCACGTATATTAGATTCTAAACAATAAACCTCAGGAACATTATGTATGTTTTGCACGTTTCAGGCAAACACAACTGCAAAACATTTCCCTGTAATTAATTTCTTTGGATCAAACCAGCAAAATATTCTTGAATTTCAGGTATCATTATCGTCTTTGTATATTGAATTTGAAAGGTTATTGAGCTAGATAAGACGCACAGTAGAATTTCAATATCTTTGATATATTTAAAACAATAGTTTCTTTAATAGCTTCACACACCTGTTGACCGCCAAACAATTTATCTTTTTTGTTTTTGAGAAAAGACAAAGAGAAAAGTTTCAGTTTCCTTTCGCGTATCCATACTCGCTACCCCGGCAGATTAGAGTGCCTCTCACTTTGTCCCAGCCTACTCACTTTCTTACGATAACTGGATATTCTTTAGTCAAATTTGGTGTTATATTTTGCTTATAGTTATACAAATTACAAAACATATATAATATATCATTGGTTTTGATGATTCTCTTCTGATCAACAACTGTTTTAGCTTATAGGATCGATGATGTGAGGGGTGTTGTACAATTATCACATTGACCTGTGGGCAGTGGTCACGCTGCAGTGAGCAAATTTCGCAATTGCGAAAGAAAAACAAAAGTGGCTCAACAAAATGTGCCAGTGGCTAAAGACAGTGGCTCAAATAATGTGTGTGTGGCTCTTAAATTAACTGTCGTCGGACAGATTAAGTTTAACAACCATGCAACACAATCCCACACGAGACAGTCTGAATGAAAGCACTCGCTAATTGATACTCGGCTATGCCATAGCGGTTGGTTGTAATTGTATCGTGTACAGTGAATGGGATTCCTACTTCAACTCGATAAAACGCATTCATTTTAGTGCTTTCACATCGCCAAACATCAGTGAAACAAAGAAAGGACACATATCCTATATGATACTTTGCATAAACACTATATTGTGTACCCATGTCGACTGTCGAATGCGAGAGGGCCTTCTCGTACCAACATTTAATCCAATATAACTTTTTGTTCTGTTTCACATTTAAACTTGTTATATATGTAATGATAATTGCAATTGAAGGCCCTCCAATGTTAGACCTTAATTTTGGTAAATCATTTAATAAATGGGCAGATGTAAAATCTCGCAGAATGTTCAATGTTTGATTATTAATATTGTAGTTAATGTTGTTGGTTTGCTACCAAAACCTGTTATATTATATCAGAATAATTATTTGAGTTAATTAGCTTGTGTTGCAGAAGAGAAATCATCAAGAACAGCTAGATGGCATTTTCGATTGGCTGGTGATATTATCGATTTGCAGTTGATATTTTCAGATTTAGGATGAACGATTTATATATATATATATATATATATATATATATAATCAGTCTGTATTAATCTGAGGGTTAGTGTTATGCTAATGTTAACCAGACAATTGGTATATATTCATAATCTGGATCTGCACTGGCCCATAATTTACTCTTGACAAATGTTTGGCCAAGTGAAACTATTATTTCGTCAACAGTTGATATTGATATCGGGTCTAATTTGAGGGTGTTAAAAGAATTGTTAAATCTTCAATGGTGACGTCTAAGATGTCATGTTTTAGACATTCACACGAATGGACAAGTCATCAATTCCGGCACCAAACGTAATTCTTAATAGCTCTTGTCTTTCAAATGAATTAGCATACAATAGACTTATCAAACGCCAGTATTAGTCCGTGGGTCAAACAAGATATTTTTCGAGTTAGCTGCACCCCCCTCCAACAAAGGTTTCTACATATCAAATTAAAGGTCATCATATGGCGCATCAGATTTTGCTTGTTGTCCGTTTCAAAAAGTGTCTCAAATAGATTTTTCAGGGAAGATAACTCTTACTCCTAATATAAAATGAAAAATGAGTACAAGTGTCAGAGCATAAACAAAATATTGCGGTTATAAACTGCACAATATATAGTGTATATAAATCATAAATGATCATAAAATGACATGAGATACAAAACTAGACCAATTTATGAGCTAGTTAAAAACAATTTGCGATAAATATTTTGAAATCGCGAAAAATTACTTGGATTTTGAAAAAAATGGTCACATATAAATCGCTATAACTTGTGAATCACATGGACTATTGATCCGCAACATGGCTCAAAAATTGTCCCAATGACATATCAAAACGATTTTAATAATGGAATGCCAAGAATATTGCTGTGAAAATGTTATATGAGCGTAAACTTAACCCAACCCCCTAAAATATAACTTTTGCAACAAAAAACGAATTATGTAGTTTACACTTAGAAAGATGCATGTCAAGTTGGTTTTAGAAGCATAAACTGAAATAGTGATGAATGGAATGGTAAATAATGGTCTAAGATTAAAATTTGTAAAACAAATGTGAAAGATGAGAATTTTTACTAATTTATGTAAAAATTTACAACAGTTTGATTAAATTTTGATAGGCTATGGTATAACCTCACGAGGGCACTGGTCGAGAATTAGTAAGTTCATAAAACCTCACACGATCACCTTGCTGGCAACTATTTCGTATATTTTTCAATTGTTACTTGAATGTTATGGAAAGATTATATACATATATATTTCAACTGAACACATATGGCTACAAAAGGTTATGGGTGAGACTTACGTTATACAGAACGGTATTTTCTTATTTATGCCGCGCGTGTCGGGACAGTGACCACAACTGACAATAGATACGACATTACATCCAAATCGGCCAACAAAATCGAAGTTTCTCACATTTTCCTTCACAAACGTGACTGAGTTCGTTATCTGTGGACAAGGGAATTGTTAATCATGAGTTCACTGGTAACCGTAAACAGACATTAGAACCCAACTATTGTTTCAATTAATTTAAGCTAATGAGTAACTGGTTGTCTTAGGGACTATAATCATGTATTGGGGGAATACTTGATACAAATCAGTGTATAGCGAGATTAAAACAATCATCATTAATATGTGCATTTTGGATCAGTTTAAATAAGTAATATAAATTTATATGTTTCTGAAGAAAATTTAAATTGTATGCCCAAATTACCAGCCTCCAATTTCAAGTTGCATATCTCTGATGTGTTCATGTGAAATATTTTATATTAACGAAATTAGTTGTCACAGTCGATCGGGAGGAAGTATAATCCGTCTGGTTCGTAGGACTCAATCAAAGAGCGACCAGTTATTGCTGTGATTACATGGTACCAGGCATGGGAGTATGATGTGCCAATCACTGATATAGTTCGCACGAATTTGTTGGTGTGATTTCTTAAGGAGTATGTGGCTGCTGGAGGTAGAATATGTGTTCCAGTGCTCGGTTATACAACTTGAGAACGTGTGCATTAATTTGTCGAATAGACGACATTATGGCCCACCATAATATAGCCCAAATGCAAATTCTTGGTAGGAAATATAGTGTCATCGTCAACATTAATAGATTACACAAATTGATGCAAATTTAAAGTCGCATCACATTTTACTGCTTTTGAATATTAAGTCAAACGGATTCATTGTATAGGTATTTGTGAATGTCGTAGCCTGTCAACGTGTGAATTAGAGGCAATGTTTCACACACCTCATTTGACAATAATGTCCGCTATGTCGATCACGGAAATGGCACATGACCAATTTTTGGATTCACTATGAAGAATTATTTTAGCTCCTATTCATTGAGAAACATAACATTCTAATATTTCCACATGTACGTCAGTGGAATAAAAATAATAACTAGCTTCCGACCGAGGCGTGCTTCATTGGCTGCATGTAACAGTATACCTGTATCCGTTTACTCGTGGTAACTTACTAGCACGATATCAGGAACTAACTCTAAGCGAACATCGCCATACAGGGACCATATCACGTGACATTCGACCCCATGGCAAACATATAATTCAGTGTTTTTGAAACACATGTAGATTCTGCTCTGGACCATTCGCGAAAATATTAGTAGCCTGTCAAGGAGTCTTTGTTATCATCACCTGATAAATATTTGGCATTGTCTGGACCTGTGTCATGGACACATGATATGTGAAACCTTGCTTGAATATCAGGATTGTATTCTCGGGTTGCAGGAAAACGGTAGCATAATGACTTATTCTGAAAAAGAATTGCAAAGTGTCATATTATGCAACAACTTCAACAATCTACTAATATCGTTGATGACCTACTTACATCCTGTCAAGAATTTGTACGTGCTTTATGTGACAAACCGACATGTATTCAAGTAGACGAATTACGATGATTTTTTCCTGTTGTTAAACGAGAAAAATAACAAAACTGCAGACTTCTTCAGCAACACTTTTTTCTTGCAAACTATCAGGCAATTACTTGACACAATAACTCAACCCATTCTGGAATGCCATGTCTTGTAACCCTATGTACTTTGGGCTCAATATATAGTCCTATGTTGCATGGCATATATAAACATAGCCCCATCTATAGTGCACACGATACATGTTTATGGTTATATGATAACAATGCTAGGCATTGTGACATGAGGTGACCATAAAGTATGTCCTTTACCCATATGCCCATTTGAGTGTCATGTAAATAGTGTTATCCCCTGGACGCAGAGCGGGAATAGTCAGCCCCCAGATGCACATGCATAAACACGAATCTAAAATGAATCAATGATGAAGCAAGATTCAGGCGTAATCATGATCGGCCAGTCTACTCTCATTGTCTTTTTCATGCCCGTCGGTTCATAGCAAAGATCAACAGTATGCTACTATTATAATCTTCGGATCGTTAACAAACCCAAACGATTTCAGTTGACCCAGAATATATACCCACAAGCTGGGCAGAAACATAACAGCTAAACAGAGTCAAATATTGTTCCTAAAATACTGAAGTACTGAACCTTTTGATATCCAGTGTATCGGATCGCCCCGGGCGGCCCGGTCCGTCCCCAGCGCTAATATATAATCAAGCCATTTGAGTTCTGCCTGTCTCGCTCAAGGTTAAAAATGTCTGGCTAAAATGACCCCGCAACAGAAGTACCGGTATATAAAACATAGTCACCGTGCATGAGATATATGGGTGCATGGGATTATATGGGTTTGGTTTTCCTTAACGGCCATCGCATGGTCGCTGCGTGAGGGGGCCGGAATCCATACATGCCAACAACGCACTGATGGCACTTCATCCTTATCCAAATGCAGTTATAGAACTACTGAGATTTGCAATTGGCTACAATGATTCATGCGAATTGCTATTTGGCCGCCGACATTTCAGGGTGTACTGATATATGAAATGTGAGTATGGAATAACCGAAGTAGTGCCAATTTTGACTTAACTGGTTACCCTGAGTTATTGGGCATTTTCGTCAATCAATTATTCATCACAATAAATGAGTTGGTACAATATATTATTGTTCTATAGTTTGTTGAGGAGCACCAGTTTAATTTGTGTCCGTAAGTTTGAAAATATTCGATGTTTGTGGCCGTTTTGGATGCCACCTTAAAACAATTATCAAACATGAAGTATCCGATGCTGTATATATCGTCAATTGTGTCTAGTGTCACAAAATGCGACACAAAATAAGAAAATACCTCCCAGTAAAACGTAAGTCTCACTCATCGTGACTTTGACGGATTAATTAACCAATTTCTGAACAAATGATATCTACCTTAATGCGAAGATGAGAACTCGCTTGCCAAACTTTTACCAAATGAAATATTTGACAAATTTGGCAAGCGGCATTGTGAAAGCAAGTTGGTAATGTTTACTACACTATGTGTATAACGTGCGTTAATACTTATTTAGTAATGACCATACATGTATATTGTTATTTATGTTTTGTGTTGGAACATTCTCCACATCGCTGCCAACGTACATCCGCGCAGTGGTGCGAATATGTGTTTTATTGGCGAAAAAGATCGCATTTATGCACAAATAAGGGTTGGGTAAATATTTACTCTGACTAATATCCTACTATTTCGTGTTCATGACAATACTACTGCTTGCCACACAACACCCTCTAATTGATCTAAATGGGTCAACTGACTGAGAAATGAGATTGATGCCCTATTCGCGCCCCCTCTGAGGGCGGCCGTTTTGGATCAGCAATTGGAATTGGGTATTTGAGGTGTATGGCTGTCCTTGGGGCAACACACAGCACATGTGTATGACAATAACACTCCTTGTCATTGGGGGCACCATGCAACACCCTCTATTTGTTCTAAATGGTGACCTATTCGCGACACTTTGCATAAAGGACGACAGGAAGACGGCCTGTATTGGCAATGCCGCTCCTTTGCAAATGTTCAGGATATATTATTATGTTTTTGTATTATGTGTTTAAATTGTGCAACAATCCAATGCAATCAATCCAGTCGTGATATTGCGATACCTCTCTATTTTATTGAAACATTTCGATTCCTCGTAAATTCTCGCTCATTTCCCTCACAGTTATCCATGTGCCTTTAAGCGGCATCGACCACATCGCTGTTGGGTATAGGCAAGGGAAAATTGGGACATGACTACTCAGAGCAGTGACATGTGGTGTATCGGAGTGGTGTGTGCTGCACTATGCGTGTATGTGATCGCCGGACAATGCCAGCCACCTGATTTGAACGTAGTGCCAGCTCCCTCGCTGTCCATCATGTACACCATGAACAGTTTGAACATGATGCGGTGTCAGACGGCGTGTGCTTACACACTGGGGTGCCAAAAGGTTGCATACAATACGACAAAGAAAATCTGGCATTTTCTGGGAAACGGAAGCAGAGACATTCCTGCCGACAGTGCATTGGAATACGTCGATAAAGCAGTCCTGGTATGTATGCTTTCGTGAATTCATTGTTTCTGACATTGTTTCAGTTTTGGGATTGCTCAAAGTTCAATATTTGAAGACCTAAGGCGCATGACAATGTGCCCAACTGATAAAATGCATGTCATACGAGAAATCAAAAGCAAACAGTCTGAACTGTGTGACTATTTCTCCGTTTAATCGACCTACACTGTAATTAAATCGCGCAAAGTACTGCAAATAACATGTATAGCTCAGCCTGTTCTCCCAAGAATAAGCCGCTATTGGCTTAAAATAAGATTTGCTTTAGTTTCATAATCGGCTTAGAATCGTTTCATTTTGAGTCCATAACCAACTGAAAATGAAATTGTTTTAGTAATTATGATCAGCTCATAATGACATTACAAGTTCATTATGGCGGGAAATAACACGATGAAAACCAACTTACGACTAACCAGATGTACGTTCGTCAAGATGTGTTTTCAGTGCGCACCGCGCCATCAAATCGGAATAAGGGATATACATCCACTATGACTATTTCAGATCAAATAATGCTATATGAACCTATAGGAGTATTTTAGGTCGATTATTAACCTATTTGCGGGAGGATATGTTGTTATTTCTTGGTTAATATTCACACATGTGTATCGAGGTATGTCCGATCAGAGAACACGTCAGCGGAGTAATATCTGCGTCTCTGTTTCTGTTGTTCGAGGTTGAGCTTCGAGTGAGACATTTGTGGAAATTTTGAAAAATATTGTCCGAAAAGTAAATCAGTTCGTGTTGGTATTTGTGAATGGCGTGTTGGGGCACGTCTGTGTTTTTGTTTCTTTTTACTTTATCACTGATGATATTCAGAACAACCCCTAATGAGCGACCACCAATTATGACATCGATGTTCACAGATTTCGGTCCAATCTGGCTACATATAATTATTACATCCACATGAAGGTCCCAGTGCAACTATATTGTTGTACAAACCAATGTTCTTCCCTAAGAGTCTGGTACATCATAAATTAGACTATTACACTCATATTAAACTCAAATATTTAATTGTGTACCGAACTGTACGAATATGTTTTCAGCTGACACTTGAGACCGTCAACTGATAATTCTGCCCTCAGCTCTATTCCAAAATTAAAATCGTATTCAACTTTAGTTGTAAATATGAATAGTTGTTAATGTGTACCGAATGGTCATTATTTCAGATCATTCGTTGCTACTTCTGCAGCTAAATGTTGGTCGAATGATTAGGAATTTTTAACTGCCGCTTGAAATCGTCAGCAGATTCTTCTACCATCAGCACTATTCAATTATTACAATCGTGTTCAACCATAACAGTTAGATACGGATTTTACCCTTTATGGATTAAATACAAGATGAATAAACCAAAATCAAATACCATAACAATTATTCAAAAATTGTTTTGCAAGAAATCTGCACATTTGTAACGAAATAGGATCAAAGTGAATGTCGACACGCAGATATTTCATGCTGCACATTTGTTAGCACTTCAAAGGCTTGTTCTTGACAGGGAGCAAGCTTAACAATCAATTGACTTTTATTAAAGGCACGGGTGGCCTCGTTTGTAGGTTATAATTTAGAAATAAAAAGTAATCAAATTATGAATTTCTTCAATGATATACTAACATAATAATATAATGATAGTATGAATGCGTTACTACCCACAAAACACACTTCGTGTGAACGGAGCATTTGTTTATATACAGCACGTAAAGAGTGTGCGATAAACAAAACACAACACCGTGGCGACTGTTTTGGGAGAATGACTCACTGTGTCCCATTCAACTACTAAGTCTTGAGTAGCCAGTTTAGCGAGCGCGATATCGATATGTTCTAAGCACTATGGTGTTAATTGTATCCAAAGTCCCATTATTAGCTGGGTCTCCCCGGTGTTTTTCGGATTACACATCATATAGGCCTACCCACTGTACTGTATCATAATATGACTTTTTTCCTAACAAGGTGCACGATCTTAACGTGCTGTATCATAATATGACTTTTTTCCTAACAAGGTGCACGATCTAACATGTTATTTTGAACCCGCGCCAACATAGTCTAGCCCAAACTGCGATTATATTATCCTTGACATAACCACCTCGACTACAGGGACATCCGTTAAAGGGAAGCACGTTAGTCGGGAGCTGTGAAGCGTATCAGCCTCGACAAGGGTTCAAATATTGATAAAGAACAGATACATAATTATATTGGAACAGAACAATGCACTTGCTCTGAAATTACCATATGATATCTGCTACTTTTTAAAAATTTAAATAAAAAAATATTTGGCCGAAAGTAAAGACAGGCGGACCAAACTTTACAATGGATGCTAAAGCATTATATATACAAACTGTAGTGGATAATTGTAAATACCTTGGTCCACTTTCCACAGAAAGAGCTAGTATGCCATGAAAAGGAACAACCTGTTGGAGTCAGCAATATTAGCAAAGCCAGACAAGCAAAATCACTCTGTAATGATTATGTTCATGAGCAGTCTATTAAATGTAACATTTGTATGGATCTGATTTATGGGGCCTTCTCGAAACTCGAAATTCGGTTCGAAATTTCGCTCTTGGGTCGAACAAATACACTTCAATATAACTCGGAATGAACCCAATCAAGCTGATAATGAAGAAACGTTTCTGTTTTATTGGGCTAAGCTTACCATAATGCCAACATAGTTCCGCTCACACTTAATGAGATTGCCACCATCCACCTCTCCCTGCATCCTGAATATCAGTTAATTTTGGGGGGGGGGGATAATAAATGCCAGTCAACAGATGGAGTGAATACCGAATGGCAGTTAAGACAATAGGCGTATAAATATGTCTCCTCCGCGGAATGATGAAGGGTTTCCTCTCAAAATTATTGTCACATGGAACAGTGGTTTAGCCCTATGGGATGGGGAACTGATAAAAACAAGATGTTGCCACAAATGGTATGTTTGTTTGATTAAACAGTGTATCATTGAGCTCAATGTTTGATCATGGATTAAACGATGGCCATCAAGATGGCGTCTCAATACCGAAAATCGGAATTCCTAATGTGAACGAAATTTCCATAAATGACCCTCAGCATATATAATATATTGGTTATGGCGTTACTTTTAAGTTAGTGTCCAATAAAATATGAACCAAAATAACACTTCCATGCGACACAAATATATCAAGCTATCAAATGGTAGCAAACCCGATTGTAACCACACAACACAAAATTCACAAAAGAACCAGGTTGTCACACAAGTTGGTATCTTATTTACACATTATCAAAGCCTCCTATCGATATCGTATCATTTTATAATATTTCCTCGATAATATGCGTATTGTCACTCAGTGTAGGCCTATCGTTAAAAAGGATGGATGCTATAGTATTACATGCAGGCCGTCTGCGATAGGAATCATGGCGGACAAAAGATTCTCCTTCATAATTTTGACCCTTTACCCAACAAATCGGCCAAAAACGGCCAAATAAAGCTGCAACAGCCTAAATTATCTTGGGTTTGTCTCAATAAAACCATACAAATATGGATATCATTGGAACCGGCTCATTGACCACATTGTGATGGTACAGTTATGCCCTGTGCCAATGCATTCACTTATATATGCGAGTCGACCATAGGTCGCCTCGCATATATAAGAGAATGCATTGGCCTAAAAAAAAACTTTTTTTAACATTTTTTCTTACATTCTTTAACAATTTTATAATTTTTAATGTGTTAAGCCAATGCATTCTCTTATATATGCGAGGCGACCTATGGTCGACTCGCACGTATAAGAGAATGCATTGGCACAGGGCCCTTCTGTTGGGTAAAGGGTTAAAGAACTGTCCCACTAACTTCGTGAGATAGGGTGCTAGTGCATTATTTGTTTTTCTTCTAGGAACCCTCACATCCATGCATCAGCTCTAAATGTGGCGATAAATCTATATGTTCACCAAGCTACATCAGTGATACCGGATACCGATGCATTCCTTTCGATATACCAGGTGAGTTAATTCATGGTATAATATCACTTAGTGTGTTGTTACAACTACAACCGTAGTCATGCTGTCTGTAATTGTCTGGGATTGTGGTGGGTCCTGCTGAATTTCTGTGCATTATATGTTTTCCTAAAGTAATTTTCGTTGCGTTTCGAATTTCCCGGTCAGCCAACAAAATTCTTTCTAACATTCTCAACTATTATAGTTTTGTGTGCTCAGATACTGGCTTGCATTAAAGTTCCCGGTCCAATTTGACACCAATTAAGTCATAATTCAATTATCTGCTTAGCAAGCAATGAAAAAATACTTGAAATCACATCAGTCGTATTACACATGCAACACAAAATGCTTAAAATCATCCATAAGTAATACATCGAAAACGGGCACACAATTGAGGATGTTCTTTGTGGCTGTGGTATCTACCACACATGGGCGACCGAACCATGTACGCTCTTTATCAGAGAAGACAAAGTTCAGACCATGTCAATATCGAACAAACATAACCTTTTATTAGTGGGGTTATGGGTCGGACATAATTGTTTTCGGATATAGAACACGCACAACTGACAGTGTAAACTCTTATCATTACTGTGCCGATAACGGTTTGTTTTGTCGCTTGTTACGTGCATTTCGAACTACCAGGGGGCCTGTTCGGTCAATCCCTAATATACGCCACACCATTTCATTCACGTCTGTATGGCATTCTCTAGAGAGTATTATGCATCTAAACAGCCAAGATATGTCTTCCGAAAGCAGATGAACATGGATACATAGAATATCTGCAAATTCAAATTCCCCCTTCCACCCGGATACCGTTACTTTATTGGAAGCCATCCGATAATCGTAATCAGTGTCTTTGTTTACTGGAACTCTACATTGTCGAATGTGGTCACTCACCATCCTATTATGAACATTTATTCAAGTTGATATTATCGCTAGACGAATTTTCACGGACAATACAAATTTATGATTGCAATTAACCTTAAAAGCAGTTATCAGCCATACCTTTCCACGATTATAGTCATACCATACACCACTGCCGAGCTGCGATAGCATGAACTATATATGGATGATATTACCGCATATCTAAATAGGTTATCAATCTCAACTGCTGGCGCTCTTGTGTATCTCCTTCCACACACGAGTGGAAACCTAACTCCCCAGATCATACATAATATCCGGTGTTAAGAAGGAATACAGGGTCTCTATGTCTTACATCACCAGGAAGATCAACAACAACCACAACAACGGTGATTACGACGACCGCAACAACAATGTCGACGACCGCCACAATAATAACCACAACATCAACGACGTCCACCACAACAAAAACAACCACAACAACAAAAACAAACACAACTACAAAAACAACAACAACCACAACAATAACATCAACGACGACGACGATGACAACAACAACAACGACGCCCACCACAACATCAAAAACAACTACAACGACGACGACCACAAAAGAAACAGCAACCGCCACCACAACCATAGCAACGATGACGACCCACACAACCATATCAACGACGACGACGATAACAAGAACAACGTCGACCATCACAACAACAATAACCACAACAACAACAAAAACGGCCACAACAACGACGACCACCACACCGAAGAAGACGATACCAGAAACAACCCACACCACCACCATCACCACAACAACAACACCAATAACCACAACCACCGCCACAACGACAACCACCACAACAACAACGACCACCACCACAGCTACGACAACGACCACCTTCACAACAACGACCACCATCAAATTCATACCAACGACGACCACCACAACAACAAGAACGACTACCCAGCAACCAACACCAACTTACGCAGGTATGCATACACATATATCGAATTTGCTGATTGTTTTGGTATCCGGATGATAAGTCAAGTTATGATTATCCGATAGGGCACTTTTATTTTCTGTTTTATCCACCAACCCCATCATCTGCAATTTTTCATTCATTTGTTCTGTGCAAACACATCATATCTGGACAATGACACAAAATCTGAGGTCCCTTTGGACTAGCTACACATGTGTGATAAACTTTTGTCGAGAGATAGCTCGGCGATGAGTTATGCACTTAACATTTAAGCTTTAAGTACTGTGGGGAACCATGCCTGGCGATTTGGTGCCCTGCTGAGTTTCTATACCATTTTTGACCGACCATTCCCCTTCGCTATCGAATCATCGGCAGCATAGTAGAGTGAAAAGAACATTAGTAGATTATTTAGTGAAATGCATGGCGCTATCGTGAAACAATAGTCACGGGACACCATTATGTGTAAGACAAAGTTAAATATTCAACTCAAGGCTTCGATGTTCTATCGATATATACCGGACTATAAACATGCAACATGATGGGAGCAGTCATGCGCATTGACATATGTATTCACGTCCAATAATACGAATTGATAGGCATTTTCTCAACATTCTCCATTGATGTACCGATCTCGGGCCACATATATTAGCAAGATGTCCGTAATTACCAGTTGATACACTTCGTATCAACTGATATGGACTATAATATTGTCAATATAACAAGAATGGTTGGTCACAAATTGTCTCAAATAGTTTTCTCAGGGCCGCATTTGCAGATATTTGCCACGAGTATACATCTGACAATTCGTGGTGATATGCGATATGTAACATACAACAGTTGTAATAGCATGACTTACATATAACTAATACATGTTTATATGTTCGGTGTGAAATTGTTTTTTTTTAGACAAAAAGGGACTCAGTCGGATAATTTCCTATTCCTATTCTATATCGAATTTGGATCCGATCCGTCCATTTCTGATGAAGATATGCCGTTTACACTTAGAATTTGCTGAATGTTTTTGTCAGAGTGATAATCCAAGGTAGGATTGGCCAAATGATTATGATTAGCTATGATTATCTTTCAAATTAAGTGTGTGGGTTAGTCACATGCCAATTTAGGTCAAGTTCGAATTTGTGTTTTCTATGATAATTTCTGAAGCAGTTATGCCTCTTATAAGACTTTGCATTTGCCGATTATTTTATTGTCTGGATGTTAACTTGAATAATATATGACGAAATTTTATGAAACTTGGATTGTGGTCACCATATGAGATAGTCCCGCTACAGTTCGAATTGGGATCCGATTCGGCCATTTCTGGTGGAGTTATGGCCCTTATCAAAGTTGCTGATTATTTTGTTATCCGGATGATAACTCAAGTTATGATTATCCAATAGGGTATTTTTATTTTTGTTTTATTCATCAACCTCCACCCTCTGTAATGTTTCGTTCATTTGTTATGTGCCAACATTTGGAACCCATCCTTTAAAATGAGAAAATAGATCAGATTTAATAAACACAATCTTATCAAGCTGGTTTTTCCAACAAATGTCCTTTAATAGCATATTCCAATAGAGTATTTCAATCGAAACAATGGAAAGGTAATATGACTACAAGCAATGCAATACATGGTCAGCAAACATACACACACGGACATGCTATCATATAATGTTAGGTGCATGTGAGTCTTACCAAACATGATATACTCCTGGTGAGCACATTCATAATTGCCCTAATGGCATGATAAATTGGTATCTCGCGAGTGTGTCGAACAACATGAGAACTGGTTATGTCTGTCGAGCATGTCGAATAACATGGTAAAGGAGTATACACATCGAGAGTGTCGAACATCATAAGACATGGGTATACCATTCAAGTGTGTCGAATAACTCAACGATGTTTTTCGAGTTTAAAATTTTTCCTATAGCATGGCGGTAATTCAAGCAATGACTCCACTGAAATGATTAGCGTTACACAGTTGATCAATTTAATCATACTTATAAATACAAAATTCGATAGCAATCAAATCCATTATTGGAGTATGGGTCAATAAATTATGGATAACTTCATTTTTATTTATGTTCAGATCATTAGTCTTGTTTATTTATGACGTTTTGGTGTGTCACACCTCCGACTGGTGAACATGTTCAAAAGTTGGAAATGTCGTGCCTGACAGAAAATTAATTGGGGATATTCCACAGCATATTCTCACTGTTTCATGTTATAATCAGTAAATATTGGGACATGTGTAGTTCTAGGCAACATTTTACTGCTGTTGATCTGAAGTGGACATCGGTTTGAAGTTTTCCAAGCTTTAATTGGAGATTCTCATGTTGGAAATGTCCAACAGTTGGAAAGCTTGAGGAACCAGTTGGAACGTTCCAACACAAGCTTTTAATTATCGCGAACCCGGACGTTAGGTGTGGTTAAATCTATAGTATATTTTTCTCAGCACCATGCAGCCTCCCTGGATACACATTGGAAATCGACCCTGAGGTATGTTGGAAATACAACGACACTGCTGTAATATGGGACGTTGCTGTGGCTTACTGTGAAGCCGATGGTGGACACTTGATCACGATCCAGACTGATGAAATGCAGACATTCTTCAGAAATAATCTGTCATCGATAAGAGCAGGTATGCAATCGTTAAAATGTGTTTCTCTTACAGAGTAGTCTACCTAGAACGACTATATGTCACATATAATGATGCTCATACTGTAATACATCGATCTTTTACATTATGTATATATATAATATAATCTACTATATAGTTTTGCACTTCTGTCTGTCTGTTTGTCTGTTAGCTATGGCCGGAAAACTGCGGATTGAGCCCAAACTTCCTATCTAAGGGTAAAATCCCACATGAAGTGTCATCGCACCGCTTCTGAGAACGTCAGCGCACTCCTCCTCCATTCCCAGTCACCAATTGACCGCCATTGGCACTGTGGGTTTAATCGCGTTGATAGTTAAAGAGCGTTCGTATCCGCAGTGTCGTTGATAAAGAACGTTTGCGTGTAATGTGATTACTATGTCTGGGGCCAGACGTGAGTGTGTCTGTATCCCGACATGAGCGTGTTGTGTGATTCTTATTTCTGTCTTCGTACTTAGGGGTTCCAAGGAACGGGGGAGATTTCCATCGGGTAAGTTTTTCCGCCCAATGACCCACAAACGTACCTCTTTTAGGGACGGCTACCATCACAGGACGGTTACCATCATTTATCTTGAATAAAAAGGCAGAATTAACTCAAATTAAATAAAACAATTAACGGATTTCTACGACATTTGATACATAGGGATACTTTTGTCGGGGGAGTGTTTTCGACGGGTCAAAT
This sequence comes from Siphonodentalium dalli, assembly GCA_032622095.1. NCBI lineage: Eukaryota > Metazoa > Mollusca > Scaphopoda > Gadilida > Siphonodentaliidae > Siphonodentalium > Siphonodentalium dalli. The sequence continues at coordinate 203,606,301 of CP136067.1, forward strand.
CGTGATCCCGACATGACCTTTGACCTTCAAAATGGTCAATACAAGGTCAAAGCCCGGACGAAATTGGGTCACCTGCTAGTCTAATATATATTTTGGGACTTCTGTCTGTTTGTCTGTGTGTTAGCTATGGCCGGGAAAACTGCCAGACGGATTTTGACGAAATTTGATATATAGAGGTAATTTTGTCCAGGGAGTCTTTTGGACGGGTCAAATTGTTATCCCGACCTGACCTTCAAAAAGGTCAATTCAAGGTCAAATAGGGTAAAACGGATGGATTTCGACCAAATTTGATACCTAAGGGTACTGTTGTGACCCCGACCTGACCTTGACCTTCAAAATTGTCAATTCAAGGTCAAATCGCGAATTTTGACGGGATTTCGACGAAATTTGATACCTAGGGTTACTTTTGTCCGAGGAGTGTTTTCGACGGGTCAAATCGTTACCCCAACTTGACCTTGACCTTCAAAATGGTCAATTCAAGGTCAAATCTGGCAAAACCGGACGGATTTCGACGGGTACTTTTTTCGGGTACTTTTGTCCGGGGAGTGCTTGGATGGGTCAAATCGTAACCCCGACCTGACCTTGACCTTCATGATGATCAATTCAAGGTCAAATCACGCAATTTGCCGAAAAGCAGAAGGGAAACAGCCCGGACGAAGTCGGGTCCACCCGCTAGTTATATGCATAATGAAGATGTTACAAACAATAGTTATGAAGGAGAATCTACAAACACCGCGTGTACCCAGCCCACATATGCGCATGCACATATTGAGCAAAACAAAATCAGCACATTACTTTAAAGACATATTATGGACTTTTTCGGGTGCATGAAACTGATAAGTTACTACCCAGGTGCTGTGCCAAATTGGGGAACGTAGAATTCTACTAACATCGTCGAAAATATCAACGAAATCGATCACACCACTCCATAGAAAACTGCAATTGCAATTGCAAATATTTATATCTCGATTCGGGATGCAACAAACGGCGATAAACCAACGCAAATGACTTCGCCATCGAGTGTCATTGAATTTATTTGATATCTAAGAATGACGATGTGTGTTGTAAATTTGGATTTATATTCTTTAAAATAACTACTTTCAGCAATAATATTCTATTTGATCGCCCTACCGGAATGTTTCATATCACTTTAAATATGACTATATACTAACCGAAATATACTCAATTCAGGAGCCTTTATTCAGCGGCGAAGGGAGCGTTCGGCATATTTTGATCATAAACGGACCCCTTTTGGAGTCTGTTGTATACAGCATGCAGCATAAGAATCAGAGACCCTGTAGGAACATTGTATTTCAATAAAACTGTATTTTCTACACCCACCTCTCCCCAACCCACATGTAATGCAACAATCAAGATATTTTACTTTATTAATATATATACTAACTGACACAGGCTTCATTCGGGGGCCTTTATTCGGCGGCATGCAGCCCCTTTGTGCGCTTTGCGCACATTATATGATTTAAACAGAGCGCGCTTCGCGCACATTTTGATAATTTATACATTCTTATCAGATGTGCACTCAACTGAAAGATTAAAAGAGCATTAATTAGCGTCTGCAGTATTTATTACACTGTATTGTTAGTCCCGGCAATGGTTTTTCTAACTGAGTTCCGGCGAATCTACTGAACGGTACCCACTGGCGGGAGGTCAGACAATATCCATTCGCCATCTTCCGGATATACCGGTACTCCTTCGATTCAACACTCAATGAACAATTTTCATATCAAAGCCAGCATTCTTTACTTATGTTCACACCGAACTGGTAAATTGAAATACCATATTAGCACACATTCCCAAACGATGGTAGAGCGTTCGAGTCTCGACTATAGACCCCACTACATGTACTTCCACGACAAAATCAATTTTGTTACTTATATTCACACTGAACCTGAACTGACAAATTAATTTAGCGCCTATTTCCAACAACGCTGTTAGCGCGCATGGAAGTTTCGTCTACATTAGCAAAGCAAACAATGGGTTTGCGTGCGACGTCAATGACGTCATTTTGACAAACGTCATAAAAAATAGTGTCTATATACTTGAGTGCAAATACTGCATTTCGGGACCATGTTTGATCTCAGGTTTGCTTTGACCAATCGACATGAAATGTGGTGAGTCATCATGTACGACACAGTATAGGCCGTGTTTAGTCGAGCTGTTTTCCGAGTCTAGTAGAAATTTAGTAGAGCCTCTTTAGAAGGGGAATAAGCTCTGGTTTGCGGGATATGTATAATAATGAAACAGAGACTGTTGCGTAGAGCGTGTTCCGTGTACAGTAAAAGATTTTCCGTGTAGATGTTCCGGGTTAGAAGAAGTGAACAAATCTTGAGGAATTAGTCATTTTAATTTGTACATGGATCACAGATTTAACAGCATCAACAATATATATACAAAGACCCCGCCGGACTCCATAGCATGCAGCCCGACGGGTGAACGTGTCCGACCGCAACCTTCCAAATTCCTACAGAATTTCGACCCGTTATAATTGGTGAGAGAATCCGGGCACGCTTTATTTTTAGCTAGCGTCCAAGATGTTCAACGTCATTCCGATCAATATACATAACCTTCTAGGAAGTTTGAATCTGCAGGAAAAGGAACTGACATGGGGATTGAAAGTGCAGCAGATTACAACAACATTAACTCTTACGTGGCATAAGCTTGCACATCAGTTCAGTTCCTCAAAACCTAGATCCAGCTCTACACTTAGAAGAGATAATAATCGGATGAGACAGTATAATGACAAAAAGAATCAACAACTATCACAACAGCTTCCCAGTTCACATTCTATTCAAAATCAAAAGGCACAACAAGACATGCCTGGGTGCAGCGCTATTCGAACATTGACTGATAATTCAAGGGACAATCTCAATACTGTAAGTTCACAGACAAATCTAATTAAACATCCACTTCTCATGAATTCAGCTATGCAGGCAACAGCTCTGACTAGTGAATCATCTGTTCAATATTCAGCAGAAAAAGTACCCACCAGAAATTCATCAATCCAAACAAAACCTTCAACTTCTGAATTGGGCATTCAACATTCTGATATAACAAATATTCCCCATCGAAGTGCATTTTCTCAGACACCTATAGGAAATGAGGAACCGTGCATATTGGAAGAGACAGGACAGATGAACGATGGAGGTTACATTCGGTTCACAGAAAAAGTTCTCAAATATCGGATCCATCGTTTTGAGCAAAGAACCGAGTACTTAATCAAATGGCATGATTCACCACATTCTGAAAAATTATGGATGGATGAGTGTGAATTGGATGATGCAGCAAGACGATATGTACTTAAACATGAACCATATATCCCAGGCAAACCACCACCTCTTTTGCCGATTCAAGCAATGGACCTGCAACTAGCCAAGCCATCAACAAATCTACATGTACATCGTTCTAATTTCCAGAATGCGGGACGCATTCAAGCTGAGCGGAGAGGATATATCACCGGGCCATATTAGAACTTAGAACTGTTGTTCAATTTGTACCATAGTCGAATGGTGGGGGGTAATATTGGCCTGAAAGTCTGTATAGATTAGGTTAATAGAACCAATTACCAACTAATCAATAAGTGTGTGGGACCAGATCAATGTCACGTGGAAACTCCTTCACTGGTCTGGGAGAATAACGAATCAGATGTTACTGGCCTGGAATTGGCTGGAAGTATATCGTATCAGAGACCAGTCATGTGACTTTGGGAGAAAGTTGGAATAAAATACTATGTTTACTTTAGATCGTGGCTTTTCGTTTGTAATTCTCTAAGTGACCGATCGGCCCCACGACAGACTTCAGGCGAATTCTCAAACTGCTAGCTTTGTGAAAGTTGTTGTGGTAAATATATATCCATGCATTCTTGATGGTACAATAAAAGATTGTCTATCTACAAAACAGTGTCTGGACCTGAGTTACCCAACGTTGAGAGACGATCTACGGCCGACTATAGGACACATGTTTTTTAGGTTGCCGTGTGCAGCATTCCTAATTATGGTGAATTAGGAAAATGGAAAACAAAAATTCAGCACAAGAAGAACCAAGAAGGAAGAAGATAAAATCAGAACATTCTGTGAACAATTCGGTTCAGAAGAAAGTTTCAGAACATTATGTGAAAAAAATTCAGTTCAGAAGAAAATCCAGGAAGAAAAATTCAAAACTCTGTGAAAAATAAAATTCACGAAAATAAACATTCAGTTTAGAAGAAAAAAACAAGAAGAATAAAATTTCAGAACATTCTGTGAACAATTCAGTGTAGAAGAAAATCAAGGAAGAAACATTCTGTGAACAAATTCAGTTCAGAACAAAATCCAAGAACAGTGTATACATCTGACATTTCGAGGTGTGGTGCCAAGCTGACATTTCAAAGTACTGACAATTCCAGTTGTTTGAACAGAAGTTTCCGTGGTGTTGAGTTAGGGTGAGTACCTTTTTCATAGACTGGATGCATTCTTAAACAACATACCAAATGTAATTTCAATGTATGGCAGATTATTGTGCAGGTATGCCATTAAAATTATATCAACAGAAAATATAATCCGCCACCTCGAGTAACATTGATACAGACGGTGCGTTGTACCCAACTAACCATTTAAATTTATAGAGTATTGTATTTTTTGTAAAGAACGCGTTAGCACAATATCGCCCAGAGTATTTAAACAAGTCGTGCAAATTAAATTAGAGGTACATTGCAATAGAATAAGGGTTTTGCAAGAGATACAAATTTTTAATAAACTTGATAATTGTGTTTTTGACAGATATACAATTTGGACATCGATTAAAACACCTTTTCCAGATTTTCCAACATTAACTGTGAATAGAATAGTTGCTCGTTTACCGTTTTTGGGATATCCGACACCATATGGATGTCTAATTCATCTTAAAACATTAATTAAAAATAAAGCACGCGAAATTGGACAAAGTGAAGAGGCAGTAATGTTTATAGATGAGGACACGGTCACAGTGGAAAGATAAATTAATATTGTATGCTTGTTAATCAAATAAAATGGCTCAAGCACCAGAGATACCTAGTTTAGATTTTGGAAGTGAGTCAGAAATAAGAATGATTGAGTATGATAATTTAATACGACAGTGTAGAGAAGAAGAGATGAATAGACATAGGGATTTAAACCCTACTGACCGACCACCTGCATATGAACAAATTGCTCAGGGAAATGATCAGAATATGCAGAGTGTTAGGACATTTGACTGAACAAATGCATTTATTTAAAAATGCAGTGGTTCAACAGTCCGAGGCCTCGAGGCAGTTAACAGCTGTACAAGCAGCGACTGGATTTTACAAATAGAAAGGTATTCTTTGGCGATGGACGCAGCTGATGAAGATCAAATTAAATTAGCTAATCAAACGGCACGGGGACCAGTAGCAGAATTTGTACAAAGATTTATGAAACAAAATACGATGCATGGGGTCCTAAGAATCACTTGGGCTGAGTTTAAAAGGGAATTGCGGACCCGTTATGGAAATATAGCAGACAATCAACATGCTCTCTCCATTTTACGCAACAATAGGCAAAAGAAAGAGGAAAGTATTCAGGTATATTCCGAACGATTACGGGAGATAGCTACAGATGCATTTGAGGATCATATCCAAGATGATCCTGCCATTGAAATGCAATTGGTGGGATATTTTGTAGATGGATTATACAATGATTCATTGAGGTTTAAATTAATGAGGGAAAATCATCCACAGTTAGATATGGCGGTAGAGTATGCAATGAGGGAAGCTAATTTACATAAACGGTATAAACTAAGGTATGGTGAGGGTACATATGATAGGTCGCAAAGAACTGCTGTTGATAGTGAAACACCCATCACGATGGAAATTGATCATGTTCGTAGAAGGGGTTTTGAAAGATATCAGAGATCCTAACCAAATAGGTATCAGAGACCACACCCAGTGCAAGCTCAAAATAGGTACCAGGGGCCACGCGTTATGTCGGGGCCAAATAGAGGGTCGTCACCACAACATAATGTGAGGGAATTAGAATGAAAAATGAAACAGTAAGGCCAGTTAATCCTTCAAATTCACAGGGTTTTGTAAGGAATCAACGCCCCGGGACGCCATTTCGGTGTGAATATTGTCAAAAAGGGGGACATTCTATAGACTGGTGTTGGCTGCGTCAGGCAGATGAAAGACGAAAGAAAAATTTAAACTAAAGGGTTCCATTTTTAAGGTGGCCGAAAAATGGAACGAAATAAATCAAAAGAAATTAATAGAAAATTTTAAAGCTAGAATAATTGAGCAAATTAAATATTTTGAGTCAGGTAAACGTCGAATGAATAACTCAAATAGTTTACAAGATGATAAGACATCTCGTATACGATACAGAAAAACACGAAATGAAATGAAATTAATCAAATAAAAAGGAAAAATGAGCCACCAGTGAAAAATTTAATAAAATTTGAAAAAAATGAGTTAAAAAGAGGCAATGTTAATCATATGTTCACTAGTGAAAAACATTAATCTAAACTAGATCAGGGAACTCCGAAAACAATAATTGACCAAAACAAACAAACTATCACTCATAAACAAGAAGTGAACACTAAAAGTAGGGATTTTATGAAACACAAAAACATTGATATGAATTGTGTAACAAAGACACCTGAATTTTAAATTAGTAGCACAAATTACAATTATCCTGGGGACACTGCGAAACTATTAGAGGAACATGTACCATTGTAATAATGATTAGAAAACAAAGGGTAAGAGATTTGGTGGATAGTGGAGCGGATTGTTCACTAATTAATATAAACTTGTATGAAAAATTACAAGAACGACCCAAACTTATTAAGAAACAAGCAACTGTTACTTCAGCGAGCAATGACACATTAGAAATAATAGGGTATATAAACCTCGATTTTAAAATAAACCAACTAAAGGTTATTCATAGGTTATATGTAACTAAGAATTTAAACAGGTCACTTATACTTGGACGAGATTTTTTAAGAGACAATGGAGTAAGAATGTATTTTGATTTGGGAGCCTTGAAAATTAAAAATCAGTTAGTGGGTCTCGTACCAGATATCCATATCGCATCTTTAATACGCCTGAAGGCTAACTGTAAATTAAAGCCAAGGACAGGTGCCATTTGTTCTGCTAAAATTATTGGAGGAGCTAAAATGTTTAAATCTCCATTCATAATGGCGACTTGTACAGATCAGGGAGTTCTCAGTGAACATCCCGGACTCACGTTGGAAGAGTCAATAACGACAACTAAAAGCGATTGTATTCCCGTTAAAATCATTAATCAAACTGACAGGCATTATAATTTGAAACGTGGCTGTGTTGTGGGGAAAATATGTCCTATGCAAGAAGCAGAAATAAATCAAATTTCTAATTCTTTTGAAATGGGGAGGCGCGTGTCGATGAGAAAGAAATTACTGCCCCACCAGAACATTTAAAGGTGGTCACTGAATTGGTATTGAAAAATCAGGATATTTTTGCTGCAAATGATAAACAATTGGGGGAAACACCAACATATAAAATGAATATAGACACGGGAAACCATGAACCGATATCACAAAAACCGTATAGAGTACCTTTGCACCGAAGACAGCTATATAGAGATGCTATTGATTCAATGGAAAACGCAGGAATAATAACCAAATCTAAGAGTCCTTGGTCCAACGCTTGTTTTATGATTCCTAAAAGTGATGGTACATGGAGATTTGTTTGTGATTTTCGATCGTTAAATAAGATAACAACGACAATTTGTTATCCCGTGCCTATAATTGATGATATAATTTCGGAGTTAAAGGGATCCAAAGTGTTCAGTCTATTGGACGCAAGACAAGGCTATTTTGCCATGCCTATCAATGAAAAGGACAGAAAAAAGACTACATTTACTTGTTTTTATGGTAACTGGTTTTTTAATCGCAGTGCGTATGGGTTAAAGAACGCGCCGAGCGCGTATAGTGAGTTGATGGCGATTGTTTTAAAAGGGTTACCTAACGTTATCAACTATATTGATGATATATTGATTTTCAGTGATTGTATGTCTAATCACGTGACTCATGTAAATCAGGTATTTCAAAGGCTAAGGGAACATAATATCAAACTGAAATTATAGAAGTGTTCATTTTTTAAATCAGAGACAAAATATTTGCGTTTTATAGTAAATGAATCAGGTATAGCACCAGATCCTAACAAGATTAAGGCATTGGAAAACATGATAGCGCCTACGACAGTCAGAGAAGTAAGAGGTTTTATTGGCGCGATGTCGTACTATCGACGTTTTCTCCCGAATGTTAGTGAAATATCTATCCCTTTGATTAATTTAACTAAGAAATATGCCAAGTTCAAATGGGATAAACAGTGCCAAGAGGCTTTTGAATATTTAAAAGAAAGTCTAGTTGTCATACCTCAACTTGCTTATCCAGATTTTAATAAACCATATACATTGTATACAGATAGTAGTCAAAATGCGATTGGGGCGGTGTTAGTTCAAAATTGTGATCAAAATGAGGGAATAAATATACCACAATGTGGGAATGAAAAAAGCCAATCTATTTTCTGTCAGCAAAATTGAGTCCTACACTGTGCAAAATGTCAGTGATTGAAAAAGAAGTCTATGCAATATTTTATGCTCTTAAAAAGCTTGATCATTATTTAAATGGAGCCACCTTTACTATTAAAATGGATCATCAACCTTTAAAATATTTATTCACCACTCAATATAATAATCCGAAAATTCAGAGGTGGATGTTGTGTTTATCAGCCTATAATTGCACTATAGAATATCTTCCAGGAAGTGAGAATAGTGTGGCAGATTTGTTGAGTAGAATTCCAGACTCAATAGAAACTGAGGCACAACTGTCTGACATCGAGATAAATGATAATAATTTACAAATAAATGTGATTAATTCAAATCAAATTCCAAATCTCTCGAAATTTGCAGAATGTAAAGTGGAAACCAATGATCCATTACCCCAAGGCGATTTATCAAACGAAGAAGTCGCTCAATATAATATGAAAACTGAACAAAGGAAAGACTCAGAAATTCAAGAGGTCATTGCAGCATATAAAAGTAATAATCCTCCCCCATCAATTACTAATAAACATTTACTTATAGAAGATGTCTTATATTACATATCAAATACAGACGATGACCCCATGTTGAGATTATATATACCGAGTCATTTGCAAGAAAATGTACTAACTCAATATCATGATAAACTGGGACATTTTGGAATTGAACACACATTTCAAATAATTCGTCGTAAATATTACTGGAAAAATATGTACAAGTGTATATATGCACATTGTGAGAAGTGTGTAATTTGTAAATCACGGAATCTGGTTAAACTGAGACCTCCATTACAAGACACCGACATGCCAGCTTTTACAGGCGCAAAATGGAGTATAGATATATCAGGGCCATTTCCGCTGACATTGGCAAATAATAAATATTTGTTAACTTGGTTTTGTTTGTATAGTGGTTGGATAGAGTCATTTCCAATAACAAGAAAAAGTACGGATTTGATTATTCATTGTCTTTTGGAAGATTTTATACCAAGATTTGGCGTTCCAATACAGATTCTGAGCGATAATGCGAAGGAGTTCACTTCAAATAATTTTTAAGAAGTATGTAAAAATCTAGGAATAAAATTGGTTTTAACTAGTTATTATTCACCTCAGTCTAACAGTCGCAATGAAAGAAGTCATAAATGTTTGAATGATATACTTTCCAAAATTATGGAAGGAAATCAGCGAACATGGGATCTTGTTTTGGGACAAGCATTATTAGCACATAGATGCATGATTTCAGCTTCATCTAAAACGTCAAGTTTTGAACTAATGTATTCACATCCACCGGTTTTGCCATTGGATAACATTTTAGCTCCCAGACTAAAATATATTGGAGATGAAATGCACCAGATTACTCTTCAAGCACAACACAGAGCTTTCCGCGCGGTACATCATCACATGAAAAATCGCTAAACGAAAACAGAAGCAGAGAGTAAAAACCACAGAAGTCGATTATAATGTCGGTGATAAAGTCTATCATAAGATTGGACAAACGTCGGGTAAATTGTCATTAAAATGGGATCCATATCACGTGATTCTAGAAAAAAAGGCCCTGTTTCATTTATTATTAAGAACTTGATAACGGGAAAAAAATTCAAGTCTCACAGCAGAAATTTACGTCACGCCAATATCGAAGTATGGAAAATACCTAAAAAGACATTAACTTGTCGAACCAGACAACAATTGCTTTGTCCGGATAGCGATGAAGATATTCGGTCGAGCGAAGATGAATCAGAAAATCAAATGCAGAATATAATAAATAGGCATAAAATTCAAAGACCAGCGGTGAATAGTGATTTAGAAGACGAATTGCCGTTATGTGAGCTTAGAAACCGTCTTAGAAATGCGGAACGCGAAACTTCGGACATAGACAGTGAAATTATTCCCTTGGGTGAACTTCAACGGAGGCTAAAAAGGGCTAATCGTAGAGATGGCCATCAAATAACAGTAATGTCCGACGATATGAGTGCACAAAATTATAAAGACACTGGTAACACAGAATCCATAATTGAAGTCGATACCGACGTATATATGTCAAGTGAAGAATTTTGAATTAACCATATAACAACTCATTCTGATCTGACAGTAAACAATCAGAGTTCACGACGAGACGAAGTCCAATTTTATATCTGATTGTGCCCATTGTTTGACATGCTAATTTAACAAATGTGTTTAAAGAGAGCAATATATATCGACTAAATGAATGAGCCGATTGTCAAACAAATTGGGACCCAGTTGCCGTTAACTGTCATTTCATGAGAGGTGTTAAAAATACAATTACTGATTTTCTATAGGCCTCGATCAGACTGGTTGATATAATCACTTAATGACGCGTGAGCGAATTAAAGTAAGTTGTGTTAAGTAGAAAACGCTTAAAAGTCGTTATCCGTGTCACCGACAAGTGATAAAATACAAATTGTGAAAAATAAAATAGTTTTACAGATGAAAATAGGCCACGTGTCGTTGTTATTCGATGCACCACACTAGCCGGGTGTGATGCTGGGTTTGAGTTCAATGATCTGTTAAATTAATTGAAAACTAGTGACCAGTATGCTCAATAAGGGTCACTAAAATAAAGGCATATTGAACCAAAAGTTAGTGAAAATGTAGTGTTCATTCATTTACATAATGGATTTCGATAATACCGAAAGTTTCGATAAATTTACGAAGCCGAATAGTATAAATCACTAAAAATGGCAATTCCCAACATGCAAGGTTCAAATTGCGCTAAACACACTGCATATTTTTGTAATACGCAGTGATAGTTGTATGGCATATATAGTGTCGCATCACGATAGCAGTGGTGATACGGGTTTTGAGGCAAATTGTCTGTTAAACTAGTTGAAAAAATAGTGTTCCGTATGCTCAATGAAGCGACACTATAATAAACAGTCAAAGTGAAATGAAAGCTGGTGAAAAATGCTCTTCGTTCATTTACATACTGGATTTCGATAATACCGGAAGTTTCGATAAATTTACGAAGCCGACTAGTATAAATCACGAAATAAAAACTGAAATTCACAACATACAACGGGAAATTGAGTTTAAGAATTTACATATTGTAGGAAAATAGCGGGATATTCCTATGGTGTACGAGAAATGGTGTGAAGTCCCAGTTAAGCACAGTGGGAGTGATTTAGGGGAAGGAAGGTCCCCAAAACAATTCAGAGAAAGCAATAAATATTGTTACTGTGTGCCAACTTATTCTATCATTCTAAACTTGGATGCTTTTGCATTCAAGCTGGGAAAAAAGGGGAGAACTCCCAGGGCACGACCGTGTATCAAAGCGATATGCGAAATCCGTGTATCGCGGAATCCATGTATCGAGGCGATATTCGTGAATAGTGTAAATTGGGGCTGAGCAAATGGATATTCGTGTATCCCAATATCCGTGTATTATTACAATGGATGGTGGAGATCGATTTGTCATAAAGATGTGAATGAGTATAATGGGACAATTGAAGACCGTGCTGATTAGGGAGAAAATAATTGACCTGTCCTAACGAAACGAAAAACAGGATAAATTAATGAGTTTTGGGGATGATAAAAGTTGTAAACGAGAATTACATTGACATAAGAAACAATTAATTGAATGTAATATCGGAGAGATATAATTGGATATTAACTTCTTATATCCAGGCCATGGAAATAGCCATTTATAACACAAAAATAGTATAAGTAAGTAATTGTAAGTAAAATTGTAAATAGGTTTGCAATGTCTATATAAATTGTTTGCGTATGGAAGTAAATTTGTCAGATAATTGAATAATATATCGGCGTAGATAAGACATTATAAGAGGTAGGTATCACGGACATAAGTGAGGGTAAGTAATTGGAAATAGCTTGACAAGTCTAAGTTAAGTAGTTATGGAAATTGAACGAACATAATAACCAAATTGGAAACGAAAATAAGTTAATTGTCTTATAGCCAAGATGATAATAAGTGGAACACATAACAGATACTGAACTGTTCGAAATAGAAATTGTAACAAGTAAATTGACTTATAGCCGAGATGATAGCAAGACAAATACAGAACAGATATGGACTATTCAAAATAGAAATTGGTTTGCGATACCAGAGAGAGAGAGGGGTCGATTGTGCGATGGTCAAGTTAGAAAATATTGACATGTTGTGGTATTTTAAGCCCGCAGTGGTTTCAAAATAAGTTGGTTAATGATCAGGGTATACTGATTAGGTTTTCATGATGTGATTGGTATGTTGTTTTTGACGGCATTGTTCCGTCTCTGAAAAAGAGTACAACATATTGAATAGTCACGAATTAAAGTGACAACCCAAGTGAAGTTGATAAAGAATTCATGAAAACTGAATGATTTGAAATGTATTGATGTTTGTATAATATGTTGTTGATGATTATTGATCTTGAATTGAATGTATCACCATGTATGACATATTGTAGTCAAGTGCGTAATTCCATATGTCTTTTTCAGTATGGTACGTGTATAATTGTTTAGAACTTAACTGAGTTATGATGAGGGTGAAATAGAACACCTTAACTGTAATAGTCGATAGAATATAAAATTGATGTTATGTAAAGCAGTTTGTTTAGAAGTTGAGTTGACCGAGCATTACACAATGGTAGTTGGATACTGGAAGGGAAATCATGAACACCGACAGTGGAACGAAGACATTTGATATCTTCATATATAATTAATCAACGAAACCGATTGCAACGGTGGAGTTGTTAGTTTACTTAAATAATTAAACTCGAAAAAAGGGGAGGTGTGTACCATAGTCGAATGGTGGGGGTAATATTGGCCTGAAAGTCTGTATATATTAGTTTAATAGAACCAATTACCAACTAATCAATAAGTGTGTGGGACCAGATCAATGTCACGTGGAAACTCCTTCACTGGTCTGGGAGAATAACGAATCAGATGTTACTGGCCTGGAATTGGCTGGAAGTATATCGCATCAGAGACCAGTCATGTGACTTTGGGAGAAAGTTGGAATAAAATACTATGTTTGCTTTAGATCGTGGCTTTTCGTTTGTAATTCTCTAAGTGACCGATTGGCCCCACGACAGACTTCAGGCGAATTCTCAAACTGCTAGCTTTGTGAAAGTTGTTGTGGTAAATATATATCCATGCATTCTTGTTACAATAATATATTGTGTATCTACGAAACAGTGTCTGGACCTGAGTTACCCAACGTGGAGAGACGATCTACGGCCGACTATATGACAAATTTAGTGTTTTTTGTGAAGTAATATCTCAAAATTTTGGCCATTCCACATTCATCATTAATTAATTTCTTGCCTTCAGTACTTTTCACAAACAGTGTGTAGGGTTCGTTTTGTCGTATTATTATCACATCCTAGATCTTTTAGCCTGTCAGGTTATAATTCATTAGTTTTTAATTGTCATATTCATTTAATCAAACCTGTTAATTATGTTGGTACCTTTTAATTGTTTTGCCCCTTGGCTTATCCAGTTCATTAATCTTAATTGGCCAATGTATATTAATACCTTCACCTTCAAACTTAGAAAAAAAGAGAACATTTTATCTAGACTAGTCGCTATATTGTTTCACGTCATTAGGATTGCCATTGGACACTTCATGCTAACGTTATAAGGAATACCTGTTGCTGTTATATGTTATGTTCATCTTGGAAAACCGGATGATTGTAAATAAAAGCTATTCCCCAACATCAGACTTGTTCGTTTAATGACATTGGACATCTTCAGATCCTGACTACCATATCTGATTTCGTAATGGTAATTAATGAGCACATGCTTGGGCAAGAATTAACAAGTTGCATAACAATAGCCAGCTGATTAATACAGTACACAAACTCAAGTTATTTCAAAAACTGATATTGGTATCACGGTTTCGCCATCGACACCTATTGTTAATAGTGCTATCCAAACGATACCGGACTCCGTAGTTCTGAAACACGATTCGTCAACGGAGCAGCTTTCGACATCATTACAATTCTAATCTAAAATCATCGACATCGTTCCCAAGAATGATTCACCGACAACTAAACCTTTTCAACATTCTCAGTCAGTTAAAGTGACTGAAAAAGTTGTTCGAAAACGGCTGCACAAGGACGAACCACAATACCTTATCAACTGGCGCGGACTCCCAGCAACTAAAAACACATGGATAAATAGAGATGATTTTGACATTGAAGCGATGTGCTACATATCTCAGTACCCAGCGATTAAGATACCTGGAAGTGTAGTACCAAAACAGCTGCATATAAGATTTTGAGTCAGTGCGCCGCAGCCTTCAAAAGCAGATGACAAAAGTCATTTTGAATACTCATACGTTCTGCATGCAAACAGAGAAATTGTGGGACCAATTTCACCCGGAGGAGAGTGCGATGTCAGAGTGCTAATTTTGGACAATTATTTCAGTGTTTATTTACATTGATTTGACTCTATCAGATGTGCATGTGGTTCGTTTCTATAGTATTCGCGTTAGGTTCGTTTCTTTGTTAGATTAGGCTTTCTCTAATCTAACAAAGAAACGAACCTAACGCGAATACTATAGAAACGAACCACATTCACATCTGATAGAGTCAAATCAATGTAAATAAACAATGAAATAATTGTCCAAAATTAGCACTGTGACACGTGGATCAAATTTGGGCCATGTTGGACGCATGGTTGAAAAGTTATAAACGCGCCAAAAGCGTGACCGAGTTATACACATACAGATACACCCTCATACACACAGACGACGGGTTTTATATATATATATAAATGTTACCGACTTGTAAATTACACGTACATAAGTTGTATAGAAGTATTGGTCCCTGGGTGACATTGATTTTGTCGCCCACCTGATGTAAAATTGCAAGAATTTCTCCCAGCACACACATTGCAGTAACTCAGTAATTATACAAAATAATTACGAGAAACACATCTTATATACCCCACGGATTCACACAAAAAAAACCACAATCTGGTGTGTTGACTTATTTGTATATATTTATTAAACAAAATATTCGAAATTCATGTTGATAATTTTATCGAGAAAAGTGTTATTCTGCATTGGATACGTTAAAACAATTCAAAAATAGTCATGTCGTAATTATGGTGCGAGATTGAATGAGTCGATGGCTCGAGGTATGTCGGTTATATACTATTGCTGGTGTAAAACTTAGTACATACGATGATCGTGCATTAATTCTCCAGTACGCTTAACGTGTATGCTTTATATCATGCTGCTTGGTGTGTGTTCAGTTTTATAATTGAAACTCAGACGGATGTTGTGTTGGGATGTTTTTATTTGTCTGTTTGGTAAGTTATTTAACGCCGGTTTGGCCACCAAGCCATATCACTACGAGCGTGTGGGGATGTTATTGTGTCTACTGACAGTCACTTGAATACACATTTATGAAATTAACAACTACCCAATTGGTTCCGGTGAAGATCATGGTGTAATAAACATAACATACCTTCCTGGCAACCCGCTGTAGAGGAGTCTTTCGGCCATTCGACGTTTGACAGTTAATAATAACTTATAGTTTTTAGGGACAACCCTTAAATTATATTTAGTTATATTAAATTTTGAGTTTGACTGCTTTTTATTATTTGGTTTTCCTTATTTTGCCTAGACATACCTTGGGCTACAATATATTGATGTACTTAACAATCCATGTCATAGTAACACTACCCTTGTTCTGGATACAGCAGTAATATATTTAATTTAACCCGTAAATGATGGGCAAGGGGGGTAACTAACTGTGATTATTTGTATGACATGATGGGACGAGAGGGGTTAACGAGCACCTTACTAAGGCGTCGCGCGCCAATTACGTCATACTGATGACTCACCAACGTCATTCCCACAAACAAACTTCTGCATTAGATGTATTGGGTTCCATTTTGTCTGAAAACACTCAGATCATTTTCCATTTTTGTGGGCATGGTGGCGGCCTAATTACCAATTTACGTGTTATGTATACATTGGACTTTGGAAACAATTCGACCTTTCAGATCAACAGATTAAGGTAACTCAATTTATTTTACTTTATAGCTCGATTCATTATTATCGGTAATATTTATATCTATGCTCGACCTATTTTGGTATTATATCGGATTAACGATAAATCCAATTCATATATAACAAGGGAATACAAAATAACAATTACCTACTCACATATATAATATGTATATACACGTAACAAATAGGATAATACCGACGTGTTTTGGTGCACCATCGCGCGCGATCAATCGTTTGAAAATCTACGTGTGCTTGATTTCGAGGTTACATTTGGCCTGTTTTTAGCTGGGGTGTAGCTTGGTAATTTTGAGCTGCACGGTTCTTTCTCTAGTGATCACATAAGGTCGGGAGCATAATGAACCGAAACCACAAATAAACGTTCTGATTTAAGTTCGTTTAACTAGAGATGCTCTCCTTGATGACCCGGCTATATTTATTTATCGATTCCCAACATTTTAAGATACCATTTTCGGCATGATCGTAGTAAACCTTTTCCAAATTATTAAATGTTATGTTTCCTCCATGTTATCAAGCCACGCCGACAATCAAACTTTAGGCTAAATCACGAGGTTGTACACAATCTGTAACTTGAAATATAGGCCTACTGTGAATAACTGTGTGGTTCTGTATATAATACAATAAAAATATACAATATTATGAATATAAAAAGAACCCATTTATAAAGAGCGTTACACTATGTGTTATATATGTATATTTCCTTACAATACTTTATGTCTTATATGTAGGTTTTTCCCCACTGTTTATATCCCACCTGGAACTGATATTATTGTCTTCGGTTTTCCCCATATAATATTGTATACAAACGGTTCTCAATTCTTTAAGTGCCATATATGCATATTTCAAAAAGATGGAAACAACGGTACCTCCGAGGCTCATTAAAACAATAAAACCTTGTCAGGATAGTGTGTGGATTTCAACAATGCTATGTGTTGTTTACTCTCCGAAACTTAGCCACATTACCAAACACATTCATTCAAATGGCGGTTGTTTGGCGGTTTACATGCGATGTGTTAAGCATATTGTTAATATTATTATCTGGGACCCAAGCGGCCATATACACGCATGCTAATACATGGATGTGTATTGTTTGACTACCAGTGGATACTAGTATATACATATTATCGGGCGCCCCAACTCCCGTGCGACATAGATATATTTACATATCAAAATCAATATGTATCATAGAATATACCCCAAATTTCTAGCGGAGCGTGCGCATTATGGTTTTGATCTGTCCGTCCGTCTGTCCATCCATCATTCGGTCTTGGTTTATGTGTGGTGGCTTAAGTTAAGTATCAACTGGAAAAACTATAATCTAGTGTTTGGGTTTTCTAACACAGAGTGCAGGCCGGGGCCGCATGTTCGGTGACCGCCGGCCACCCCCCAACCCCCCCCCCCCCATTTGTGTTGGGATTTCCTTCTATGTACGACATTGATAAGTCCCAACTGATTTTACTGGGATTACTGGCCCGGGGTGCAGGTTGAGTTCGAGCTTGGAGTCCTACCCGAGGGTTTTACATGTCACATCGCAATATTACTTCTGAGTCAATATATGACGCCCATATAAAAAGCGTTAATTTATTAGTTTTTACACGGGAATATGGAAAGATCGGTTAATCCAAGGAAGTCTAGACGTATATTCTATACCTGTGTTACTCTTATCTTGACATTTTGTAAACTGCCGCAAGGTAGACTGCTCTGGACATCACTAGTGAAGTTTCCACTATCGAAGTTCAAGACAGGGGTGCCTCTATATGTGGGACCGGGGTGCGTGCATCCACCTGCTCATATATTATGGGTATCACAAAACTCAAATGGAAGAAAAGAACTTCTACTGATCATTGGTTTACATTGCATTGATCTATTTTGACGATTTAACAACCACAATGTTGGTAAATAAATGACGAATATCAAAATCTTAACGTATTGACTGACTTATATACATGAAACCGATATCCTAACACGACACTAAGTTATTGAAACTAACTCGCTAAGGAAAGCACTTGTGCGATGCGATGAATCAGTGCAATATCGTGCGTGCGCGAAACATGCAGTTCCTAGAGGGGCAGGGCAGGAAAAACACCAGGATAGAACGTTCGGGTGGGTTGGTTGTTTTTCTGCTCGGCGATAGCAGATTTTTCCAATGCCATATGATTATTTCCAAATCCATGTTTAAAGATATATTATGACATCTAAAATTATGTAATTGTACAGGCATATAAACTGGACCAACATAAATCATTAATCAAGAGAAGGGGTTTGTGTCAAGATAGGGGACATATGACGTTCCGACATTAAAACGATTCCTCATTTATTAGCAACTGTTCAATCATAGCTTTCCGATCGTTGGCATGGTGTCGTCTAGTTGAGTCGGTGATCTCTATTTGAGTCGTTGGTCTGCATGCCGTCTGTTACCAATTTTGTCATGTGTACTTTGTCGTTTGATTCATCAGTTCCTCAGCTCGAGAGATTGTACATTCATCGTGCTTACCTCGAAGTCTCGGCAATCTTCGTTGCTGTTCTTGTTCTTCTGCTCGGTTTCGACTAGAACTGTCCGGTTTTGCACGGTTTGCCAAAAGTTCTCCAACTTTCCTCTAACTTACCCCAGCTCCAATTCGGCTTCTATTGGTTTGAAAACTTAAAATGGTCACTTAATCACAGCTCTAAGAAATGTATCACTTTGAATTTGATGTTTTCATCCAAGACCATCCAAATACCTTCATTCGTGTTAGTGTATCATTTTACTTACACTGCTGCTGCCAATTTACATTACTATGTTTGGCTTAAATATGGCCTGTCCGTTTTGAACGTTGTTGTATATTGTGTTTTCATTGCAGCGCGCGCCGTTCAACGAAATAACTGACATAAGTCCTATATGAACTTATTTATTATTTCATCTGCTGTCTCCCTTTCTTCCTCTGCATCCCAACTGCTCGTTGCTAGGTTCCCAGCTCGCTAACCCAGGACTGACTGGTCCCTGTAAAAGTGTACGTTTTTATTACCGCGCGCTCATGTCCCTGTCGTTTGGTATCATCCGATTCGATCTACTAATAGCGGCAGCCTGTGTTTTAGTTGGTTGAACCGCCTCCAGCCATCACCAGGTACAGCATAATCAGTCTCTCGGTGTAAGGTTATTTCTTTTGCCTGTGAATGAAACGTCTTGCTGGACGTTGAAATCCTTGTAAGGGTCGTGAATGTTTAGGAGGTGTGTACTCCACACAGGTTTACAGTATTCAATGAGAGGCCTGACTATTGTCTCGCACAATTGTATCAATGTTTCTTAATTTAGTTCGGTAAAAGTCCTTCAGATGACTCCAAGAACCTGACCTGACACTGTTCGCATGTTTATCAAATTTCAGGAGATTATCGCTGTGAACTGCAAGGTCTTTTCTGATCTGGATTGTATTATTTTAGGATTATCGGGTGTATCGGTCATACAATATGTATTATGAGGGTTTCAGTGTCCAACTTGTAGAATATGTATTTTTGGAAGATATAAATCTCAGCTGCCATTTATAATACCAGTCACATATGGAGTCAATTGAATTTCGAATATCATTTAATGGATTTCTTATTGACTTGGTGTCAAAAAAATTGACACATACCGGATCAGCACAGTGGTGTATCTGTCATTCCTGTTGATCTCGGAAAAATGGACTGATATGCATTCTGGGTCATCTGGTTCGAATTTAAGAGTACATACGTATACTAATCCAGATTATAGTATAACACTATAGCACCCGAGGTTGTAATAATTAATATGGCAGTATACCATTATAGGTCATAGTACAGCCTTATATCGATCGATATGAAGAATATAACCGTTTGTTGCCAACGAATTGTACATATTATTGTTACTGTGTTAGCACGGTCCTTGTTGTATTCTATTATTGTGCTCTGGAAATTGTGACAAGAGGTAACTGTAGATGCCTATATGTTGACATAATTCATTGAGTAAATAAACTATGTTTAAACCAAACTATTACTGGATTGCGACTAAAATAGTCCCCCGTACGTAAGTATTCCAACTAAATTGTTGTAGTGATGACAATCGTTCTATGGCTGTCAGTACAAAAGACACACACACACAAATGCAGGTGAATCTTCAGGCTATTGCATCCATGAAATGGCAGATTAATTCGAATAATCGTTTGTTTACCATTACGGACATTTCGTGTTTAAAATTCACTTGCTCGTTTGTGGAAAATCATTGTTCCTACCATAATTGTTTTGTTTAAACCGATAGAATACTGGCAATAAGTTTACTGGTTCACACAATAATCTTTAAGTGTTTTAAGAATGTCCACAATGGGTCAATGGGGGTTCGATTGATTCGAACTATTGCGATTCTCCCAATGCCCCTAAAATGACAATTTGATAAAAATTTAAGAGTTATCTTTAATATTAACGTTTGTTCACTCAATACAAACGCATTATTACTGAACTAGTTAATCAGGGTTGTAATATGTATTTTTATTTATCGCCCGATTATGGTTACTCGTGGAATCAGCCGAATTCCTCTCATTCCAGGTTCGGCTTTTGTTGACGGATTTTACGACGGAACATGGAAACTTCATGATGGTTCACCGATGACCTATTTTTCTTGGCTAGACGGCGAACCTGCAGCATTAGAATTAAAACAGTGCATCAAGTTCTCAAAGAAAAACAACTTCGCTTGGAGAACAGCGACCTGTCTAAATGAGAAACCAACAGTCTGCCAGCTCGATATTCAGCTTGTGTAGCATTGTGGTGGTGGTTGGGATTGTAGAACTACCACTGCAACGGTGTAATGGGTAGTCCACTCAAACTCTGAATGTATTTCGAACCTGACTGAATGTTTCCGATAGACGATCAGACGTTCCCTGTCCACTTCTGTCAATTTTACTTGATTGACGCTGATTTTACTTTCCTCTATATGCTATAGTACTAATATGATAATGTGCAAGGCATATAGAACGCCCCGGCATAATAGTAAGAAGACAGACAATGCGAAGGATCGTACAAATAGTCTTGAAATGATATGCATATATATTAGGTTTATGGGCGTGTTAGCGAATGCTTTGTTAATTGTTTAGATCGTTTAGGATGCGAGTAGACTTCGATAATATATATGTCTTAATATAGCCTATGGTTTAGATATCTGATTTTGATTATAAATCATACCTATAACGAGTTGATATAACATGCACACATCTCAAAACACATTGTGTTATTGTTGTATTTATCTTTGCTGGTGGACACATTTTGTTTTTCGGCACATTTATGTTAGTTTTGAGACGAAAACAACCTACAATTTGGTCATTTCGAAGAGTAAATCCCGTTACACATGAATACGCAGTTACAGTACAAATGTGATGATGTCGCGGATTTATGGAACATTGGGGTGATTTGTTGGCACTAAACAAAATATAAGTCATAATTCAATATATATCCATGTTCAGAGAAATCTAACCTGTGAAAATCAAATGGCAATGTTCTCAAACAAAAAGCAAAGTATTTAAAACTATTATAGTTCAGATTTCACTAGATTAAAACTAACAATGTACATTCTGAGAAAAGTGAATACAATACATCGTATATTTTCTGCGATGAAAGCGTCTAAAATGACCGGAAAATATAGGTGAAAGCTAACATTTAGATATATCAGGTACATTTAATTATGCTGCATTGTATATGTAGCTACATTTCTATTTTATGACACTTATATGCATAAATGTATTCGTTTAAACATTCCGATATGTTAGAGAAATTAAAATTATGACCCAATTTCGAGGCGATAGTTTTTGTTGATATGCCACGTTGCGCATAGTCATTTCAAGAAATATAATTCACATAATTTTGTAAGATATATATACCATACTCATATTTAAATTCGCGCTATACGATATTTCGCTCAATTTTGTATTCGCGAACAATAAATTCGAGTATCACGGTTGTTCGTAGTTTCAGCCCTTAATGTATATGTGTAGTCTAGAGACCATCACGACAAATGTACATTAAACAGAACACAGTTAATTTGTTCTTTATGTTTTGTTGAATACGGGTGCTTTAAATAATCATTTTGATATAGTTAAATCTTTATACATGGACACCATTGATATAAAGTGGGAATAAGTAAACAAAACATCGTATCGGCTGCTCAAAACAAATCAACGCTTCGCTGCATGTGCATTTAATACTTGATGTGATATTATAATTAACTCAGATTACATGTGTATGAGCATGGCTTCACTCGTGGTTTGTGGATTTGGTGACCTGTTTTCTGCTTTCATTCTGGTATATGTGTGATCCTTACAGCAATTGTGGCATCTTATTTTCCCCGCGGATATACGTTAAACTTTAAAGTCGTATTATTTTTCACTCAGTTTTAAAATTCGCGCACCAATGTGAGTGCGAAAAGTAGTATTGCGTGAATTTAAATACTAATAAGGTAGTTAAAATACGCAGTACTAAATCAAACCGTTATAATATAACTAGTAATTGAAGTGCGTGTCTGCGTGTATATGTCCAGTATGGTCGTGATATATGGCTCTGCGGCTAAACCTTCGTTAAAATCTCAATTAGTAAATCAATCAATAGATGTCTCGTCTATAGTGAGAAGAAATATAAATTGTCCGCGAAGACGAAATGACACGTGCATTGATGTCTGGATTCTGGCTCGCAGAGACAAATGACGTCTTGACGTCATGACGCCGTAACTGCAATCGTCTAGATAACAAAATGAAACTGATCTAATATGAACCTATGCAGGACATATTCATAACAACTTACTGTTTATAAATAAATACTTCAGTTGTCCATTGCCACATATCGGAAGTTGTGAAGTACCAAATTCGTTTCATTGCTGATTCCGCAATTATGTGAAACCACCCCCGGAAGTCACCTGGTCTTTTCGTTAAAAAGTTGAGTCGCTAAAAAGTTCACCTTCAAGGTATACTCTATTTTATTTGTGGCGTCACAAGTACGTACGGCCGCCGAGTGGGGTCGTTATAATAACACATATTCACCCTCAAAATGTGGGAGATAAGTACGATTATATAAAAATAATTCAAGGCTGGTTATTGGAGAGTTTGACAGAAAATAACGCAACAAACACCATTATCTATGTTATCAACCCAACCGGGGTATGCGCTCAGTTTACTATCTGAAATCATGGACATAAAACAACATAAATATGATTTATTACGTTTGCAATAATATGACAGAAAATACTGATGCTTTTTGTTTAGACATGGCGTTTTATTGTGATTATTCCTCCAAGAATAGTTCTACAAATGATCACCCCAAAACTAAAATATGCAAAGAAAAATGTTTTATTTATTTTCTCGCAGACATTCATTATTTCAGACATTAAACTGAGCTAGATACTGCAGTGTGTCTGTTGAAATACTTCCTGTCATACCCTCCAATGACTAGCCGTGAAACCTGTTGTTTTTATTTTGTTTTTAAAACTTTTGTTTTTACATACATGTAATATATATCTCAGTGTGAGGCTGAACAGGTGGAGATATAGCATACATTGGTTATGAAGGAAAATTATTTGTCTTTCAATTGATCGTTAGAAATTGAGATTTGTTGAAACTTCAGGAATGGGGCGCCTCCTTAATGAGAGATTTAGATTCAGATATCGACTTCGAAAGAAGTAATATCACAATACAAACTCGATGGGCAACATATTTCCACCCCAAGAAATGAGCTAGTTCACCTGCCCCTCAATGTGCTAACCTGTCTCTCCATCGGAAAGTTAACTGGCGATCAACTGTTTTCAACTCTTCGGTGATGACCTCCATATCTAGTACTGACTATTAAAGTGGTCAATAAGCGGATACCTTTACCTACATCTTATGAATCTCTCTTGTGGTTAAATTGGACGTTATTGAATCGAATGCTGCACATGGAAATCTGACTTTGAGTCCACGAATTCAGCAATAACACCCGTTGGCTTCAAAACTGTTTGCGATATGTTCCAAGGTTATCACTTGATCCTAGTCAGACACGTATTTTGCAGCGGATTTTGTTTCTGCCTGTATGAAAACTATCGAGATATAAATCAGTTTTGTGTGTGACTGCAAATACAGGTCAGTTTCCATGTGATGGGGTATTTTCATAACGACCCTTCTTCACAGAAACGCCAGAGAGATTCCATTCTCAAATTATGTGCGGTGATCAGTGGTTATAAGAGAACTACCAATATGAAAATCAATTGTGTGTTCTAAATAACAAATAAACGTTATATTTGTGTTCTCAGATCCCTAAATTCAAGGAGTGCGGAACTAAGTCAGATTTCTTTGAACTTTCTTGCAGTGTAGCAATTATGGGTCATCATAAATATAACCAAGCTAGACGCTGGTTACAAGGCAATTTTCCACCAGAGCATTGTAATACCAAAGTAAGCACCAAACCAATGTTCTTCACTGTGTATATCTATGGGGGGGGTAATATATCTTGGGCAATATGAATGGAACCAGAATGAAAATAGGTTTACAATTAACCATTGACCATTCCAGAGAAGGAACGTAATGACTAAACACGTGTTGGTGATTTACATCATGGCACGGATCATCGTTTATTTTTAGAGAACAACACGAGGAATTATCGATTTACATTTGAACAGTTTGAATCTTTTCCGCCGGACTATATTTACTTGCCTGGTCTGCAGAAACTTGACTTTGGAAATTGATTTAGTGCTACCTTAACAGAAACCTACATCATGGTATATGTAGAGTAATGCACCCCTATCCCTTCTTATTCAAGGGACGTGATGGTACATACCAATATATCTATCTAAACTTATCATGGGAAGAATCGAATATAATCTGAACTCTAGCTGCCCCCAAAACATTCCACAGAGTCGGACCTGTGGAATGACCTTACCGGTAGTAGCGAGTTATGCAAGACTAGCCACAAAGGAAAGAAAGTCATAGGTAACAAATTCAGTTCATCCATCAGTACAGACAAAGAGATACACTAATAATCGCTATAAGTCATTAGCGTATATATAAACCAAACATTAATCTACTCTTCAATGAGTTCTGGCTCTTCAGACATACCTGGCATCTGCCAACATGGGATCGCTAATTAATAAGCGACGCCTTCGGTCGTTCTATGACATCTATGATTGATTCACAATTATGTATCATTTACCATCACTTGCTGCTCACAACATGATGTTAGAGATGAATTAAATTTATACAGAGAACAGACTTATTCCTTCACATATATGGATCCATGTTTAACCCTTCCTCTATTATATATATTATCCCACTCACTTATAAACGTATATCTCGGAATTATTTAAGTGATGAGCAGCAAAAATGAATAGATGAAAGAAAATAAAAAGTCCAGAAACGTCATATTATTTTGAGGGAATTGTTAAGAAATTAGTTCAACATTAGTTGAACTTATTGTCTGAAGATGTCGTAAGGGATTACTACTCGTCAATGGGTATTTAGAAGAGAGATGGATAAAGGATGATTACCATGAGACCATTCAACTAGCACGCGACTATCTATAACTTCATTCTTTTCGTGCATGTGTTTTCGTACATCCACTGTCCAGTTAAGTAAATATGAGCCTCAATCTGGGCACGATCACCACACATGTTAAAAACAGGTCTGAACTGAATCTAAAACAAGAATAATACTCTACACTCTCTCTATTATACATGTAAATTAATATGTTATTGAAAATAAACACTGTTTACAACAATGCCATTTTAAGTAAATTCATGTGCAAGAATATCTGGAAAATTGGATAAAGGGAGGTACGTTTTTTATTATAATTTTACCATGCTTATTGAACAAAAATCTTTCAATTATCCGAATATTGTCCAGTGAGTGATAATTAATGTACATGTTGCAGGGAATATGTGTTCTAAGGTATACCCAATGTGTCATGATGGACCAAAATACAAAAGTTACCAATTCAACATTGATTAATAGCCAGAAGTGACAATATGTACCCTGGTACCCCGGGGTATATGTTAGTTAAGGGGCATATGTTTTATAAGTGGTACCCAATGTATGTTGTTACCCTGATATTTCAACGAAACAATTAAAAAAATAACCAATTTAACATCAGGTGATCGTTAAAGTAGTTAGAAGTAACCATGTGTATCCTGCGCTCTGTGGGCTGTAAATTCGGTCTGGGATTATGTTTCTAATGTGTACCGAATGTACCCATGTACCCAGGGACCATTGTGGAAACGCATATAAACATAATATCAAGACAGATAGAAATATTGCTTTGAGAGCAGCAAAATATAAAACATGCATGAAATGTTATTAAATTTAATAAGGCTTCGACATATCAGAATATTGAATTATCATAACTTTATTTTGGCGCCTCTTGAACGATAGATAAGATATTTATAATAGTTGATGAATCTGGGCATCAATTTGACAATCGGGCAACCTCCCAAGCAGGCGATCCCTCGCCCAACTGTATCCTCTCTCCATGCACCAACATGGGTGTTCCATTCCAATGTTGACCCTTTCTCTTGAAATATCGTATTGAACTTTGAAGACTCAAAGATCAACCTATTTCTGAGAGTCACCAGACTTAACCCTTTACCCGACAGAACGGCCCTGTGCCAATGCATTCTCTTATATATGCGAGTCGACCATAGGTCGCCTCGCATATATAAGAGAATGCATTGGCTTAACACATATTAAAAATGATAAAATTGTCAAAGAATGTAGAAAAATATTATAAAAAATGTAAGAAAAAATTATAAAATTGTTAAAGAATGTAAGAAAAATGGTAAAAAGTGTTAAAAAAGATTTTCTTTAGGCCAATGCATTCTCTTATATATGCGAGGCGACCTATGGTCGACTGGCATATATAACAGAATGCATTGGCACATGGCATAACTGTAACCATCACAATGTGGTCAATGAATAGGTTCCAATGATATCCATATTTGTATGGTGTTATTGTCTTATTGAGACAGACGGAAGATATTTTAGGCTGTTGAAGCTTTATTTGGGCGTTTTTGGCCGTTTTGTTGGGTAAAGGGTTAAGAGACCTCGGAATTTGTTTTTGAACAATAGGATCAACTCGCGTAGGTTGTTTCTTAACGACAGAAGCATCTGTAACCGTTACCCGCGCTACATGTTTCCTCAACTTGCTTTGCTACATGTAGTGATGTAGTGACGAGATTGGTTTGACTGTGCTTGAGTGCTGTCATCAACACACTCTTTGGTAGACACAATTTCTGAGTTTGTGACCTGTGGAATGGATGGTCGAGGACGAACAATTTTTTGTAGCATATATATATGACAGATGCTTCTCAGCTTCACATGGTTGTATCTTGAACTCATAGTCGCAAATGGATATGAACGATCCATGCAGCATATGAACCTTGCCGTTTTCAACATTTCTTAATATTTGCACAATCCTCATGATCATGACCAGAACTTAAAAGAAAAATCGTGCACATATGGTTTCTTTACTTTTACAGTGTCCCTGGCCATGGCCATACACCTGACATTTAAAACATCGCAATGAGTTTGGAAAATATATGGTTAAATTCATCTTCATATGCCCACCTACAATGTCGGTGTATGTTCGCGCCGACTGGTTGTCATACGACAACTATTCAAAGGAACTTTTTCTCCATGAACATTCTTAGTAAATATACGGAATTATGTAACTCACTATGGTGCTAACTCAGCCAACATCTCAGACTGTGTTCCATGTTCCTACATCGCTCGGATAGTCATAATTTAAATTGAGCATATGTTTCGATTCACATTTCCACTATAGTATGATAGCGATAACGCGGAATTTCATCAGGGAACGCGTAATAAATAGATCAGCATAATATATGCCTATTTTAAATGTAGTTGGCCTGATTTTTCGAGGCCAGTAGCACCCTTTCTTTGGGCATGCACGATATGTGCCAATTTTATAATTCGGCATATTGTATGCCACTTTAATGAAAAGCAGATAATCGCCAACTAGCCCTGCAACCGCCACGGAATACCCTTCGAATTATGGTCGGATCAAAGACTGGTACATAGCTGAAGTGGCGGCCCGTTTAGCCACTGTATATAGCAGCCTCCCGGAACCTATCCACAGTGAGACAGGAGTGAACAGTTCAAGATTGCACCGTTATGAAGACGAAACGCAAATAGACATGACACGACATAAACAACAAACGCGAGAAACACGAGAAACACGAGAAACAGAACACATAACTAGACACCAGAAACAAAATACAACAGATGGCAGAAATGTAATGTCCGGGTCAACTCAACCACCCGTCTTGGAGAGATGTAGGACCACGAACTAAGCCGTATTCGCATGTCCATGCCTCGCGTGATACGGCCGCATTAGTACCACCAAGATTCCTACACCACACCTCGCGGGATGCACCCCACAGCAAACATGCCACATTAGGGGATTCTTACACATCGCAGTGGGGCGGTAAGCCGATTCTACCCGGGGCTCACACGGGGATGTTGTGGGACTGTCTCGTAGACATGTGTGAATGGTTCCGTATCTATGATAACAGAAGTGAAACCACTGACATAACTCTGATTATGAATCCGGTACAAATATAGGTCCTGTGCACATTATATTGCATACAGCGATGATATGACCATACGGTAGAGTAATAACGAACCAAGCTAAACCACTCACATGAGGGTAGCTGTGCCTTTAATTTTTTTCTTTCAAATTAGTTTATAGATTCCCTGGTATTCGCATAAAATAAGAATCACACGAAGCCTATGTTTCATGGGCTGATTCTCAGTAATTGCACTTTGTGCACAACGGTTTGTCGAAAGAATGGACTCCAGTCTTAATTTCGAGTACAAATTAGGCCAATGGTATTTCCGGGTAGTCAGCTGATTGACATCTAGACTATATGGCATAAACTACCAACATCAAGGTGAAAATAGTTATACCTTGACGAGAGGAGAACGGGAACATGTTTAGTGAATTTAAGCAATATATTTCCTGACGCTGGGTGAGCTCTGCGGCTGATATACTATAGGGAGCAACGTGTCAATTTCATAGCTGTTCATTTCATTCATAATGTGTCACCGTGTCGATTTCAACGAAAATCGACGAACAACGTCACCGTGTATCTTTCCCAATTGACTGAGTTCGCCTGAACCTGCATGAATTTATCTTCTACTTTGTTCATAATTATGTGTTTTCCTTCGATTCCAGAAAATAATATTTATGGATTATCACGTGTACGTATGTACTATATAGTCTTATGATAGCAATTAGGCCCACCTTCGCACAATACATTTTGTGATGTCAATCTTATTATATTTCACATCACGAATTTCGATCACTTTTCACTCGCCCACAGGGTGTAGACAGTAGTTACTATACATGTAGTGTCGTTATTTAGTTTGTCTTATTTTCTCAATGAAAGGTAAAATACCGGTTACTATCGATACGAATGCACTTATATTGTAATTCAAAATTCTAATTTAACAAGATTATCCAATTACGACATCAAATCTTTAAGCCCATCGATCTACTGTGCGATAAAAGCGTTCGTACAAATTCAAAACAGCAGCATGTATTAGATAATAATTGGTGACGTCACAAAATCAAAATAGTCAAAATACGACCCATATGTTTTCCATCCAGTTTTAGTGATCGTAATCACGGTCTCTTTGTATACTGTCAGAAACAACGATAAGTCTATCAGTTACTCTTAAATGAGATATCAACTAAATAAGCAGGATGCACTGTTTACCCCGTCCTTGTTATGTTACAGTGTTTATCACCACGTTGATTGCCTTAGTTTTAGCACCCAATACACTGTTGTAAAAATAAACTATGTGTTATTCAACTATGGTGATTACTATATATTTACCACACCAAACACAGTTTTAATTTAACTGTGGTCTATTGCACTATCGTAAATATATGGTATTGGTTTACAACCGTGTTTTGGTGGTATACGATGGCAATGGAGAATTTGATTCCGTATCAATGAAAACTGAAGTGAAACCATAGACATAACTCTGATTTTGAATCCGGTACAAATATAGGTCCTATGCACATTATATTACCTACGATGATATTAATTCCGAATGTTTTCCATCCAGTTTTAGGTATCGTGATCACGGTATCTTTGTATACTGTCAGAACCAACGATAAGTGTATCATTTACTGTTAAATAAGATATCAACTAAAAATGCATTATGTACTGTTTACGCCATCCTTGTTATTTTACTGTGTTTATCACCACGTTGATTGCCTTAGGATTAGCACCCGATACACTGTTTTTTTTAAATAAACTATGCGTTATTCATCTATGGTGATTACTATATATTTACAACACCAAGCACAGTTTTAATTTAACTATGGTCTATTGCACTATCGTAAACATATGGTATTGGTTTACAACCGTGTTTTTTGTGGTATACGATGGTTCTGGAGAATTGTTGGTGTAATCAAAGAGGGATAACTCTATGGGGACAACGTGGTAGACCAAGTGCATTATTTGTGGCAGCATCTTATATGCTAATATTTTACACGGAAACGTCAAATAATCTTCCAAAATAACATTGATCACACCTCAGCCTGTGTCTGTAAATATAACGCTTTTCAATGGTGATGTCAACTGTAATTATTTGTTCATGGCGGAAGCATACAAAGCCGCAGTTATTATATAGAAGATCTAATGAATCTGAACGTAAGTATGTGTCATCTTCGTGTTCTCATCATCATCATCATAATCAATTGTTTATACATTCTTTAACAATTTTTATCATTTCTTATCATTTGTTTTTACATTCTTCAACAATTTTGATTATTATTTTGTTCTACGTTCTTCATCAATTTTTAGCACTTTTTCTCACATTCTTTAACAATTCTTATCATTGTTATCATTGATTCTTACATTCTTCAGCAATTTTATCATTTTTTTTTTATAATATTGATTCTTTGGTCAATTTTTAACATTTGTTCTTACATTCTTTATCATTCTTGTTATCATTTATTATAATTTTTTCTTATAATCAATTTTATCATTTTTTAATAATTTGTTCTTACATCCTTTATAAATTTTTAACATTTGTTCGTACATTCTTTAACAATTTTTTTAATTTCTTATCATTTTTTCTTACATTCTTCAACAATTTTATCATTTTGTTATAATTATTATCAATATTTATCATTATTTCTTACATTATATAACAATTTTTTTTATAATTTTTTTTCATTTTTGTTTTACAGATTTTAACAATTATGAAAAATAATATAAAATTTGTTAGGCCAATGCATTCCCTTATATATGCGAGGCGACCTATGAGAGACTCGCATATATAAAAGAATGCATTGGCACAGGGTTTTGGAAAAAAATCAGCAAGCTCCAGTCACGTAAGAGTTACCATTTCCATATCATCATCATCATCTTCATTATCATCATCATATTCAGCGGAACAAGTTCTAAGACTTCTCGTTCCAGTAACATTTACAAATTGTTTAAGAATATTGTCATTATCATTCAAGAGAGTCATCGAAAAGTATATCACATCATACACATGCTAGTCGATATATGTTTTGAATAGTTATGTACATCCAGCAGAAACGATGAAATATGGTAGTGAATGAGACCCCCCCCCCCCACCGAATCGTCTGAAGTTGAGTGGCATTGGAAATAATATTTAGGTTTGGTTGAGAATTTTTATTGATCTCATTTTAACATAGAGATATATGTCACTTACACGAACTAGCTTAAAGTTGACATCTTATGATATTTACGTGTTCCTATATAAATATGAAGCGTGTAGAGTAAGAAATACGTCTGTGTACACTTTCATTGAGAGTGTATTTGAGATACTAGAAGATGTGTCCATGCGCGAGTTATGACAACATGTTTCAATCATGGTTTTCCCTAAACCGTATTTTGTCGGGTGGTTGTTCCTGGACCGCTGCATAGCATTGGTTGAACGGATGGGGTAACGTAAATTAATGTCTATGTACATGTCTTTGTAGTGTTTCTTTTGAACAATAAACGCTGACCGACGATGGCTGGACTCGATTGCTTTAGTAGTTTGTTATCATTATGGTAGAATTGGGAATACTTCAATAATTTGAATCTAGAAGTTGCCAGCTCGTTCAGCAATATTTAGGATTATCTATTCAGAAATGGGTCCTCTATAGAAGCTTAAGGCGACGAATTAGAATGAACTGATCGATTTATTCAACAATGCCATCAATCGTGAACGCTCCAGTAGAGTAGAAATATACAGGATACCAAACCCTGATAATTTTCATTGATCTCATTTTAACATAGAGAGATATGTCACTGTTATACAAAATAGCTTAAAGTTCATATCTGATATTTACGTGTTCCGAATATAGATATGAAACGTGTAGAGTAAGACATTTGTCTGTAAAATTCCATTGAGATTGTATTTCTGACTCTAGAAAATGTGTCCATGCGAGTTTTCGGATAACACGTTTCCATCATGGTTTTCCCTAAACAGTTTTTGTTTTCGGTTGGATGTTCCTGGACCGCTGCATATAATTGGTAGAATAGATGGATGGGGTAACATGAATTCATGCTTATGTACATGTCTTTGTGTTGTTTCTTCTGAACAATAAACGCTGACCGACGATGGCTGGACTCGATTGCTTTAGTAGTTTGTTATCATTATGGTAGAATTGGGAATACTTCAATACTATGAATCTAGAAGTTGCCAGCTCGTTCAGCAATATTTAGGATTATCTATTCAGAAATGGGTCCTCTATAGAAGCTTAACGCCCTGAAGTTAGAAAGAACTGATCAATTTATTCAACAATGTCATGAATCATGAACGCTCCAGTAGAGGAGAATTATACAGGATACCAAACCCTGAGAATTTTCATTGATCTCATTTTAACATAGAGAGATATGTCACTGTTATACAAAATAGCTTAAAGTTCATATCTGATATTTACGTGTTCCTATATAGATATGAAATGTGTAGAGTAAGACATTTGTCTGTAAAATTCCATTGAAATTGTATTTCTGACACTAGAAGATGTGTCCATGCGAGTGTTCGGATAACACGTTTCCATCATGGTTTTCCCTAAACGGTTTTTGTTTTCGGTTGGATGTTCCTGGACCGCTGCATATAATTGGTAGAATAGATGGATGGGGTAACATGAATTCATGTTTATGTACATGTCTTTGTATTGTTTCTTCTGAACAATAAACGCTGACCAACGACGGCCTACCTCGATTGCTTTAGTAGTTTGTTATCATTATGGTATAATTGGGAATACTTCAATAATATGAATCTAGAAGTGGCTAGCTCGTTCAGCTATATTAGGATTATCTCTTCAGAAATGCGTCCTCTATAGAAGCTTAACTCCCTGAAGTTAGAAAGAACTGATCAATTTATTCAACAATGTCATGAATCTTATGAACGCTCTAGTAGAGGAGAAATATGCGGGATACAAAAACCTGAATTTGGTTAGGAATATTACATATCCGTGGACAAGCAACTGTTCATTACCAACATACAAATGTAGGTGTATTAGTAAACCCTGTGATGATCGAATATGTCGACTGTACATATAACGGCCACAAAACTCATTATATATTTTAATTTCAATCACTGTCAACATAATAGGCTTGCTCATAGCATCGCTACCATTGGAAACGTTTTTCATAGTTGATAATAGAGCGATGATTTTGGGATTACGCTGTAAACGAACGAGTTTCGTTCGAACTCGACAACATTTATAGAAGAAATTTTGACAATTATTAACAGCGCCATTAGTTGCTATCATGTAATATTTATCTCTACAGTGCACATGACAACTGATATTCATCACCTAAAATGTCTTGAAAATCGAAAGGACCATGAAAATATATTGCGAATATGATCTAATAATTTGTCGTTTCTTCAAAAGTCAATTTAAAAATATTACACATCACAGAATGTCCGTATATGAAGTACGTCATTTAAGATGGTAATTTGACTTCAAACAACTATGGCATTAAATCAGTTTGGTGTTAACTGGGACATACATACAACGTTTCCCAGTAATTCGAGAATAGGCTTGAAAATATTCATGCTAGGTTTGCTTTGACAAGCGAATAAGTGCAAATGAATTGCGCTAAAGTCCAGCTATCAATATATGTGACATCATGGGTGCGGGACGTTTCGGCACCCAGTTTTCAAGACGTTTCGGCACATGGTTTTGGCGGCACTTGGTTGTTTCGAACCCAAGTACTTGGACGTTTCGGCACTTCGTCGAAGATATTTCGGCACATTTATTTTTAACATAACTAGTATACAGTCGAGCATTTTTAGATGAAACAATGTCTTCTTCGTCCCATAATACAAAGGCGAAAGAAATGTTTAGCGCATTTCGTTTGAATAATGATTTTCGCAATGTTATCTCGTTGTGTTATGAAAAGTGCGACTAATTTCACAACATTTTACCTCTTATATATGGCTCAATATAGTTTCTTATCGTTCTCTGATTATACCTTCAATAGGAGCTGGCAATAACAAGAGTAAACCAATTAACAGCTTACCGCTCTTTAAAATGTGTTTTCATTGTGGCACGTACCATAAAAAGGAATAATGAATATAAGTCCACTAACGGCTTATTTCAGAGTCAATATGAACCTATTTGTATGTTATATGTTGATTGTGAGCCTATTTGACCAATGTTATGTTGGAGAATGAGTTAAGTTTATTATGGCACTTAAATATAATGGTGACCAGGGTCCCAATTTGAAGTAAGATAACTTTGGTAAGGCTAAAATCGTGCCATGTGCAGTGCATACATGTATATCTTACATCACATGCATCTGCAATACAAATCGCACAATGTATAACATCTTGCGCAGCCTACCAATTTACAGATCCGGGGAAACAGTACCCACTGGGACGCAAATATATTGACAACAGTGGGATGGGACGTAAACAATTGATACATGGCTGGGAATATCAATATATATATTCATTGGATCGAAATTGGTATCAGATTGCCAATCGGAATACAGGGAGCTGATCACGCGACTAGCGTGGGCGATGGTGGAAAGGAACCGCATACCTTCATATTGGAACTCATTAGTGTGGAATCACTGACCAGGATTTCAGTTGTGGATCATTAGAGTGGAATCACTGACCAGAATTTCAGTTGTGGATCATTAGTGTGGAATCACTTACCAGGATTTCCAGTGAGGAACTGTTCTTGGGATTGTTTAGTGACTGTCATAGTTATTGTTTGGTATTGAAGGTAAGAAATCAAATGAATATATACATGTCAAAAAGCGTGAGTCACTGATTCAGTATGGGAATTTTTATAGTTTCGAAGTGTGCGTGAATATAAAAAGCTTGGAAATCACGGGTAAGAAAGCTTTCCAAAACCGAAAATATTAATCGGGTTTGGGGTTAATAAGGTTTGTCTGTCTACATTATGTCTGCTATACAAATTAACGGATACATCTATATGGTTCCACGGCAGTCTAACAAGTGTAACTTTTACCAGGAAGATAATGTTAAATAAACAAACACAAATAGTTAAAAAGTCGCACTGTCGGAGTCAGTTATGGAAAGGGCAGCTCTCAAAAAATTTGATGAAAATTTGTTTGTCGCCAATTTTGACCATTTTACAGTCAACATAGGTTTTCGTAAGAAAGTAAAATGGCTTAAACATATTCGTCATATAAGTTTACCCATATAATCTTGGTGGTTCAAAAATGTGATGGATGTCAAGAACAAGAGGAGAATGCCTGCAAAGTACATAAAAGAAGAGGGAATATATTAGGGCCAGTGTTCCAATCATATGCGGATACTGTCTGCGTGTTTTTGTCAAAATTTATAGTCGGAAAGCAAGGTCCTGGAGAGACTTAAAACGATTTCTGAGAAGTAATTTGGAACGTACACGTCGAATGAAGATAATTAA
Source organism: Siphonodentalium dalli (assembly GCA_032622095.1). Lineage (NCBI taxonomy): Eukaryota > Metazoa > Mollusca > Scaphopoda > Gadilida > Siphonodentaliidae > Siphonodentalium > Siphonodentalium dalli. Next base: position 203,642,753 of record CP136067.1, read on the forward strand.
AATCAAAGAATCCTAAAAAATGTAATTTAAGGAAAAGGGTAAAACTTAAAAATTTAAAGACCAAGGAGGTAAAATTTTGAAAAGTCAAAAGATAATATAAACCAATAGGATCATCCTAACGGAGAGGGCGCTGACTTGTGCCATATCAACACACACTCTTCTGCCTGTTCAAGTTACAGGACCCTCTGGGCCGACCATGTAGGACATAAATGTATAAACTGCAAAATCCTAGTATCGAAGGGTGGTACATATTTAAAAAAAACAAAAATTGCGCTGTTTGACTGGCCGCGGAGAGGTACAAGGAACCACATGGCATGAGAAGAATTTGAACGATGCACTTGAAAACTAAAAATCTATGCATCTAGAGGCCTAATTCAATAAAAATTGAGGCCTCATTTTTAATAGACTAGCAGTTTGTAATGGCGACCGGAGAATGTCCAAGACCCTTCGGCCTGTTGGGAAAACATTTTAAAATCTGAATCTGAAAACTGCAAAATCCTAAAAAAAAACTAGACTGGTCTCAATCGCTACAGGTGTTGGCAACTTCCAACCTGACACCGGCCTAAGGTTTGATAATTTCCAACTTATTTCGGTCTAAATGTTCTAACCGTAAGTAAGAAAATGTTGGTTTATAACAAGTTCCCCACTAATTACTGACTGAAAACCAAACAACGAGACCAATTCCAATATTCGGTGTGAAATTTCCAACAAATGTTATGTCAGGTATGAACATTCTAACTATTCGATTTTTTACCAAAGTTTTGGGTGGCACACCACAACCAACACATATTGTCCCCACGTCCGTGTTTGTCAATCGAGTTTACATGTCATTTTCTTATGTTAGAATATATTATGTTGGTGCTATAAGGGTCGTGAGTCCACATTTCACAAAGAACACAATGTTCGTTTGCGGGAAGGAAGAGAGAGATAGAGTTGTAGTCTATAGACGCATGACGGACACAGTCTGAAATCACTCAATATAATTTTTTGGATTGACATTCAAATTACGTTATTAACAACGTAATATCAACCATTCCTTCAAATACGATTGCTGTACAACAGTACATACTAGCCCACCACAAAGTTAACATAACGACCATTGCAAAGACAGCGTGAACGCCGTGTGATGATAACGCCCCCAGTTGGGGGCAGTCTAGACAGTTTGACCTACATTCTCTGCAGTACATGGAGTTTGACCTATATTCTCCGCAGTACTCAGTCTAGGCAGTTTGACCTAGGTCATCATAGGTCATGACCTACTTTCTCGCTAATTTACATAATCCTAGGTCATCATATGTCATGACCTATTTGAGGTCAGGTGCTAGATGATATGTAGGGCACCGCTTTCGGTCCACCATCGTATAATGAACGGAATATTATCTACATGTATATCACGTGATGATCTCGTTGGGGTAGCTTCAGTCTTGAAGGCACACTAGGCTCTCACTGGGGATGATTATTAAAGTGACACTCACTATGGATGAATGTTAAAGTAACACATGGTGCACACTGTGGGATAATGTTAAAGTGACACTCGCATTGAAAACTTCAAAAAATTCAAAACTTCAAAAATTTCAAAAACTTCAAAAATTTCAAAAACTTTAAAAGTTTCAAAAACTTCAAAAATTTCTCAAATTTCCAAAATCTCAAAAAATTTCAAAAAACTTTAAAAACTTCAAAATACTCAAAAATTTCAAAAAACTTAAAAAACTTTTCAAAAAGAAACAAAAATGAAAAACTTTAAAAAAAATTCATAAATTAAAAAAATATGAAAAACTTAAAAAACTTCAACTTTTTCTAAAATTCAAAAATAATTTAAAATTAAATTAAAATTAACGGTCTTTTAATATATCTAACCCACTGCCACTTCTGAGGGTTCCACACTACACCTGAGGGGATATTGAGTGGTCTACACACGTCTCCTAAACCCTAGAATAAGATCCAGCCCATAAGAAACTATGCCTCCTGCAATGCCTGTCATTCGAATCTGACGCAATCCCTACTTCTGGCGCAATGCCTGAGTCATTCGAATCTGGCGCAATCCCTACTTCCGGCGCAACGCCTGAGTCATTGGAATCTGACGCAATCCCTCGTGAAACCTACCGGCTGACTCCACACCCATCGGCTAAGCGTTGTATCACATGCTTATTATTTGATCATATCGTGGAAATTCAATGTTTTGTCATGACTCATGAGATATAACCCATATCCACTGAAAAAGGGTGGATATCCTCTATTTATTCATAATTTTCTTTGTTATCTTTTTTTTTTTATCCCTCTTTTTTATCTACCACTTCCTGTTTTTATTCGCTCTTCTTTTTCTTACAACTTCTAATCCCTCATAATCTTCGAATATCCACTTTCATCTCCAAGTTTTTGTAAAAATTCCTTGTTTAGTAGCACCTCCAGATGGGCTCTATAGAATTTGAACGAAGCATCCATCTTGGATATTACTCTTTCTATGACTAAATCCGTTAGCACGCTCTACAGATGTCATATAGGTAGCACGCTCTACATATGTCATATAGGCCTCTTCACATCTTGTTTTCCATAATTTATTCATTCCTAATCGCTCCATTGACTGTAACAAATTAAATTACCCCCTCCCCCTGTATTGAGAATACATCCTTGATTATTAATATTTCCTCCGTTCATGGTGTGCATGTTCCTTTGTGACATCTTTGCTAATGTGAAGCCACACCTATTATATATATATATATATATACAACTTTAAAAGCCCGCGAAAATATTACTCATATTATAGACTTCCCTTTGAAGACCTTTGTATGTGACAATGATCCGTAATATTGTTTCTAAGTGACACTGGCCAGTGAAACTGATACTACGGGTATGAACTAGCCAACTTCACATCGTAACAATAATAAAAGGGACACTTCATCTATATCAGTCTCAAAACGTGTTGGTACACATCTGTGTGGAAACTAAAACCAATCACTCTTCGTCCGTCATCCGTACATAATTGTAATATAATTTTCTCAGAAACCACGGGTTCCCTTTGGCTGAAATTTGGTCTCAACATGGGATCAGAAATTATCCATGGAAGACAACAGTGTCCGTGTGGGGAGAAGCTTCGTAGTGTTTCGCTGTCGCCATGGTGTTTGTTTGGGTATAGGCATGGGTGGTGAGTGTGGTTCTCATATGGTCTGAACTAGCCTTTACTGACTGAGGTCATTTAGTGCACATGTCATCACTTCACTGATAACCATTATATGGTCAAATCCCAACACTATCAAACGCAATGTTTCAATAATGGGTTTTCTTAAAATTTTGACTAAATATTGGTTATATTATACGCATCAGCGATCCTTCTTAATAACGCTCTGTATATTTTCAAACGCATTGCACTAAATGGGTTTGGAATAGCCACACAGGAAAGGAGAAACTGAGGTCCTAGGTAGGTCGACTGCATATAGCAGTATATATGGGGTACAGACATGGACAGCAATGGGTTCCTCGTGGCTTCTGGTCTACACATGACATATTAAAGTTAACCACACCCATCGGCGCGCCTTTATTGGGCTATGAAGCGCCATACAGGCTCGAATCATGGCCTTCGCCATGTGTTTCTATTTGAACCCACATTAGTAACTAAATAAAATCTTTCTCTCCAGGTTGTTTCACGCCATAACCTTGATTTGGAAAGCTTGAAGGGCTAATTAAGCTTCAATTTAAATCCCAACATTATTTGAAGAACGTATCTGGTTAAACATGTCCACCATAGTAAGCTCATTTAATTCAAAGAGCTTCACACATAGTCCCACTAGTAATGATGTGTCGTTATTTACTGCAGAAATGGTCATATAGAATACAATACAACACATTTTGGTCACATACCTTAAAGGTGCACGTCACTTTCGCAAGATATCTAACTGACCATGTATAAAATGGAATGACATGTCGTGTATCAAATGTATAATCAGTTCCAGTATTTCGTCCATAAGGCAGTTTTGGTTGTAACATCATTGTGTATGACGGTTCATTCATATGATACCTTAGCGGTTGCACACGATACTGTCTGTTGTATTTTATGTCTTATATCATGTATATTACTTGCTCCATGGATGGTAGGAGTATGGCATTGGTGTCTGGTTCTTCGATGTATTCTAGTCATAGTTCATTCATATTATTACTCTAAAATCTCCATTAAATGGAGAAACTAAAGAGCCCATATTATGTAGACTAGTGTATAAATACTTACTTCATGCATTATTTTCATCAATTATATGTATTATAACTCCCATCAAGATAGGCTGTTATACAGAGTAAACAAAGCATGCACCAAGTGACAGTCTGTACCAAGTGGCAGTCTCATGTCACGAAAGGCCTACTATGTGGACACATGTTCTTATCAAAACGCTCTATTATGTAGGGGGTTATCAACCATTGGTCTGGAAAAGGCATACGAGCGGAACGCGTGTATACACATTTATTCGATGTACTCTTTAATCTTTGATTTCTCTTTATTGTCGTTAATTTATAGCATTATTAGTAGGAATCTAAACTCGCCGTTATATTGAGAAAATAATGCGTCAATACCAGTCAATACTGCTTTATTGGCGGTAAATGAAATTATTGAATCATGTATCGCAGCTAAACAAGCGAGACAACTGATCACAACACAAAAATTAGTAATATTTTTGAAGCCTTGAGTGGTTTGTAATACACAGTGTAAATTTTCATTATTGCTACCATTTAAGGAAACATGCCCCCGATAGGGCTACTATGCGAACACATGTCTATATTAATTTCACATATTCCTTACCGTTCATTCATATATACGCCAAGCTCTCTGTTAATACAGAGGCATCAAAACATTGGTCTGGAAAAGACCTACTATGTGGATGCGTGTATACATATTTACTTGATGTATTCTTTAATCGTTCATTTCTCTTTATCATCGTTCATTTATAGCATTATTAGAAGAAATTTAGTCTAAAATCTCCATTACATGGAGACAATAAAGAGCCCATATGGTGTAGACTAATGCATAAATACTTCATGTATTCTTTTCACCAATTATATGTATTGTACATCCTATACATTTAGTCTGTTATACAGAGGAAACAACGCATGTACTACGTGGCAGTTTCATATGACGATAAGACCTACTATGTGAACACATGTGCATATTAATTTCACATATTCTTCTCAAAACGCTCTATTTTATACGGGGGTATCAAACATTGGTCTGGAAAAGGCCTGCTATGTGGACGCGTGTATACATATTGACTTCATATATGCATTCATAGTTCATTTCTCTTAATTGTCGTTCATTTAATAGCATTATTAGTAGAAATATAGTCTAAAACCGTCGGTATATGGATAATATATAGCGTCAATACTGTTTTATTGTTGGTAACTCAAATTATTGCATCATGTATCGCAACTAAACAAGCGAGACAACTCATAAATTCTTAATAGTTCTGATGTCTATGGCAGTTCACAGAGTGTATATTTTTCATTGTTGTTACCATTTTAGTGCATAAATTACTGATTTCTGTGTAAGAACGCTGGTCTCCATTGTTGTTATGATTGTGCCTATACCTGTCCATATTCTTAAAGCAAGTACGGTACCTCTATGTGATATGATGTATAAAAATTTCCATTTTCACAGGTAAATCACGTATAAACGCTCTTTAATGTATAGTTAAACTGAGTTTTCACATGCAGGGCTATGTCTTTGTGGACTATATACGTGGTATACTTCAGTATATACACGAAGTGAATGTGTTCTAAGTATGCGTATCTGATTTATGTATACGTCCGTGTTTCTTAAAGCAAATCCAATACATATTAGTGCGTTATATTATGATGTACATTAAGTGCCCTTTTCACTGTTAAATCAAGTAAAAAAGCCCTCTACTATAGTTAACTATTCAGTTCCACATACGCTATAAGCTCTATGGTGGTCCGGTGTGTCTTATCAATATGCCATTATATGCACGAATGTAATGTGTTCAAATATGTGGGTTATGATGTATACTTTAATGTTAAAGTATATAAGCACTCTTTAAGATGTGCATATGCAGAATGTTGCCTCTTTACACTGACAGAAAAAAAAAGGAATATATAATTTTGAATACTACTCTTCATAAAACGTTAGAAAACCATAATCTAACAACTAATATCGAAGAACAATGTAATTACTTGATAAGCATTGTAAATATTTCGTCTGTTTTAAATAAAATGGAAATATTTCGTCTATTTGAAATACAGTTGGAAGCAACAATCAAGTATTTAAATGAAATTTGGACCAAAATCTTATAATTTGAGAAAACGTATATAATTTCTATCGAAGTCTTATAATAAAGGAAGGCTTTGTGCGAATCCATTCGGTCTAATGTGTGAATGTGTTCATCATCGCAAATATAATGATGCAGAAATGAATATTTCCTAGAAAAATGTTAACATAGCTTGTATTTAACCGAAATAATATAGCATTTGAGTTAAAATGTTTCATATTAGGACCATAACGAACCAATGCATGAAAATACAATATTTTGTTTTTCATTCTCGATCAAAATAATGCAGGGTTGTCAATTATCAACAAAAAACAAATACTTTGAAACAAAAACGATGACATAAGAACGAATATCCAAGAGCTAGTGTGAAAATAACCCTCACATTTATAAAAAAAAAAGCAATAAAAATTAAGTTTTCGAGTAAGTCCTTCATAATTATTGAATGTTTTTGTCTATGTTGGATCAAATTTGACACAAAAATCAATTAGCTCACTAACAGTTCGCGCAATATCTCATATTTTGAGAAAACGTTTGCAATTTTAGACAACAATATTGCTAGTGAAGGTGAATATTTCATCCTGGAACTCATGAAATATGATAAAAATAGATGTAAAGACACTTCACGAGACCTCATATCTTTGAGTTATGAACATAAAGTCATCTCATAGTGCCAATGTACCCCATAATTTGGTCAGGAGAAATATGTATTTCATATTTGACCCTTCATCTATGGTAAAAAATGAATTAAGGGACATGGGAGTGGTGTCCTAGACATTAACCTAGAGCATAAATTGACTCAATTTTGCAATTTTAGGCAACATTCTTGCCAGGGAAAGTGTATATTTCATGTTGGAACTCATCAAATGTGATAAACATGCATCAAAAGGCACTTACTGAGCTCTGATGACTTTGAGTTATGACAACAACGGCATCTCATACTAGATTGTAAGCCATAATTTGGTCAGGAAAAGTGTAAATTTCATATTTTATCCTACATGTGTTTTAACAATCAATGTAATTACACCCCATCGGTCGCCTAGACACAGCGTAAATGTTCTCAAGTTTTCAACTGTAGGCCACAATGTCGGCAGTGAAGGTAAACATTTCATGTTGGAACCCATGAAATGTGATAAAATGGATAAAAAGACACTTCATGAGTACTTATGACTGAGTTATGAACATAAAGGGACCTCATAGTGTATTGTAGGTCATAATTTGGTCATTGGGTCCCTAGAGATCAATCCACAGTCCATATGTAGTCCATATGCAATTTTATTATTACATTCCATGCTGGAACTCATGAAATATGATAAAAATAGATGAAAAGACACTTTCTGAGGCCTTGGTCAGGAGAAATGTGTATTGTATTTTGACCCTTGATGCGTGGTAGCAATCAATGAAATTACACCCCATGGTATCCTCAGATATGAAGCAACATCATAAATGCACTCAGTTTTGGCAATTTAGAAAACATTGTTGATAGGGAAGTTGTACATGTCATGTTGGAACTGGTGAAATGTGATAATAATTGATCAAAAGACACTCGATGAGCCCTGATGGGTTTCAATTATGGTCATAAAGGCATCTGATAGTGTCATTATACAACGGGGAAATTTGTGAAGCGCTAACAAAGCGTATATACACGGTGTTATACGATCCAAAATGATCCTGATATAAGAAATGCAATCTAGATCATACTCAGTATCTTCGTATCGACTGAATATATCGTTATTCGATGGTGTTTCCGACATACCTCCGTCTTTACTTTTCTTATGCCTTTGTGAATTGTAGTTCGTCGATAATATATTTCTGCACAAATGGCACCCGTGTATTGTCTCGAATCATGGGAAGAACTATCGTCCTTATACCAGCGAAAAGATGAGCGAATATGGTGTGGTATTATAAACTCGCCGCCTTCGTACCTCTATTTATCGTTTAGAGTTAATGTTCTTAGATAAAAAATTGGCGCGCGTGCGGCCCCCCTCATCCCCACTGCCGCCGCGCCAATTTTTTATCTAAGAACATTAACTCTAAACGATAAATAGAGGTACGAAGGCGGCGAGTTTATAATACCACACCATATTCGCTCATCTTTTCGCTGGTATAAGGACGATAGTTCTTCCCATGATTCGAGACAATACACGGGTGCCATTTGTGCAGAAATATATTATCGACGAACTACAATTCACAAAGGCATAAGAAAAGTAAAGACGGAGGTATGTCGGAAACACCATCGAATAACGATATATTCAGTCGATACGAAGATACTGAGTATGATCTAGATTGCATTTCTTATATCAGGATCATTTTGGATCGTATAACACCGTGTAGATACGCTTTGTTAGCGCTTCACAAATTTCCCCGTTGTATAATGACACTATCAGATGCCTTTATGGCCATAATTGAAACCCATCAGGGCTCATCGAGTGTCTTTTGATCAATTATTATCACATTTCACCAGTTCCAACATGACATGTACAACTTCCCTATCAACAATGTTTTCTAAATTGCCAAAACTGAGTGCATTTATGATGTTGCTTCATATCTGAGGATACCATGGGGTGTAATTTCATTGATTGCTACCACGCATCAAGGGTCAAAATACAATACACATTTCTCCTGACCAAGGCCTCAGAAAGTGTCTTTTCATCTATTTTTATCATATTTCATGAGTTCCAGCATGGAATGTAATAATAAAATTGCATATGGACTACATATGGACTGTGGATTGATCTCTAGGGACCCAATGACCAAATTATGACCTACAATACACTATGAGGTCCCTTTATGTTCATAACTCAGTCATAAGTACTCATGAAGTGTCTTTTTATCCATTTTATCACATTTCATGGGTTCCAACATGAAATGTTTACCTTCACTGCCGACATTGTGGCCTACAGTTGAAAACTTGAGAACATTTACGCTGTGTCTAGGCGACCGATGGGGTGTAATTACATTGATTGTTAAAACACATGTAGGATAAAATATGAAATTTACACTTTTCCTGACCAAATTATGGCTTACAATCTAGTATGAGATGCCGTTGTTGTCATAACTCAAAGTCATCAGAGCTCAGTAAGTGCCTTTTGATGCATGTTTATCACATTTGATGAGTTCCAACATGAAATATACACTTTCCCTGGCAAGAATGTTGCCTAAAATTGCAAAATTGAGTCAATTTATGCTCTAGGTTAATGTCTAGGACACCACTCCCATGTCCCTTAATTCATTTTTTACCATAGATGAAGGGTCAAATATGAAATACATATTTCTCCTGACCAAATTATGGGGTACATTGGCACTATGAGATGACTTTATGTTCATAACTCAAAGATATGAGGTCTCGTGAAGTGTCTTTACATCTATTTTTATCATATTTCATGAGTTCCAGGATGAAATATTCACCTTCACTAGCAATATTGTTGTCTAAAATTGCAAACGTTTTCTCAAAATATGAGATATTGCGCGAACTGTTAGTGAGCTAATTGATTTTTGTGTCAAATTTGATCCAACATAGACAAAAACATTCAATAATTATGAAGGACTTACTCGAAAACTTAATTTTTATTGCTTTTTTTTTTATAAATGTGAGGGTTATTTTCACACTAGCTCTTGGATATTCGTTCTTATGTCATCGTTTTTGTTTCAAAGTATTTGTTTTTTGTTGATAATTGACAACCCTGCATTATTTTGATCGAGAATGAAAAACAAAATATTGTATTTTCATGCATTGGTTCGTTATGGTCCTAATATGAAACATTTTAACTCAAATGCTATATTATTTCGGTTAAATACAAGCTATGTTAACATTTTTCTAGGAAATATTCATTTCTGCATCATTATATTTGCGATGATGAACACATTCACACATTAGACCGAATGGATTCGCACAAAGCCTTCCTTTATTATAAGACTTCGATAGAAATTATATACGTTTTCTCAAATTATAAGATTTTGGTCCAAATTTCATTTAAATACTTGATTGTTGCTTCCAACTGTATTTCAAATAGACGAAATATTTCCATTTTATTTAAAACAGACGAAATATCTACAATGCTTATCAAGTAATTACATTGTTCTTCGATATTAGTTGTTAGATTATGGTTTTCTAACGTTTTATGAAGAGTAGTATTCAAAATTATATATTCCTTTTTTTTTCTGTCAGTGTAAAGAGGCAACATTCTGCATATGCACATCTTAAAGAGTGCTTATATACTTTAACATTAAAGTATACATCATAACCCACATATTTGAACACATTACATTCGTGCATATAATGGCATATTGATAAGACACACCGGACCACCATAGAGCTTATAGCGTATGTGGAACTGAATAGTTAACTATAGTAGAGGGCTTTTTTACTTGATTTAACAGTGAAAAGGGCACTTAATGTACATCATAATATAACGCACTAATATGTATTGGATTTGCTTTAAGAAACACGGACGTATACATAAATCAGATACGCATACTTAGAACACATTCACTTCGTGTATATACTGAAGTATACCACGTATATAGTCCACAAAGACATAGCCCTGCATGTGAAAACTCAGTTTAACTATACATTAAAGAGCGTTTATACGTGATTTACCTGTGAAAATGGAAATTTTTATACATCATATCACATAGAGGTACCGTACTTGCTTTAAGAATATGGACAGGTATAGGCACAATCATAACAACAATGGAGACCAGCGTTCTTACACAGAAATCAGTAATTTATGCACTAAAATGGTAACAACAATGAAAAATATACACTCTGTGAACTGCCATAGACATCAGAACTATTAAGAATTTATGAGTTGTCTCGCTTGTTTAGTTGCGATACATGATGCAATAATTTGAGTTACCAACAATAAAACAGTATTGACGCTATATATTATCCATATACCGACGGTTTTAGACTATATTTCTACTAATAATGCTATTAAATGAACGACAATTAAGAGAAATGAACTATGAATGCATATATGAAGTCAATATGTATACACGCGTCCACATAGCAGGCCTTTTCCAGACCAATGTTTGATACCCCCGTATAAAATAGAGCGTTTTGAGAAGAATATGTGAAATTAATATGCACATGTGTTCACATAGTAGGTCTTATCGTCATATGAAACTGCCACGTAGTACATGCGTTGTTTCCTCTGTATAACAGACTAAATGTATAGGATGTACAATACATATAATTGGTGAAAAGAATACATGAAGTATTTATGCATTAGTCTACACCATATGGGCTCTTTATTGTCTCCATGTAATGGAGATTTTAGACTAAATTTCTTCTAATAATGCTATAAATGAACGATGATAAAGAGAAATGAACGATTAAAGAATACATCAAGTAAATATGTATACACGCATCCACATAGTAGGTCTTTTCCAGACCAATGTTTTGATGCCTCTGTATTAACAGAGAGCTTGGCGTATATATGAATGAACGGTAAGGAATATGTGAAATTAATATAGACATGTGTTCGCATAGTAGCCCTATCGGGGGCATGTTTCCTTAAATGGTAGCAATAATGAAAATTTACACTGTGTATTACAAACCACTCAAGGCTTCAAAAATATTACTAATTTTTGTGTTGTGATCAGTTGTCTCGCTTGTTTAGCTGCGATACATGATTCAATAATTTCATTTACCGCCAATAAAGCAGTATTGACTGGTATTGACGCATTATTTTCTCAATATAACGGCGAGTTTAGATTCCTACTAATAATGCTATAAATTAACGACAATAAAGAGAAATCAAAGATTAAAGAGTACATCGAATAAATGTGTATACACGCGTTCCGCTCGTATGCCTTTTCCAGACCAATGGTTGATAACCCCCTACATAATAGAGCGTTTTGATAAGAACATGTGTCCACATAGTAGGCCTTTCGTGACATGAGACTGCCACTTGGTACAGACTGTCACTTGGTGCATGCTTTGTTTACTCTGTATAACAGCCTATCTTGATGGGAGTTATAATACATATAATTGATGAAAATAATGCATGAAGTAAGTATTTATACACTAGTCTACATAATATGGGCTCTTTAGTTTCTCCATTTAATGGAGATTTTAGAGTAATAATATGAATGAACTATGACTAGAATACATCGAAGAACCAGACACCAATGCCATACTCCTACCATCCATGGAGCAAGTAATATACATGATATAAGACATAAAATACAACAGACAGTATCGTGTGCAACCGCTAAGGTATCATATGAATGAACCGTCATACACAATGATGTTACAACCAAAACTGCCTTATGGACGAAATACTGGAACTGATTATACATTTGATACACGACATGTCATTCCATTTTATACATGGTCAGTTAGATATCTTGCGAAAGTGACGTGCACCTTTAAGGTATGTGACCAAAATGTGTTGTATTGTATTCTATATGACCATTTCTGCAGTAAATAACGACACATCATTACTAGTGGGACTATGTGTGAAGCTCTTTGAATTAAATGAGCTTACTATGGTGGACATGTTTAACCAGATACGTTCTTCAAATAATGTTGGGATTTAAATTGAAGCTTAATTAGCCCTTCAAGCTTTCCAAATCAAGGTTATGGCGTGAAACAACCTGGAGAGAAAGATTTTATTTAGTTACTAATGTGGGTTCAAATAGAAACACATGGCGAAGGCCATGATTCGAGCCTGTATGGCGCTTCATAGCCCAATAAAGGCGCGCCGATGGGTGTGGTTAACTTTAATATGTCATGTGTAGACCAGAAGCCACGAGGAACCCATTGCTGTCCATGTCTGTACCCCATATATACTGCTATATGCAGTCGACCTACCTAGGACCTCAGTTTCTCCTTTCCTGTGTGGCTATTCCAAACCCATTTAGTGCAATGCGTTTGAAAATATACAGAGCGTTATTAAGAAGGATCGCTGATGCGTATAATATAACCAATATTTAGTCAAAATTTTAAGAAAACCCATTATTGAAACATTGCGTTTGATAGTGTTGGGATTTGACCATATAATGGTTATCAGTGAAGTGATGACATGTGCACTAAATGACCTCAGTCAGTAAAGGCTAGTTCAGACCATATGAGAACCACACTCACCACCCATGCCTATACCCAAACAAACACCATGGCGACAGCGAAACACTACGAAGCTTCTCCCCACACGGACACTGTTGTCTTCCATGGATAATTTCTGATCCCATGTTGAGACCAAATTTCAGCCAAAGGGAACCCGTGGTTTCTGAGAAAATTATATTACAATTATGTACGGATGACGGACGAAGAGTGATTGGTTTTAGTTTCCACACAGATGTGTACCAACACGTTTTGAGACTGATATAGATGAAGTGTCCCTTTTATTATTGTTACGATGTGAAGTTGGCTAGTTCATACCCGTAGTATCAGTTTCACTGGCCAGTGTCACTTAGAAACAATATTACGGATCATTGTCACATACAAAGGTCTTCAAAGGGAAGTCTATAATATGAGTAATATTTTCGCGGGCTTTTAAAGTTGTATATATATATATATATATAATAGGTGTGGCTTCACATTAGCAAAGATGTCACAAAGGAACATGCACACCATGAACGGAGGAAATATTAATAATCAAGGATGTATTCTCAATACAGGGGGAGGGGGTAATTTAATTTGTTACAGTCAATGGAGCGATTAGGAATGAATAAATTATGGAAAACAAGATGTGAAGAGGCCTATATGACATATGTAGAGCGTGCTACCTATATGACATCTGTAGAGCGTGCTAACGGATTTAGTCATAGAAAGAGTAATATCCAAGATGGATGCTTCGTTCAAATTCTATAGAGCCCATCTGGAGGTGCTACTAAACAAGGAATTTTTACAAAAACTTGGAGATGAAAGTGGATATTCGAAGATTATGAGGGATTAGAAGTTGTAAGAAAAAGAAGAGCGAATAAAAACAGGAAGTGGTAGATAAAAAAGAGGGATAAAAAAAAAAAGATAACAAAGAAAATTATGAATAAATAGAGGATATCCACCCTTTTTCAGTGGATATGGGTTATATCTCATGAGTCATGACAAAACATTGAATTTCCACGATATGATCAAATAATAAGCATGTGATACAACGCTTAGCCGATGGGTGTGGAGTCAGCCGGTAGGTTTCACGAGGGATTGCGTCAGATTCCAATGACTCAGGCGTTGCGCCGGAAGTAGGGATTGCGCCAGATTCGAATGACTCAGGCATTGCGCCAGAAGTAGGGATTGCGTCAGATTCGAATGACAGGCATTGCAGGAGGCATAGTTTCTTATGGGCTGGATCTTATTCTAGGGTTTAGGAGACGTGTGTAGACCACTCAATATCCCCTCAGGTGTAGTGTGGAACCCTCAGAAGTGGCAGTGGGTTAGATATATTAAAAGACCGTTAATTTTAATTTAATTTTAAATTATTTTTGAATTTTAGAAAAAGTTGAAGTTTTTTAAGTTTTTCATATTTTTTTAATTTATGAATTTTTTTTAAAGTTTTTCATTTTTGTTTCTTTTTGAAAAGTTTTTTAAGTTTTTTGAAATTTTTGAGTATTTTGAAGTTTTTAAAGTTTTTTGAAATTTTTTGAGATTTTGGAAATTTGAGAAATTTTTGAAGTTTTTGAAACTTTTGAAGTTTTTGAAATTTTTGAAGTTTTTGAAATTTTTGAAGTTTTGAATTTTTTGAAGTTTTCAATGCGAGTGTCACTTTAACATTATCCCACAGTGTGCACCATGTGTTACTTTAACATTCATCCATAGTGAGTGTCACTTTAATAATCATCCCCAGTGAGAGCCTAGTGTGCCTTCAAGACTGAAGCTACCCCAACGAGATCATCACGTGATATACATGTAGATAATATTCCGTTCATTATACGATGGTGGACCGAAAGCGGTGCCCTACATATCATCTAGCACCTGACCTCAAATAGGTCATGACATATGATGACCTAGGATTATGTAAATTAGCGAGAAAGTAGGTCATGACCTATGATGACCTAGGTCAAACTGCCTAGACTGAGTACTGCGGAGAATATAGGTCAAACTCCATGTACTGCAGAGAATGTAGGTCAAACTGTCTAGACTGCCCCCAACTGGGGGCGTTATCATCAGCCGTGATGTAAATAATGTTAATTCATCGTATACAAAGATAACATAACGACCATCGCAAAGACAGTATGAACGCCGTGATGTAAATAATGTTAATTCATCGTATACATTAGACGATACATACCATAAGTTCGTTCGTTGTATATGTGGTTATTAATGGCTAAGACACTACGTTGGTGTTGTTTTACCAAGAAATCAACGAGCCAACGTTCGAGCGTTTAACAAAAGGCAATTAAGTGCGAGTTGTGCAGACGCTAGTATTCTTGCCGGTTAATTCAGGGGGGCGGGGTCGTTGGAAAATATTTCCAGACACGTATGCTACTTTTTTGCTGATGACCACTTTTTGGACCCACCCCCGACCCCAATTTCTTTTCCATTTCGTAGAGTTTTTTCCAGCCATGTTTTGGCACCCACCCCCTTGTGGAACGCAAAACAAAAACATACTTTTGTTAAATATCATATTTCCACAGCTCTGCAGTCAATTTATATGAATAGAGAATGGCTTGGAGTTGACTACGTGAATGTAGTGGCCAGTGGGGAGGGTGTAGTTCATGAGCCGAAGGCGACTGAACTACACCATTCCCACTGGCCACTACATTCGCGTAGTCAACGAAAAGATATGCCCCAATCATTATATCATATAGAACATGAATAGACAAACTGACGTTCTAATATTTAAATACCATCGAACATTTTATTGCTAAACTGAAGTCATTGTATTGTGTCCAGGTTGCTTTCAATTTCCTTCTCGTCACAAAACCTAATAAGCAGCTTTATTGCTATTGTGAATAGCAGCTATACCTGAGTGGGTAACCGGTCACCGACACAGCGCGCACGGTTAATCACAATTAATAGTCACTGTTTTAGTGCCAAAATGTGTGTGGCAGTCCTTTTTAGAGACCTTTTTAGTTTTTATGTTTTGTTACTTTGTTACGGAAATTTATAAAGATATTATGTCTATATACCAGATAGGTGATATTGTTCTACACCAGATATGTGATGCTGTTTTACACCGAATAGGTGATATTGTTTTACACCAGATATGTGATTGTATTATATCAGATATATTAAATTATTATATGCTACGTGCCACCCAGACTCATTCGACATTACTAAAACATGTTTATCGGACATATAGCAACACACTAGAGCACCCAGAATACATCAGTGTATACATCAGTGTTTAATGTCCATGTTTGACCAGATTTGGCATTAAATTTATTTCTTTAAAGTTATCCTTATTTGATGTTAATTACATAGAATACTGCACGGGCGATTCAGCTGCATTAGGAATACTTTCCCTAGTCCTAAAGAGGCACAAACCGACATACAATGGTCCTAGCGTGTTTAGTGTTGCTGCAGATCCTTATTATTAATTTCGTAGTGTTAAAAACCAGTACAAACTAGTAAAAATCCAATAAAAGGTGTGAAGGAAAAACAATATTTTTGTCACGAAAAAAAATGCTTTGGGCTTATTTTGACACCCACCACCCCAGCATACGTGTCGGAATCCCCCCTGGTTAATTGCTTAATTACACAATGCAAGCGCAACGGTCTTAACCAATACATGGAATTGTTGCAATTGACATTCTTCTGGGGAAATGGGGGGGGGGGGGGTAAATATGTTCTAATGACACTTGCGGAAAAACGATCAAACACGAATAGTCCGGTATTCCAACAACGTTCCTTTAATGAAAAGGTCAAGTGAAGAATTGCAAATAATTATGGGAGTGATTTTGTGCGGTTATGAAAACAATACATATTTATTTGGCGGGTAGGCTAATAAACCCATGTTCAACTTTAGTAATACATTCCTTATGTTTTTATGTCATCACCTACATGTACATAGAAATACTCGGAAATATACTTTCCAACGATACCTCATCAAGTTGGCTGAGATAACTCAGATAATACCCTGGGTTAAAACTTCCAAATTCAGAGTTCATTTTGGAAATATGGCTTGAGGAATATAGCGACACTAAAGAATAATGAGTCGCATATAATAGCGAATCGTCTAAGTTGGATAGATCACCTCACTCGTTCCTTCGTATATAAGAAGAGTAACTATAATCATGGTTGGGAGTTGCGCACTTGTGAATTGCTTAATAACTTCCAGTCAGGACTAAGAAACCTTCTTAATGATGACACTCGTTGAGATCGTCCAATACATATAATATCTTCACTCTTCAGATAGTGAAACACATCGACATTGTCTGTCGGAAAATGCACCAACAGGAAATGACTATCATGTGACCTTTTAATGTCATTTCAGAAACGACAACCTACCTATAGATAGAACGTATTGGACATCGTATTTGTAATGACGTATACCACTTAACTCTACAAAGTTTAACGAGCGCATTTTTGAGGACCTATAATTGGAATGACTCCCTGACTATGTGACAGACCACATTGCTGTGTGATATAGGTAGGAGTAATAAGGGACATGAGTCGGAGCGATACCATGTGGATCATCGGAGTGATATGTGCTGTGAACTGTGCGTATGTTGCGATCGCCGTACAATGCCAGGCACCTGATTTGAACGTCGATCCAGCTCCATCGATGTCCATCATGCATACCATCAAGTGTCTGAACATGATGCGATGTCAGAGGGCGTGTGGTTACACACTGGGATGCCAGAAGGTTGCATACAATACGACCACAATGATCTGCCATTTCCTGGCAAACGGAAGCAGAGAAATTCCTAACAACAGTGCATTGGAATATGCCAATAAAACGGACATAGTAAGTGTGCTATACGTCATTGTTTTTCTTCTGTTTTAGAATACGCACACATCAGCATATCAAACTGCTAGTTGAAGAAAAATATGGTATGACAAAGCCCCCAACAGACGCGATTACAGTGGATGTAATACGAAAACGAAGAAGCAAAACGTGAATTGGCTGACTATTTATCGTCCATAATTAATTGCCGATGAAAATATTGTTTGCAAAATTCTTTCAGAAATTGCCAAAACCTATCACTGATTGTATCAGTTTCTGCAACATTGATTTGTATAATTCGACAATTAATGCTGTTTGAATTTGACATCCACATGAAAGCCGCTATCGCCTCTCGATTGCGGTTCATCATACTATAACAATAACAGAGCATTCAGCCCATATATTTTCTGTCGCAAATATATGACAATATCAGATTACCAGACATCCAGTGTGTTTGTTATTTTCGGACTAGTTCTGCATCATGCACAGTTTGAAGGGGAAGGAAACCCTCAACAAATCCGGCCGTTAATATATTTAGTATATTAACCATGTGCGATAAACACCTCTCATTTCTCAGTAATGCTCAAACAAAACGATATAATATCAAACAAATCGCCATAACAAATCCAGTCGTAAGTCGGGATTTTTTTTACCGTGTGCCAATGCATTCTCTTATATATGCGAGTCGACCATAGGTCGCTTCGCATATATAAGATAATGCATTGGCCTAACAATTTTTTACAATTTTAATAATTTTTTCTTGTATTCTTTAACAATTTTATAATTTCACCCATACAGAGCCCCAGACAAACATGAGCAGACGACACTCTTCTATATGCTTCTATATATGTGTGGAGCTCCCTGCAGGGTAGTGGATGTTTTTTTAATTTTATTTCCTAAAAATTGTAAGAAACATTTATTTTTAAAAAAAAGATAAAAAATTGTTAGGCCAATGCGTCCACAGTTATAAGATCACAATGTCACGGCCTCACTTTCCGTCAATTGTCCTTAATACAGATATGTATAAAGGCTATCACACTAAAATAATTTCGGCGTGTTTGTTTGTTATTCTGCGCAAAAACAAAGCAATCACAGCCTATTGAATATTACATGGATGTATTGTAAGCCAAGAACGATTTACGTTATAATGTTTGAACAATTAATTTACGGCCAGTTAATGGTCGCATGACATTTGAAGGTTACAAGCTCGGCCAAACACACGACTTCTTTATGTGCAAACATGACAACCAAACAATCTTTCGCGAATACAACCATACTTTATTAACAGATTATCATTTATTGTGTACAACAAACATTCAATCTGCTGTTTTAATTATTTCCATATCTAAAAACAGATTATCGCATACGCGATACAGTTTATCACTAAACAGAGTGAGGCCGTAACGTGGCAAACTATAAAGGTAGATAATATTTCTTCCACAATGGCGGCGTTAAGTTACTGACGGGTTAGTTTGAGACGCCATATGGAATCACTTAACTCAATGGTTTCCCATAGACGACAGTGTTAACGTTTCAGCCATATTCACCGAATTTAAGCCTGCATGACACTCCAGTGATATTTACCCAGCTAGATTGAAACCAGTTGATCAAGAAAATGCAAGAAAAATCTTAGGTCATACGTTGATTTTTTTTAATAAATCATCAAGTGTATGACAGGGCTATCCCACAGCCAAATTTTATCTGGAAAAACCCAGAACTGCAGCAGCTAGTTAAATAAATGTCCCACTCACAAAAACCATTCCCTCATTAATTCACCAGTTTAAATTATTTAGATATGCTGTACAAATAAAATAAACAATATTTCATATTTTAATAACGTACCACATGTATCAGTTGAAGGTCATTCTTCAGTTAACTTCACCTCTAGCATTCAACGGTGCACTCGCCCCCCGACTCTGGAACACATTTAGCTCCCTGATTCCATATCTCCGATCTTGTGTGGAGATTTGCGCTGAAAGTTTATACACGAACAGAGATCAGCATGGTTAGGGCACATTTACACACGAACAGAGATCAGCGTGGTTAAGGCACAAGCCAACCCTTATGCGTTAGTTTCCTTCCCCTTTAAAGGTATATTCATTTTCCGGGCATAACGGTACGTACACTTATAGAAGACGATATAACTGGTGAAAAAATTTCTTATATGCAACATAATACATTTCACGACATCTGGAAGAACTGAGCTGAATGGACCAATCGTCATAAAACAATTCGTTTCTTAGTATCCGGCTCAGATTAGTGTGTAAACATATTGTGCGCGATTGTTTATAAGTACCACAATCAAGTGATACTTAGTCAATGTATACTCCGACTTAAGTGTATTATATATATATGTACCTTTTCGTATATCTATCATTGTGAACGTAACACGTGTGTGTGCACTGTGTGCTATATTGTAAATAGTATTTATTAATTCTCGTGGCGCAATGACTGTATACATAAGCAAATAACTCGCTGACGCCTATTGTTTTATTACGTGCCCGCTCCATCGAACTGCTTAATAACAAGTCTCGTTGGCTATTACAAGTAATATGATCATACGCAAGCGTAATAAACGAACCAAAGCTAAAACAATCACATAGGGGTTTATGCATGTAGCGTTTAAAACAATTATTGTCAAAATCACTTTATAGATTCCCACCAAATAAGATTCACATGTTTGGTAATTATAAATAAGTATCTATCTTGTCGAGAGTGCATGGAACTGAAACTAACAATTATATTACTCGGCGTACTGGGAGAGCTCTCCGCTTCAGATACTCAGGATGTTCATTTCACTCATAACATGTCGTCATGTCGATTTCAACAATAGTCGACAAACAACGTCATCGTGTAACTTCACCATTGATCGAATTCGCGTGGAACTGAATGTATCTTCTGCTTTGTTCATAAGTATGTGTTTTCATTTTATTCAAGAAAATAGGATATATATATGGATTATCGGATGCATGTAAGTATGCAGACTTATGATAACAATCAAATCCATATTAAATATTATCTTATTTCCTTTCGCACGGTATAGTCTCGACAGAACCATGCAGTATTGATCAACTGCTGTGAATCAGTTGGAAAATAAAGCTTTGAGATGCACGTAAATCGTGTTGAGTTGTGGTGATTTAAGTTTATTTAAAAAATTATTAAAACTTCCTAGGGTCCGATGATTTGATCCAGTAGATTGCCGGAGTAGACGCGTTAGAAATTCAGTATGGACCTACTTTCCCTTATAAATAAATTATTTTTAACTTTATATAAATAGGAGAATGTTGCACGTCGACTAATTTGGGTTAGCCTCTTGGCAGCCGATTACGACATTAATGCTTTAAGCCCACCGATCTAATGTGCGACATTCGTGCTCCCCAAATTCAAAACAACAGCGTCGTATTAGATAATAATTGGTGACGTCACAGAATCAGATATAGTCTATCTACGACCCGGCGTTGGTTAGTTATTAGTCGTTCAGCCACACGTGTTTACTGTTACCAAACCGACGGACGAATTCTGAGTTATATATATTGAAAGCAAAATCAATACGCATTCCAACGATGTATGATATCCTTTGTAAAACGGTAGCTTTATAATATGATTACGTCAGTACGTATGGAAAACCCAAAACACGTCAATCTATAAACTGAAAATTGTATATGTCATGGGAGTGCCCATATATACATTATGAGAATGGAGTAAAGTTGTGACAAACACATCCTTGTTAATTTTGGTGTCCCCTACTTGATTTGGCGGTGCTTCGGCGACTGCACAACATAATTATATTCCTCATAGCAGGAGATGCCTGTCGATATACCACTTTGGACAACATAATTATAGTCCTCACGCCAAGGAGATGCCTGTCTATATACAAACATATTTTTATGAAACAATATTTCCCCATCAATAATAGACCATCGAACCACAAAAAATACTAGATCCGGTCATGAATCTCTACAATAGCTATGTCCGTTCAGATTACTAGAGATCATGTTACACAAATTGCTTTTTATGTTCTGACAGCGAACTTTATAACATGAACAAACACGCAGGCAATATATTTCACTTAATTGTTAATACTTGTTCCTCAGTAATCTACTTCACAGTAGCGGTGGTAAAGCTCGAGATTGCATGCTTGTTTGTGACTTGTGATCTGATGCTCCCATGTGCCTAATCAGTGTGACGGCCAATAATAGTGATAGTGGGGATTTGAGGCTGAAATTAATAATAGTGATAGCAATTTAACTCTATATACTGTATGTATCTATGCCAAATAATTTAATGATCGTTGAAAATGTTATCCAAAATTAATTATCATGCAGCACATGCTGACAATATTGTTAGGCCTCTGAGAGTATATTAACAGTTAATTAATTGCCCGGGATTATATGAGTGTAAGGGACGGAAAGCAAAATCAATCACAAAGTCGCTTAAATCATGCACTTTTAAGTTTGGACCTTCACGTAATCACGTACGTTGAAATACATTATTCACTTATTAAGGAACATGTATTTTATAATTTATTACCTGTACTGGTTTTTTTCATTGTTACAAACTTCCCTTTCGCAACAGCAAAACATTCCCATGGTTCGTACTGGTGGAATATATAATTTTGACGGGCATATGTACTAGCTAGAATAGAGATTTATGGCATGATCTAAGAAAATGCTACCAGATTAACAAATTATATGACCACCTGGGATTGCCACATGAGTCATGTAAAAGGTCATGACAATTCCACCAGCTTGGCATCTGCATTATTATGTATAGCATAACCGATGATTCCAATGTGTCAAGTCGACAATAGAACGTACACAAGGCTATATCTAATAATGTTACCACAAATAGCCAAAATAGTTGCTAGCCCTGCTTAAAGGTACTCAATCCGATCATACGCTCCTAAATTACTAATTATTTGGCTTAGCAGGGCTTCGAGTGTAAAAAATATTTGATTCTAGTCAAGGAACCCACCCATTAACGCTCATAGTGATCAAATATCGATTTTTAAAGTTTGTTATTACTCGAGATATATAATAATATGTGGCCCAGAAAAACGTGATCAAACAGAAGGTCTCGTACAAAATTACGGATGAAGATGGATAACTCTAAAATCAAGTGCGAATACGGCAAAATGTTGTGATACTTAAGTCTTAAGTGATAATACGGCCTTATTTTGTTGATAAATATCAAGTTTTGGGAAATTTGATACCATAGTTGACAGTGGTTAGCATTAATTAGTTCGTCGCAATAAATCTATTCTGAGAACTAAAGCGTATTTTGAAGAAATGTTGTTGTTGTATCTTGTTGATATGGGACCGTCTGATCGGATTGAGTACCTTTAATGCTTAAAGTTTAAACTGAGAACAGTGTCAGAATAATGATATATTTAATAGGTGAGAATCGTAAACCAAATCACCGTTAATGGCATTATTAACAGTTAATCACGTTTAACTTGATCTGTCCATCACAGGAAACATAATTCATACCGTAGATGGAAAGTTGGAAACTGTTCAAACATATCCTCTCACTACACTCAGTCACTCTGCAGTCTGCTGTCTCTGCAGTGTGCCGAGAGCGAATGGGGGATGTTCTTCTTTTTCTTCACTGACCAAGTTTATGGACTCACTTAGTCCACAGCGCACTAGGCTTCACATGTTTGTCACCTTTGTATGTAGTCTGTAGATGGCCATAATTGTTGATTGGTTGATTGGGGTTTATTGTCGCTTTAGCAACTAAGGCCATATCACGACATTGCCAGTTTTAGTGGTGGAGGAAATCCGCACACTTGCGACTAATCTAACAGTGATTGCAATGGCTGATAAACTCGTCAACCATGTGCGGCAAACCACCGGCCATCGGCGAGTAACTGGTAACTCCACCAGATAACGATTTCGAGTTACAAAGTCCACGATGGAAACATGTGGATTTGAACCCTTATCGCCAGCGCTGGAGGGCGAAACGGCTTGGAGTTTTACCCCTAACCAATTGAGCCACCGAGGCCCCTTCACATGTTTGTCACGTTTGTGTGTATATATAGCCTGTATATGGCCAGAATTGTATTCTGACCCGAGTCACAGTGATTGAGACTGAGTCTGAAGTCGGTGATAACTAAATGAGTAAATCAGTGAGTCAGCTTTTAAATGTCCATTTTCTGATTTCCTTGACCTGACATGCAGTGACAGCTATTAAATTTGGTGAGGTAGTAGGCACAATTTGCTACTTGCAACACCAACCAGTCCAGGTGAAAAAAGACTTAACATTTAACAGAACAAGTCAAATCACCATGAATGGGGACCACAGACCAGTGACCAGTGACCTTCATTTTCATCTTTTTTCAGTCACAGATTCATTTTCATATTTTTTCAGTCACAGACTCATCATTAATCAGTTTCTTTTCCGACTGACTGAGTTTCATTTTCACTGTTCAACTTCAGAAGTCTGGAGTGGAGGCTTCACATACAATGTGTGCCCAATCGAGTGGCTTATACCCATAACATTCAGTAAGAGAACCACAAAGGAAGTTCGAATGGCAAGCGCCAATAACTAACTCCACTGGTCTGCACTGTTAAAACAGAACCGCGAAAATTCAAGGTTATTTGCCGGCAATTTGGGGACCGGTTGGACCGTTAAAAAGTTTACAGCCAATCTGTGAATTTTTCACGGTATGTCCGTTAAAAGATTTACAGCCAATCCCTGAATTTTTCACGGTCTGTCCGTTCTTGACTTTACAATTGAACCGTAGAATTAAACGGTTATGCCGTTAAAAACCGTGAATTTTCACGATCTGCCCATATATCAGTTACAGTCACACCGTAAAATTCTTAGTATTAGTCTGTTCATGTATTGACTTTTGTGGTCATTAATATAGGCCTGATGATTGAAAATTTAAAATCTATTCCTTATAATTTCAAAGATATTTAGCAATATTGTAAATTCAACTCCGGACAGACACATGTATTATGTGAAATGCATATGCAACTGGGGGTGGTTTCATGAAACCTTAGTAAAGCTGAGAGTGTCTTTGTATGTATTTCGTGAGTTATCTAACCTGAAAATGCATTAACTTATGAGATAACTTTCTGTGCACATTTAGCTTAACTACAACTATGCTAAATCCTGCAGTCCAATTTCACTGCTAATATACATGTACCGATATGTATAGTGTCAATGGAATCTATTAAATAAAATGCACAGACGGTTATCTCATATAGGTTAGCGCGTTTCCAGGATAGAAAACTCTTTGAAAAAAACATACAAAGACAGTAAAATGTAAATATTATGTAGACAAATAACATTTAATGAACCTGATAAACTGATGAATCAGTGACACAACAGTCAACATATTCCTCTAATCATGTACTTGAATTTCTCCATAACAGTATACATATCCAGAAATTTCCATGTCCGGTTGGTCAGCCAATGTATTGGCAACAATATTTCTTCACGAAAATCCAGTTCATTTGAAAGAACATCCGAAATATCATTGAACAACTAAATTAAACACCACCGTCCTGCAACTGTCAACTTTATATATTAGACACTCGACAGACAGTGCATCAGTTGCCATCGCATGCAGGAACGCTGGTTGTCGTCGCTGAGTCTTATATTCGAATCTTGTAACTGTCTCGTGTATCAAAATATCTCACTTAAATTTCCACAAATCTTGTAACATTATATTCAGTGCATTTCTGTGCCAGTTCCTATTGAACATTCTCGATTTATTTGAACCAGCTGACACCAGCAAGACCGGAACAGTCCATAATTCACCTGAATATGTTTGAGATGGTACTACAGGTACATGTAATAGACCATAATTGTAGATACTAGATTTCATTGAACCAATCAAGGAATCTGTTCTTCAGTCACACTCGCGCACACACACCCTAGGCTAGTACCGGTACGGTACTTCGGTTTAATATTACACATCAAATTGAGAAGATTGTACCATCCGTATGTTGTGTCCGATGTTTTTTCGCGGATACTCGGTTGATGCTAACCTGTGCAAGCTCAGTGTAGCTCCTGAAAGAAAGAATAATTTAATATATTAATGACTCATTGAATTGCATCCTAACTATGATTGTTATTAGGGTGACATCTTACCTGCCTGCACTTTTTTCTAAGATTCTCAACTTTAAAATCATATTATGGTATTATACCAGAGTACATGTAACTTGATTGTAAGAAAAATACCTTACCAATTCAAAGACAACAGTCTTCCAAAAGTATACAACAATGTCGCAGTTGGCCTATTGGAAGTATTGCCGTGTTCGATCAATCAGTCCACATGCATCAATGCGCTTCAAATGAGACATGATAGTACGTAATTGAATTACCTTTTCATGGAAGATGGACTTATAAACATTTGAGACCAATGTAGATGTGATTATCAGTAGTTATTGGTTAATATTCAAGACGTTTGCATCTCAAAATTCACGATAGTTTTCATTTCCGCGTTCTGGGACATTCGTGAATACTCAAGTACACGGCGAGATGGATAATATATTAACAATCACGGATGTGGAAGAGGATATATTTAGAATTTAAGACGGATGCATTGTGATCTGCATGTACTAGACAAAAACTCACCTTTAAAACAATTCCTACATGTATCTCTTTGATCAAATTATGTATACATTGGCATTTTTAACAATAATCGCACTAAGCATCTACTTATTAGATGGCACAGGGGTGGCACCAGTATTCCACCGACGCAGGGGCTATAATATCCGTTGGGGGTGCTATTATACCGTAATGCTATCTGGCTTACCATTGCACATTTCCCCGACGAGGAGGAGGAGATGACTAAGCTGTACACCACTTAGTGATACCCCTGTCATTGAACCAGACCGAACTCCCATGTACCTCGAACTGTCGAAGTGTTAGAAATATCGTACCTAATATTATGTCAAACTGAAAGATATATGCTGTTGTTGTCTAAAAACAACATTTTCCCCACTAATTTCTCAAACAATGAGAACAATTTCAACATATATGTGACAGAATATGGTTAAAAAATTATCTTTTGCACTGTTTTCCAAATTTACAACCGTTGGAAACTTTTACCAAATATTGGGTAGGGTGAGACATTATTGCCAATCAAATATAAAATCATACCGGGAATGGAACAATATATAGCGTACTTACCTATTGTAATTATGTGAAGATCGCCACACAACATGCACACAGGAGAAGTGCTGATCAAATATATTCGAGAACAAAACAAAGCAACGTTATGGAAGATCGCAGCGCGAAAATGAGAAACTGGTACTGTATCAACAGGCTGTTTAAAATTATATCCCAATTCTTAACGATGCACATGTGATGGAATTTAAATCTAACAGCGTGCCTGACAGGCACTGCCTGTATAATAGTCTACCGGTACTTAATTGATACCGCAAACAGGATATGCCAACCCCGATCTCGCCACATAGTCGCAATCCATGTTGATTAGTAGTGACAGCTATATAACTTTGTCCGTTAAAATACTGCTTTGAGCTGTAAGCTGGGTATGAATGGAATCTTTGTGATAACAGGTCGATTTTTACAGCTTAAAGCTGTAAATTGGGGCCCAGTTTACAGCTCGTTGTATGAGTGTGGTCGACGCCATTTTATGACGAAAATTACGTCATCATTAATTTTGCAACGTTGACCTAACTGAAACGGTACGGGATCGTAAACTCTTGGCAGACTATGATTTCGGCAGCTCAGATGCGCAACTATCAACCAGTGGAAAATATCGACAACGCTTTATTTTCAAGAAAGCTGTCGAGCGGTTGCAGAAAAGTACTAGTGACACAGACGAATGAAGATAAGCGGTCGTCATCGCGCCAACCATCATGGCCGTCGATACTACTCAATAATTGACGTAGATAATTGAACAAGTAATTTTAACGAAATAACGAAAATGTTTGAAGAAGTGTTGATCATTTGAGTTGATCACGTGTGGTGTTGCAATTTCTCATATAAGTCTCGGTTATTTCGTCAAAGTACATTCTATATAGAGTTATCACCCTTCAGATTAAATATATATATACAAATCGCCATGTAATCGTGAACCCCGATTAGATAGCTGTTGGTAGTCAAATATGTGCGTATTAGGTGCAATGTGGATGTCGAAGAATTGAAATATTTAATTTCGTCAATCGATTGACCAATCATTTATTTACATAACAAACAAAAAAACACTTCAGTTCAAACCAGTTCAAACGAACTCACGAAGATAACAGCATTTGCAATTGGTCGTTTGAACGAGTCCTTCGAACAATGATTGTAAGTTTCCATCTTACAACGAAGCATTGCTAATTGGGGTCAATACTATGAATATATGTATATATGCTCTTCATACTTGGAGGTCAATAAACAATAATAACTGCATGTGGTCAAAAATATTTTAACAGTTGGACGTTTCATATACAAACAGAATACAAACAGTTTACACCACATACAGGTTCATATTGTTTCTCAACCAACAATTAGTGAGAAATTTGTTTGGAGACCACTTAGTTTGAATCAATAGCATTGTTTCGACTTTTTGTAAAAAAAATGGTCTAAATTACCATCAAATGCACTGACATTCTTCAAACCATTGGCGGTATCAGGTTATAATTTTCTAACAGATTGAGGTACCAGCTGAAAACTTCCAATCCAAGGTGGTGTGGGTACAAATTGAATTTTGTAAAACTGAGAGTTTGATCTTGTTCAAGGGGTGCAGTAACACTGCAGTTGGAAATGTGCAGAGCCCATAGACACTTTCTAGTCACGTCCCTGTGTCCGAACATGTTGTTACTTTTTCAGTTGAGGTGAGTGGTGTTCACATCCAAATTTCAAGTGAACACGATTTGATACGAGTGTTAGTGATAGTTATCACTTGTAATGGACAAGGACGAAACCGCAAGCACGTGGGGGAGAACTCACAATCTTGCTCCCATTCACTCGTCACCAGTGTTGTCTGAATACCTATTTAAAATTAGTCGGACAGGCCGAAGTTAACATAACGACACACAATTAATATGGGAATGTAACAATGCGTGCTATCATTTTGTGATTTGTGATATCGCTCGTATATGAAATGATGAGCTAACAAAATTTCACAGACTTCACAAAGATCAACGATTGATTATTGTAGATTTGTTACAGGCAAAAGGTCGCATGTGAACGATATACAATACTTGTAATATGGCATTGCTCGCTCACAAACTTATTAACCAATGTTAAGTTGAGAGGTTAATCGCTTAACATAGCTATCCAATGGAAACCCAAATCATGCAAAGTTAACCAATAAACAGTTTGTGAGTATAGTTTGTATGTGATTACAAATCATCGTCGCGATGAGTACTACAACTTATTTGGTATCTTTGTTTTCACAAATTACAATCTTTTAATGTGTGAAAATAAAGTATTATGTTGATGGTACTATATATATATTTGTCCACCCTATGATTTCCAAGCGATACACACCTTATCATAACATATTGAGGCGGGGACGTGGTTATAATTATGGGGACCGTTTTGTGGGGGGTGTCCACCATAATACGGAAGCAGGGGCGTGGTAAGGTTATAAGTTATAGGAGAAGAGTTATATAAAGGGTGATAATCCTATTATTTCAAATTGATCCGACCTATTATCATAACATATTGAGGCAGGGACGTGGCCATAATGGTTCTGATTGGTGAGATGTCCACCATAATATCTAAGCAAGGACGTATTATATATGCTTCCAGAGGGGATTGTCATCCTATAGTTTCAAACTGTTCCGTCCTCGTATAACATATTGACGCAGTGACGCGGCTATATGGGCTCCGTTTTGTGATGGGCTATCCATCCTCTAATTTACCAAAGTGTACCCATTGAACCCAAACCCAAATACATATTAATTCCGCATAACGTTGGAATCGTATAAAAGAGGCGAGTAGTTACTACACCGAAGACAAACAGCTTAACTGCACCCGTATATATACCCAGCAAATCTTGCAAACTTCACTCACCGTTTCTATACCTTCTTGTCACGTTCCTTGACGTTATAACTTTCAATTAACTTTCATAGTACTCGCAACTTCTTTGTGATTTGGGAGATGTTTGTAGTTACAAAGAACACATACTATTTGTGATTTATGTTTGTAATCGTAGGTTCGTAGTATTAGCGGAATGATAAATTGTTATTTCTTACAAACAATTGTAGTATCTTGCAAATAAACCGCTTAATAGTATTTACCCTGATCGCTTAAGTTGTTTTTAAACTTGTGTCTTGACCCCTTTAGACTTTGCTAATAAAAGATGTTTAAACTAACTGAGCGCTTTGTTATTGGTAAAATTAGCTATGGCAGCCAGAGTAGTCGGTGATACATTTCATGCATATAATTAAGCTGCGTGACTTGAAATAAGATGGCGTGGACTACTCTAAACGATATGGTGACCGAGTAGGCGTAGATGATGAAGTCGCCATACATGTAAGTTACTTTATAACCAAATTGATAACAGGCAACGTCATTCCTATATATCTGCCGCCTGCTGTATCCTGAACAATTACAACTTGTTTCAATTGGAGCATAGATACCATTTAAAGGAAACCAGGACACCCACAGTGGGTAATGTGCAAAAATTATAAAAGTCTGTAAAACATCACGACCAAGAAGAACATGGAGAATAGACACATAATGTTCTAATATTAATAATTGATAGCTCTCCAATAAAACAAATACATTGAAATTTTGATTTGATGTTTTATTGGATTAATATAACACTTTGATAGATGTTTCCACTCTAAAAGTAATGATTACATAACACAGGTTTTGAAATGCGACATCTCGTCATTGGATAATTACTAATAATTGTAATAAGAACAAAGTTGATATGATTTACACACACTTGTTAATGGTAGTTGCTTTACTTAAAACAAAACATGTTGCATGTGTTACATATGAACCCATTTGAGTTCATTTAAGTGCCACCGCAGACGCTACGATTAAAATCGTAAGTGGGGAAAATCGTAGGTGGAGAAATCGTAGCTTGCCCGCAGACGCTACGGTGCTGCGATCTTTGCAGCTACGATTTTCGTGGTATTTACAACATGACCAGTGCGACAGTGGTCATGTGACAGCTACGATCACGCGCGTTGCCAAAGTCACGCCACGATTTTCCTGGTAAAATCAAACAGTGCTTGATTGCTACGATTTGGCTACGATATTGTCGTGGGCATGCGCATTGGATGCTTCCTCCTGCGATTTTCCCCACTTACGATTTTAATCGTAGCGTGTGCGGTGGCACTAAAGGGTTGGTCCTTTAGTATCGTAGTTATCGTCCAACGAAATGGAACATCATTTTTCAATTTATCCATTTGGGTGCAAACGACCACAATGTTTTATACTATGATCCAAATATTAAGTTTTGTCAGTCGGTAAAATTCGTATATATAATGGCATGTGCCATGAGGGAATGGTTACTCTTGTGATGTGTTTCTAAATCAAGTCGAGCATACCACCACGAGATGACACTACAGGAATGGGGAATAAAATACTTTGTTGAAAATAAGGTACAAATGTACTTTATTGACTGATGCGATATAACCCCAGCAATGCAGGGACAATTCCCAGACTGGACATCAAATATGTTTGAAAAGATGACTCAATGGTTATGATAGGGCACATATAAACCAAGCTACCTGATCCATGTTGAAAATGATATTTACGTGTGGGACAAATATAATTGAGAGAACACGTGTGTTTCACGATCATTAATGGATGGTTGTAAAATCTATGACATCAGATAGTGACTTCGATGTAATATTGATTATTGACTCTGCAGCTGCCACGGTCATATTCGTAATTATGTATGAATTATATATGTAGCGAAGTTTCGAGTTTGTTGGCGGGTCGGTCACACAGCTTTTCTTCTTTTGATATATTTGTCGCAGACTTAACGAACAGATCGGTTGCAAAAGCGTCTGCAGCGATCGAATATGATAAATAACAAACTGCGTCCACTCACAAACACCGGTTCACTGATAAAAAAAACTGCGGCTATGTCATCCGATTTAAATATAACAAAACGCAATGATGTAAATCTGAAGCTGTCTGCATTGACCAACCATTTACATTATTTCAACATAAAAGAACAAAACAACAAAACAATCATTTCAAACGAAGACAAATACATGCCAGTCGGCGGTTGGTCGTTTGATGTGCACTGCACGCGACGTCAGTCAATGTCACGTGCATCATGACGTGTTGCTTAGCGAGCGATTGGTCGTTTGTAATGGTACTTTATGTTTAGGTTACATTAGGACGACTATTCCGCACTATACTAATGGTGTTTACTGCTACGCTGATCTGGCCGTGCCAATGGGCGATGGAGATATCTGGCAGGAGAACAAATTTCGGGTTCACGCGATGCGAATTATTTTATGAAATTGTAGTAAGGCTGATCTGGCCGTGTCAATGGATCTATAGCGATGGCAGAGGCAGATAACCCGACCCTGCCACAATACTTTCCTTGCGGTAGTACGACCGGGACAACCATACTTGGTGTGCACCATATCGCTATAATACAATCTCTATACTCTCCTTCACTATACTCAACTGCTCTTCTGTTTACATTTATATATGTTTCCAGAGTATGCTCTACTCACATGTGTGTTACTGATCACCGAGGATGCCCAACGCAGAATTGTTTTCAGGATTCGACATGACTTTTGAAAATGGATGACATAATGTTGCATAGGGCAAGAATCTGTGCATTTCACGCTCTTGCTGTCAGGCTGTCGGGGAGGGGGCGTCTCTGTTTGAGACAATCAGAACCGTGATTGTTTTATATCATGCTGCGATTGCATGACTCCTTCCTCTAAAATATAACATTGCACACAAGAAAATATATAATGTTCCAAATTCCGATGATGAGAATACGAAACTGAACACTAAACTTGCGACGTCACACAAAACGGTATTTCGCTCCACTAGCATGACAATTCTAACAGTACTACCGTTATCTTTTGCAAGGGCTCTGTTGATCCTCACAGTCTCTAATTCAACCTTTGAAACTGAACACAATTGTCATTCGGTACTGGTATTGAATTAACCGAGCATCAGAAATAAACTAGATATACTTGCTGGCGAAATATCAAGTGGTGAGTACGATACATGTCTATTCACTGAATCATGGCTCGATAAGCCTATCTCGAATTTAGAAATCTACCTTGCTGGTGGCCACGCCCCACCCCCAAAGACAGGACCGATGATAGACTTGCGAGAGTTGTGTATATACGTTCGCGACACAATACCATTCAACTTTCGCGAAGATCTCGGTAGTGGGGAAGTAGAAACTACACGTACAGAGGTTATACTAAACAGTAAACGGTGTCTTATAGCATGCTTCTATCGCCCTCCCAAATCGCACGAAAGTCTGTGGACGAAAATTCATGAAAACATATCTCTTGCACATGACAGCGACCTGGGTGTCATAATAGGTGGACATTTAAATGAAGAACATGTACACGGTGGTAATGGTAAAATGAACGGCATATGTAACGAACGTGGTTTGACTCAATTGGCTGCTGATAAAACGCATTTTACTGAAAGCTCCACAGCGCATACACTATTTCTAAGATCATCAGGGGTGAAAGAGAGTATCTGGAAATAAAAAGTATTTTCTGTCTCTGTACACATATCTCAGCCATGTGATGCAGACTCGCTCTCTGTCTTTCAAAAGATGACACAGCATATGTGGTTCAATTAACCTTATATTGACAAGACAACACAAACATGTCAAGCTTGTTATCTCAGCAAGTAGCCTATAGCCATCTCCAGTGAGCGCATTCTAGTTTTTTCTGATTGATTGATTAAGGGTTTAAAGTCATTTTAGCCGCTGGGCCATATCACGACCAAGAACAGAATCAGGGATAAAAAATTATTTTAGCGAAGCAACTGTGTAGATAAATGAGACAGTGGATTAGATTAAAAAATGCAATGATGAGCTATGTACACATAAAATCACACAAGAGGAATGTTTCCACTTGGAGTCAGGAATAAAAATTCAAGAACTGACTAGTGTGCAACCATGCTATAAAACGTATAAAAGTAGTACAATAGATAATAAATAGCAAATAAAGAACAGGAAATTAGCATGAATCCACATCTAAATATGTAAAGTATAATCTTTATGATCATGACCAGAAATATAACACTGTGCACATATGGTTTCTTTACTTTTACAATGTTCATGGCCATGGCCATACCCATGATAATTAAACATCGCATTGTGTGTGGAACATATGTACATAACTCCATCGCCATATACCCATGATAATTAAACATCGCATTGTGTGTGGAACATATGTACATAACTCCATCGCCATATACCCATGATAATTAAACATCGCATTGTGTGTGGAACATATGTACATAACTCCATCGCCATATACCCATGATAATTAAACATCGCATTGTGTGTGGAACATATGTACATAACCCCATCTCCATATACACAATCTTCAATGTCGGTGGATGTTAGCACCGATTGTAGTTTAGAAGATAAATGTTCAACTAAACATTTTGGCCATCAACTGTCTTAGTAAATCTACGGATCTCTGTAACTCCCTGTGATGCGAACTCAGCCAGTATCTCGAGTTCTCAACACAGCTCTACTATTCAACGTCTTGTGAAGATTAACCAACACTGGTGTTTGTGCAATATATAGGTATTGCCAGATTGAACATTCGATTAGAAGGGAGCCACTGAGTGGCCCAGTCCTGACCGGTTTGACATATTTTAATTGTCCGCTTATGATTTGTAGCGTTTTATCAATCACAAATACAGAAGGTTCATTGACGGTTGGATCAAAATCAAGTACTGAGGATTGACCTCAGCATCAGTGCAACTTGGCGGGTGGTAATTCTTGCGTTTTGTTTGTTATAAGTTGCCATATGAAAAGCAAATAATTGACAACTAGCCCAGCAGCCGCTTCGGACTACCCTACGAATTATGGACCGGCCAAAGACTAGTACATAGTTGAAGCGATGACCTCCCGATACCTCGCCACAGTGCTCGTGCGACAGGCGTGAACAGTACAACATTGAAACATTTAACAGTGCCGAAGACGAAATGCAAACAGACATGACACGAAAGAAACAGACATGAAAAACAGAAGACACAAATAAACACCAGAAATATAATAAACCAGATGGCAGAAATTTAATTTGAAACATTGTGGAGATGCGTGACGATCCGATTGATTGAGCCGGGCCAACTCAGCCACCCATATTGAAGAGATGTAGGACCAAATAGGACCATGAGCTAAGCCGTATCCGCAGGTTGATGCCTCACATGATACGGATGCCTTGGTACCTCCAGAACTCATACACCACACCTCACGGGATGCACCTCACGGCAAACAGGGTGCCATATTAGAGGATACTTATCCCTCCCTATTGGGCGGTAGGCCTATTCCACCCGGGCCCAACGGGGTGTAGTTTGTCCTGTTTGATGATCTGTCGGAAACCCTCAAAATAACGTTCCTGTGGGAATTGCTAAATGAACTTGAGCTTTGTTATGCGCAAGCCTTGAAATAGTGTGCCTGTCATTTGCAGAATGAGGTCCACAGAGGGTGAATTTATTATTTCAAGGCTTTGTTATGCGCTTGGCGTTCTAGTTATGACAGGAAATAGTGCAACGTCATATTATGGAATACCAATAGGTTCACTTCGTAATGGAGCTTCTGGTGCCCACCGAAGGCACCGGCATAGGCGCAATTAGTATCGCGCCGAACGCGCCAAATGTACAATATTAGCACACATTTTGGTGTTTCTAGTGGCCCTTTCAGTGCGCGCCAACATGTGCGATATAATCGTATGTTTTGGCGCGCGAAAGCGCCATTAGGCCTAATAGTCTTCCACATCGTTCGGTGGTGTACGTTAAGCGTGACCATTGATTCATTGTTTTGTCCACATCATTTTAGTTTTATCCGCGACAAATTCAAGAATGCCTTTGGTTCCATTATGGCCGCGGGGAGTTGGATATTTATATGCGCGATTCTCTAAACGTTTACGTTTACGTCTGTTTTCGTGTGATTTAATGTTGCTCAATTGATAACGGATTTTTATTAGGTGGCAAATCATTTTATAGCGCAGTGCCCATGTGTAGGCTGTGTGTTTCTTGTGGGCATTTGGGGGAGCACCATCTCATTACGTCAAATTGACCGAAATCCTTATCGTTCTCGAAAATGTTTACCTCTCGGGTGGTACCCCCTCCCCCAGTGAGGAATTGTTTCTAGAAAGTGTTTGGGTTTGTTCGGTCAAATTAGCCGAAATCTCACCTTTCTCGAAAATGTTCAATACTCCATATTTACCATCGGGACCATATCCCAGGTGGTGAGGGGTGGTGTGTTTCTATGGGTATACGGGTGACCAATTTGGTCTAAATCATAACCATTCTCGATAATTGTCCATACCCCATTTTCACCCCCTCTGATGTTACCGCCGGGGTGAGTGGTATTTCTGGCGGGCCACACAACCAAGCCGTAAAATTGCCGAAGTCCTTACTATTCTTGAAAATGGTCATTACTCCAGTTTCACACCTTGGGAGGTACCCCTGTCATGTGGCGTAAGGGTTGGGTGTTTCTATGAAGTATTTCGGGCGGGTCACCAACCCATGCTGTCAAATTGACTGGAAAGTACAGATTTGCTAACTATATTATGAAATGAGTTCCAAATATCATGTTCGTAGAACAATGTGGATTAAAAATATAGATCACGGCAACTAAATGCTTATGAACAGGCCCATGGGGAAAATTACAAAATACCAATATAGACTATACAAGGGCCCCTGGTATAGTATATATTATTATTTTATATACCGCCCACAGGAGCCTGTGTATTTATGGGGCTTAACCTTTTTGTCCGAATGATATTTACAAACGTGTAACACAGTAAGTGTTGTTTCCAGAACATTGGCCTGTTTGTTGCATATGCACACAAATATAGCATAATCCATTCAAAATATCATACATTTGGTACAATTCGGGCAGAAATATGAAAAATAATACAATTTGCCACAATGTTTGCACACTTTGTCTGAAAGGTGCCTGAAATCTTAAACTTAGTCAGTAACAAGAGTTAGGAGTCACTTTTGACTAAACCAAACCTTTCAGCGGATCACTGTGAATAAATCTGGTCTTAGTCATAGTGACTAAATTATACGAAACATAGCATATAACTCTAATTGCAACACTGTGTTAAATGTTGTTTATTGAATATTCATAGCTAAATATTCAATGTCCATTTCATCGCAATTCTGTTAGATCTCGAATTGAAAGAGTGTGATGGATGATATATTGGTATATACTAGAACTTTGCTTCCACAGCAAAGTCTCCATTATTTGGATAAAAGGTTCTTATGTCATAGACACCACATATATCTCGGAAAGAATGAAGTAGTTAAACAGACCTACAGGCATACCACAAACAATTGATATACATGTACCTCTCAACATAACAGTATTGGATTCTGTGATTGAAATACTGTCCCGCTTTCAACTCGGTATCTGATTCTGGATAATATATCTTATTATATTTTCATAAACTGTTTACGTCAAAATATAAAATTGTATCCCCGCTCTAAATATCTCACATACTCTCAGAAGTATGTAATAATGTCATATTTTTGAGTAATTCTGTATCATTGTGCGTTATTATAAAAGAAATGCATGGCTGGTGATTTTGTAAACTTAAGAAAGTATTCACGCCTAACCGTGTGTGTCATTGTGGTCTGGGCCGTAACAAACTGGTATACAATATATAATAAATAAACACAACAGTTAACTGTTCTGAGTAGCATACGGGTTATCTCATCTTATGAGATGCCAGGGTTGTTTCCACTTGGCTAGCGTATCGTAAAGATAATCCTCGGCAATACCTTGATAAACAGTTAACTAATGTATCTAACTGAAGTTCTGCCTTAGTCATTTTGACTAAGCTAAGTTAGTCATACTGAGGACAAACTTTGCACAGTATGTGCATATATATGTACTCATGCACTGACATGCACTACTGATACGACAAAATTTCATAAAATATATTTGTCGCCGATTTCCGTCAAATCTATAAACAGTCATCTTCAATCTATACGATGATTCTAATAATTTATAAACAATCATGTTCAATCTATACGATGATTCTAATAATTTATAAACAATCATCTTAAATATATACGATGATTCTAATAATTTGGTTAAAATAGACGCCACATTGGTGCCGTTCGATTCAGGGATAGGGAGGGAGGTGTACATGTTGATAACACATAGTTACAAATGATTTCCGCCAGTCATTGATACAGCTGGTGTTTAAACATGTCATACTGTTACATGTCATACTGTTACATGTCATAATGTTACATGTCATAATGTTACCTGTCATACTGTTACATGTCGTACTGTTACTTGCAGACTTTCATTCCGGTGGTTATCAGCAGCAGCGTGTAATATATAAGCACCTGTGACGAATTCGTTAACCTGCTGTCTGTATGGACATATAGTATTAACGATAAGACTAGATGAAGCCTCAGCCTCATCACATATTCACAATCACATATATCGATTGGCAAGTGTCGCTTCTTAACGATCCAGCAGGAAGGGGCCTTTTATGTTTAATTTCAAACCGTTGAGTGAAGTACTCAACACGGAAAGCACAAAGGACGTTTACTGTCAGGACATACCTGTTGTTCTGGGATATTCTATATCACTTTTATTATACTTGCACTTTTGTTGTCGTCGGGGATCATAAATTGGAGAGGGGTCCTATATTGGCATTGTATTTATCGAACAACGTTCTATTGAAACTAAATTTCTATAGGAAAGACCATAATGCTCATCGAAGCTCCCCATGTAAAACGGGATAATGGATTTTTCTGCAGTAGTCTAGAGCATCACCCTTGATATTTGCGAAACACAATGGCATTTAAAATTTCGAGAAGGATGTAGCTGTTACGTCTTTTGCAAAGAAACTAGTTAACATTGACAAATTTTGCTCACTAATTGGTTCATCGTTCTAATGTCGGAACGAGGACTAATAGTCCGGCCGCCAGGTCACGGATGCGTGTTTTGGCGTATAAAGTTTTTTTCTCTGCGGATTTTGTAAATTCAGGTATCCGACATCAAGATTTTATCGGCTGGCCATCTGTCAGCCTTGAGCAATTTTTTGTATAGTGACCTAAAAAGTATACCCCCCACTTTTTCCCCAGACGTGAAACCAGTTACTTGGAATTTGTTGCAAATTCACATGACTAATCTAGTAAAATGTATATATTTTCATGAAGCTAAGACATAATGACACTAGTTTGGGCCAAAATTGAAACTCACCATCCAAGATGGCCACCAAAATGGCCGCCGGAAGTTGAAAATATGACATTTTTTCACAAATATCTTCTAGATCAGTTCATGCTGTTTGGAACTGGTTCAGTAAAATGACTTTATTTTGTATTTTATATATTAACTGATCATTGGAGCAATTAAATATGGGGTTCTATCCACCTGTGATCCCTCAAAAATTCGATTTTACAGAACGCGTTATAAAATTTCACCAAAAAATCACAACTGGGATTCTAGTCATATTTCAACAAGAAATGAACAGAAGGTTGCAATTAAGTGAGGCATACCATTACCTATAAATATTCCAACTCACTGGAACTAAACTTCTTACTTTGGCTCAAAATGGCTGCCAAAATGGCCGCCAAAATATGGGAAAATGGTAAATATCGCCCTAGGGTGTCCTGCAATCGCTTACAAGTTGTGGTTGATGTACAAAATTGGCTATTATGCCTTCTATACATTGAATACTAACATGTCTACTGCACGATGGTTAATTGTTACTGTTGCCACCACTGACATCACCAAAACTATAGGACGTTTCTCTCAAAAACTTGACATAAATATCGGCAAAAATTAACTTTTCAGGTTTGGACCATTTTTCTAGTAATATGTAATTATCTTTTGATTTAAAGGTGTTTATTGTATTGGTCTATCTTAAATGTGTCACACTACGGTGTTTATAGAACAAATTGCTCAAGATGGCTTCCAATATGGCAACCAAATTGGTAATAAGTTATTTTTTTTACATATATCATTATAACATTATATATATAACATTATTTTCTGCGTTATCCGAAAATGTAGCAAATTGTGACTCACTTGGTTATTATACGTGTTAGTTAATTAACTGACAACTAAATGTTCTATTATGGTTGTCCCAGTTCCGTATGGGGCATGACACATTTATTTTAAAGTATGGAATTTTGCGGAGAACCTCTTTTGTGATTCTGACCATATTATTGAAAGGAAATGGGCAGAACATTTAGACGTAACTGAGATGAACCATAAAACCATTCACCGTGGTGTATTTGCCGTTCAGCCGCGGTGTCAGAGTTTTTAACTGCAGTTGGGCACCGCGGCCGAACGGCATGTACACTGCGGCCAAACGGCAAGTACACCTTGGCCGAAAGGCAACTACAACGCGGCCGAATGGCATGCACACCGTGGTTAGATTTCTGGTTTGTATCAGTTTAATAAACGTACACCGTGGCAACTACACTATGGCTGAATGGAAGGTACACCGCGGCCCAACTGTAGTTAGCCGGTGGAGCTGCGGTGTAGTAGCATTTCGGCCGCGGTGGCAACGCTAACCACACCTCGGTTAAGTGGACACTTGTTTTGTCCAGCAGGTATGTGGCTCTTCTGTTCCATTATGATAAACCAATATCAACTGGAGACAGGATGGATGCCAAGATGGTAGCCAGGGAGTTACTCTATGACTATTTGAGGTGAATAGGTATGCATGGAGTTAGTGTATGTCTTGGATGATGTGAATATGTACACAATGAGTGACTATATGGTTATGAGTGTGTTGTCCATAGTGAGAAGTATAGGTATACAGGGAGAGGTCATGGTCAGGTGTGGGGTGAATCGGTATGAATGGAGTGACTGTATGGTGTATGGTTGTGTGTATCTTGTACTGGTGCAGCACCCGGTGTGCCTGTATGGACATTGATGTGGTGTATGGTTATAGCTACATGGCCATCTATGTATTGATTATGTATATATGGAGTGACTGTAAGGTCATGGGTGGGATTTACATGTGTTTTCTGTATGATCATGGATGGGGTGTGTGGATAAATCGTGAGTGAGTTTATGGTTACGGGCAATGTGTGTGGTATACGTGGATTGACTGTACTGTCATGATTGAAATG
This sequence comes from Siphonodentalium dalli, assembly GCA_032622095.1. Classification (NCBI taxonomy): domain Eukaryota; kingdom Metazoa; phylum Mollusca; class Scaphopoda; order Gadilida; family Siphonodentaliidae; genus Siphonodentalium; species Siphonodentalium dalli. Next base: position 203,684,073 of record CP136067.1, read on the forward strand.
TATAAGTGGAGTAAGCTGGTGGACATTATCGTGTGGGTATATAGGGAGTGTCCTTGTGGTAACGGATGGGATGTATATGTTTATATCTCGTGGATGTATTATCATTGGTATGTGTGTAGGGATTAGCTGTATGATCATGGATGGCGTGTATGATTATACAGTACGTTGCTGAACTGTCATGTGTGATGTATATATGCAAGTATGGATGGTATGATTGGTCGTGTGTGCGGGTTTTTTTGTATATCTGGAAGGACTGAATGACCAGTGGGGAGGTGCATATGTATACCTGGAGTGACTCTATAGTCTAGGGTGGGCTTCATATGTATATATCGAGTGGTTACCTGTTTATGACTGTGTGTGGAATATGTATACAGGTAGTGACTGTATGGTCAATGGTGAAATGAGTACATGTAGGTATACAAGGAGTGACATCAATGTAATGAATATCTATGCCGGGAGTGACTAAATGGTAATGTGTCAGGTGTGTGAGTATACCTGGTGTTCCTGCTTGGCGACTCGTGGCGGTATGGTTATGTGTAGGTTATGCGGGTATACAATGATGTTGCTATATGGTCATGTGCGAGGTGTATGTGTATATAGCGAGTGGCTATATGGCCATGGATGATGTGCATATGCACATATGGAGTGACTATACTGACATGGCTGGGGTGTATTAGTATATATTGAGTGGTCATTCGGCTATGGTGTGACAAATAGCGATACAGTGAGTGACATGGCCAATGGTGAGGTAAATATGTATACCATACACATTACCCGTAGCCATAAAATCACTCATTATTTATCCACACACCCCATCCGTGATCATACAGAAACACATGTCCATTCCACCCATGACCATGTAGCTATATCCATACACCACATCAATGTCCATACAGGCACACCGGGTGCACCCGTACAGTATACACACAACCTTACCCTGCTGGACAAAACAAGTGTCCACTTAACCACGGTGCGGTTAGCGTTGCCACCGCGGCCGAAATGCAACAACACTGCGGCTCCACCGGCTATCTACAGTTGGGCCGCAGTGTACTTGCCATTCGGTCATGGTGTAGTTGCTGCGGTGTACGTTCATTAAACTGAAAAAAGATGATACAAATCAGAAATCTAACCACGGTGCACATGCCATTCGGCCGCGTTGTAGTTGCCTTTCGGCCATGGTGTACTTGCCGTTCGGCTTTAGTGTACTTGCTTTCGGCCGCAGTGCTCAACCGCTGTTACAAACGCTGACACCCCGCCCGAACGGCAAATACACCGCGGTGCCAATGGACACTTGTTTTGTCGATCGGGGTACACCATACAGTCAACTCCATTCATACCGATTCACCACACACCTGACCATGACCTCTCCCTGTATACCTATACATCTCACTATGGACAACACACTCATAGCCATATAGTCACTCATTGTATGCATATTCACATCATTCATGACATACATTAACTCCATGTATACCTATTCACCTCACCTATGATCATAGAGTAACTCCATGGCTACCATCTTGGCATCCATCCTGTATCCAGTTGATATTTGTTTACCATAATGGACCAGAAGAGTCACATATTATGGTTCATCTCAGTTCCGTCTCAAAGTTCTGCCCATTTCCTTCCAATAATATGGTCAGAATCACAAAAGAAGTTCTCCGCAAAATTCCATAATTTAAAATGAATTTGTCATGCCCTACACGGAACTGGTACAGCCATAATAGAACATTTAATTGTCAGTTAATTAACTAACACATATAATAACCAAATGGGTCACAATTTGCTACATTTTCGGATAACGCAGAGAATAATTATATATATATAATGTTATAATGATGTAAAAAAAATACTTATTACCAATTTGGTTGCCATTTTGGAAGCCATCTTGAGCAATTTGGTCTATAAACACCATAGTGTGACACATTTAAGATAGACCAATACAATACACACCTTTCAATTCAAAGATAGTTACAATATTACTAGAAAAAATTGTCCAAACCCGAAAAGTTAATTTTTGCCGATATTTATGTCAAGATTTTGTGAGAAAAGTCCAATATTTTTGGTGATGTCAGTGATGACAACAGTAACAATTAACCATTATGCAGAAGACATGTTAGTATTCAATGTATAGAAGGCATAATAGCCAATTTTGTACATCAACCACAACGTGTAAGCGATTGCAGGACACCCTAGGGCAATATTTACCATTTTCCATATTTTGGCGGCCATTTTGGCAGCCATTTTGAGCCAAAGTAAGAATTTTGGTTTCACTTAGTTGGAATATTCATAGGTAATAGTATGCCTTACTTAATTGCAACCTTCTGTTCATTTCTTGTTGAAATATGACTAGAATCCCAGTTGTGATTTTTTGTGAAATTTTATACCGCGTTCTGTAAACTCGAATTTTTGAGGGATCACAAGCGGGTAGGACCCCAATAATTGCATATTTAATTGATCCAATGATCAGTTAATGTACAAAATACAAAATAAAGTCATATTACTCAACCAGTTCCAAACAGCATGAACTGATCTAGAAGATATTTGTGAATAAATGTCATATTTTAACTTCCGGTCGCCATTTTGGTAGCCATCTTGGATGGTGAGTTTAAATTTTGGCACGAAATAGTGTCATTATGTCTTAGCTTCATGAAAATATATACATTTTACCAGATTAGTCATGCGAATTTGCAACAAATTCCAAGTAACTGGTTTCACGTCTGAGAAAAATTGGGGGGGGGGGGGTATACTTTTTAGGTCGCTATAAAAAAAATTGCTCAAGGCTGACAGATGGTCAGCCGATAAAATATTGATGTCCGATGCCTGAATTAACAAAATCCGCAGAGAAAAAAACTTTATACGCCAAAACACGCATTCCTGAATTTCGGGGGTTTGGCGACCGGACTCTAACAACTCACGAACTCTAACATCTTTTACAAATATTGCACTGCATGCGCATTCATGTATATACGTCCGCATGTCATAGAGTCCAATTAAAACGTTAAGTAACGGATCTGGTGGTAATCTAATGTCTGCATCTAATCTAATATATATTTTGAGACTTCTGTTTGTCTGTCTGTCCGTTAGCTATGGCCGGGAAAACTGTCGGACAGATTGAGCCCAAACTTCCTATCTAAGGGTAAAATACCAGAAGGAATGTCATCGCACAGCTTCCGAGAGCGTCAGTGCACTCATTATCCAACCCCCACCAGCGCAATGGGTTAATCGCGTGATAGTTAAAGAGCGTTCGTATCCGCAGTGTCGTTGATAAAGAGCGTTTAGGCACTGTTAAACCGTTACATATGAAATATGCATGCATTTCCATTGCATAGAACTCGCTTCTACGAATCTTCCCAAGGCTGGCAAAATTGTTAATAAATGCGTTTATGTCTCTTCGATAATTGCCTAATACAATTAAAGCGTGAAAAATCGAATTCTACGACCACCGGGTTCGAGATATGTTATTATTTCCGACATCGTCATTTTTGTCACTCGAAATCACTACGGCGTCAATTCATCCCTTGTGAGGCCTTCTAAACTTATGTCTTCACTTCCCAGTTATGCCACAGGGTGTGGACTATGAGGAGAGATTTATTGCAAGTCATAAGATATTTTGTATTGCCCGGGAACAATACTTATTAGTTGATTCCATCGATCGTCTTATGTTTCCGTTTTCGACGCATCGCGTCAATAATGTACTTGCACTAAATCGTACCTCTTGACCCATCGCCGAGTGGCTTTATCTGTTTGACATAATAAGGGTGCTGCTTTGTCGTTATCCCGACCTGACCTTTTCAATTCAATTCAAGGTCAATCGGGTAAATCGCACGGATTTCGACGAAGTTTTATACCTGGGGCTACTTTTTTCCGGGGAGTGTTTTGGACGGGTCAAATCGTTACCCCGAATGGTCAATTCAAGGTCAAAGCCCGGACGAAGTCGGGTCACCTGCAAGTATATATATATATATATATATATATATATATATATATATATATATATATATATATATAGTTAGCTATATATATATATATATATATGGTTCAATATTGATATAAAACATGTCTATAGAAAATAATTCATTTGACTAATATGTCTATACTCTATAGGGCGTATCGGCCTTTCGTAGCATTGCCACTTTTCAATAGAATACAGATTGTACTAAAAAAATAAATATATATATATATATATATATATATATATTTGGAAAGTGTTGAGAGCACTGGCACAGGTCGGTTATCCGATTTCTTATGATAATTATTTCTATGGAACTAGCTAAATTTTGTTAGGTTGTGTCGGAAATTGACATAAAATATTGTGTTGAGCACAAACAAAGGATAATGATGTTGAAATTGCTAAGAAGCTAATTGAACTGCGTGTTAATCAAGGTCTGAGTCTAGATCGAACGATCATATCTCTCAAACTGGGATTTTTCTTGTAGGCAATAATAACCCGTTTGTCGAGAGGCTCGATCAATTCAGTGTTTAATAATGCAAAGTTTTTTCTGAAAATGTTTGCGATTTCAACATTTCTACGATTGTAGATCAGAGGAAAGCACAAGAAATTTCGAGAAACACCTTTGTAGTCAATGTTAAGTCCGAACGGAAGATATGTTTTAAGTACGCCCATCCAATGATTTTCGCGTTCTCGGCGTATTGAATCGGTTTGGTCTTCGTCGGCTAGAATTGGTGTCTGTTCTATTGGCTGAAAGCTGAAATGGGATTTAATGTCATGATTAGATGAGTTGAAATGATCGGAAATTTGCATGTCGAGTTTTTTGAGAGCACTGGAAAGATGATTAGACATTCTAACTTTAAGAGAGGTTTTTGTTTGTCCAACATATTGTATGCGGCATCTTTTGCATGTGATTAAGTAAATTACATTTTTAGAATCACAATTAAGTTCGCTATGCATTTGGTACGATATGCTTGTTTGCCCAGAAACACGGACGCTCTTTATAAAAGTGGAATTTTTGCTGGGCTAATAAATAATCAACACGTTTTAAAACTTCCTCTTCTGCCCATCAAATCCTCCTATTTCTGGACTGATGCATACGATATAAATATGTCCTTGTATTACTACATAAACGCACTGATGATGGTTTTATCGCGTCATACAGGCCATATTTATGGACCCTTGTGTACGATCTAAATGTGTCCTTGTATTACTATATAAACGGCACTGAAGATGGTTTTATCGCGTGAAATAGAACATGCCATATTTCGAGTTACAGTAGTTGAATGCAGCTACATTATTGGAAATTATCCACCCATGATTATTCCCTCTTCTAGGAACCCTCACACCCATGCATCAGCTCTCCATGTGGTGAGAAATCGATATGTTCGCCGAGTTACATCAGTGATACGGGATACCGCTGCATTATATTCGATAGAACAGGTGAGTTAATACATTGTAAAATACCACTTAACTGTATTGGAACAACTAAAACCCTAGTAATGTTGTCCTGTTAATTTGCTATGATGTTGGTGTTTCCTGCTGAATTTCTATAATGCTGTTATGGAAAAAATAATTCTGTCAAGAAAACGTGTATTTTCGCTGCGTTTCGAATTCTACGTAATACCCAACCAGTTCAACAAATAAAATTATTTTTTAATTTCTATAACAATTTTGCTTTGATACTGGCTTGCTATACAGAAGTCCGATTTGTGAGCTGCTTTTATTCTCTAATTAAAAGATAATCAGACATACAAAATTAGAAGATATATAAAAATAACGAAAATGTTTGACACCTAATAATTATAATTTCCTAAGACAATGTTCGGGCAACAAACACATGAAACACATACCTGCAATCACCATCTATAATACCACACAGGTGTCACGTGATCATTATCAATAGTACCACACAAGCGTCACGAACATCCACATGTAATCCATAAGTAATACGTCGAAATCGAGCACAAACGGAACACTACAGTATTGAGTTCAGCAATGACATTTGTCAACGGTAAGAATAAGTGGCCAAATTGTGGTATAAGGTATGATTTTAGCAATTAACTCTAGAGGTGTTAGAAACATATGTTACTTCCGGTTGTATCGTGAATGAGGTAGGATGTAAATAAACTCTCACCCATCATCTATCGCCCAGAAAGCTGATAATTTCCAATGGAATTCGTTTAGGAGTAGTTCACAGAGTGTAAAAGTGTTTCCGTGATGTGTTGTTGCCAAATGTGTAAATGAAAAGGACAGTGTTAATGGATTTTGCAAATGATATACGGTACGTTCCCTGTTTTCGATACCTATTGTGAATACTGTTTACCCGTGCGCACAAGAGGCAATCAAGCGAATAGCACACCCGGCTGGTTCGATAACAATTTATAACGGTATATTCTGACCGTCGACTTCGCCAATCATTGCTAATCCCGTCGGACTCGTGGTGACACATACAATACATAAACAATGGCTGACTCGAATACAGCAGGGGCGCTTCCTAAAAAGTCGGACAAGAAGGGAGAAAAGAAATCAGAATCGAAGAAACCAGATGCAAAGAGAGCACGGCCAGAATCCGATACAGCGGAGCCATCCGAATCAGTATTGACCGATATAATGAAGCGTCTGTCGGAAATGCCAACCAAAGAAGATATGAAATCCCTAGTCGAGAAAGACATAAAGGCCCACATGGAAATTTTCAAAAAAGAGATTATGAAAGATGTAAACGAGACGCTGGAATTTCATAAAGCAAGCATGGACAGCAAGTTTGAAAAGTGGGAGCATGAAAACAGCTTACTGAATGAAGAGGTTGAACACTACCGCAGTGAGAACATGGTCATGAAGGATGAGATACAAGTATTGATTTCGAAAGTAAACAGAGGCGAGCAGTACTCCAGAAAGACCAACATACGTATTTTGGATTTAGAGGAGACTGATAACGAAAACTTGAAAAAAAAAGATATGTGATTCAGTAAATGGTAGTCAATCCAATGTCCGTATTTCTGAATTAGATATTCTTGCTGCTCACAGGCTACCTGCCAGGGGTTCACCAAAACCATGTATCGTAAAGTTCGCTAGACCCGACACAAGGAACATGGTATTTGAGCAGAGAAAGAACTTATCATACTTGGCACAAGACAACTCAAAGAAACCATTGAAGGTCAGAGACGATGTTACTAAAGATAACATCCAACTTATGAACAGGCTTTTTAATCATGAGAAAATACAGCTTGCATACCACAGGAATGGATTCATTTGGGGGAAACTGAAGACTGGTGAACGTGTCAAGTTTGACATCACAGAGAGCATAGACACCACTATCAGAAAATACTTCGTCAAGAAATGACTTTTCTAAACGTGAAAACAATCCAAACATTGATTTATATACATATATACATATATAGTGAGAAATTGACTTAAGTTCATACAAATAGTGAGATTTCAAAACGAAATGTATTTTTCCTTTATATTTTTGATGATGCAAGTTATAAAGTACACCTGAAGCAACATAGTCTATTATGTGTTCCTTATACCAATATGAATATATTAGTATATGCTAAACAACGAACACCAGGTTAACCCAATAGGTTTATTATCCAGCACTTAGAACACGGTGCAAATATATACATAATATTTAATTAATTAGTCCACAGTAGTTGCTGGCTTTAAATGTATTTTTACTAAAATTACTCAGGTAAATGTGTTATGTAAAGCAATATACATTATACATTTGTTTTTAGTTACTTGTTCCTTAAAAAATTACATGATAAAATATACAAAAGATAAATCTCAATCACAAACCTCATTTTTTAAATCCACAAATTGACTATGTTGCTTTAAGTCGCTTCTGAGTTTCTTCAACATATTCAGACTACCTGACGATATATTTCCATTATATGCTTCTAAAGAAATGTACCTAGGTAAGGTTTGGATACAATCACATGTACACATGACTAAGTGGGTCGGGACTATGGTATCACGAGTGTGCCCGCAATGTTGACTGCAACAAATTTTGTTCGGATAAATACAGCTCTGATCATAATCCAAGCGGTATAACTCTACAATGATTGTAACATTTCAAAGCATGTGACTACTGCGAGACAAACACACCTGATCGTGTTCCATGCGGGATAACTCTTTGCTAATATCTTAATATATAATTGTGGGATGGGACAGCCTGCATGGACCCACACAAAGTCTTGTGTACATGTGAAGTATTTTAATTTGCATAAATTATGGATTTTCATTTTAAAGTTGATAATACCTTTTTTGGGCGATGGTTGAAAACTGCATTTACCATGCCCATCATGATTATGATTGGAAGGTCAATTATATTTAATGTCCACTCCCCAACCCTCCCTCTTCAATGCACGACTGATTTTTTATTTAAATTGATGGAAATTACTGATCGCTGTATATGTATATGCTGTATATTTGGATTCATATTAGTATATTCATTAATATTCGCATATGGTTAGTATTATGTCGATGAACTGTAGAGGCCTCGGTGACCCAAAGAAACGCAGAGATGTTTTTAACTATATAAGAGAGAACAAATATGGGATATATTGTTTACAGGATGTCCATTTTACAACAACAAATGAGCAAAGAATATTTATGGTCCAAATACTGATGATCCCTCCTTTTATAAATCAATTAGAGAAAGTCTTGAGCAAATAACAGATGGCACCATAGTCATATGTGGGGATTTCAATTTAGTCCTGGACCCAGACCTCGACCTTTTAAATTATAAAGCTATAAATAATCCTAATGCACGTGATGCAGTACTTCACATGATAAATAAGCTAGATTTAGTCGATATTTGGAGATACAATAACCCAAAGGAACGCAGATACACATGGCGTCGGACCAACCCATCCAAACACGCACGTTTGGACTTTTTCCTAATCTCTCGAGACCTGATACCAACAGTAGAAAACTGCGATACACACCCTGGAAATAAAACCGATCACTATGCGATATCGTTACAATTGAAATTTAATAATTTTCAAAAGGGGCTTCTGGAAATTTAATAACTCATTACTAAAAAACAAAGATTATATAGAACTAGTAAAGGATACCATAAATAGAGTTGTTAAACAATACTTGAAAAGTGGATGGACGGGTAATGGTAATTTAAATATGAATAATGCTGAATTTAACATTGATGACCAATTATTTTTCGAAACTCTCTTGATGGAAATAAGGGGCGCTTCCATACCATTTTGCTCTCATTTATCTAAACTAAGAAAATGTAAAGAGACTAAATTAATTGAACAAATAACAAATCTAGAGAATATTACAACGGAAAAAGAAAGTCTAGAAATGGAGAAGCTTAAACGTGAATTAGAAGCATTACGAGAAGAAAAACTAAATGGAATATTTGTTAGATCACGTGCTAGATGGATTGGTGACGGGGAGAAGCCAAGTAAATATTACTTAAATTTAGAAAAACGAAATTTTACGTCTAAAACCATCCAAAAATTACAGGCAGATAACGGAGACATGATATATGAACAACATGAAATCCTTCAAGAGACAAACCATTTCTATAAACGTCTTTATAAAAACCAAGATGCAGAAACACATTCCTTAAACATTGATAACTTAATAACTAACGTGTGTGATATAAATGACAAAGTTGAAATAAATAAATTAACGCTAGAGACTGGTCGATGTTTGGAAGGAGAAATTAGTTACAGCGAAGCGCTAAATTACTTGAAAAAAAATGAAAAATAATAAATGCCCTGGAAACGATAGATATTCTGTAGAGTTTTTTAAATTCTTCTGGCGAGATGTTGGAACCTACCTGGTCAGATCACTTAACTACGGCATGAAAGTTGGAAAACTATCTGTTACACAGAGGCAGGGAATAGTAACACTCCTCCCCAAAGACAACAAACCACGACAATTTCTTAAAAACTGGAGACCAATATCCTTATTAAATGTGACATATAAAATTCTTACAGGAGTCCTATCTGAAAGATTAAAACAAGTTTTACCATTTCTAATACATTCAGATCAAACCGGATTTATATCTGACGGTATATTGGGGAGAATATTCGACTAGTGATGGACATGATGCTACATACAAAGCAAAAATAAAATACCGGGACTCTTGCTATTGATAGATTTTGAAAAAGAGTTTGATTCGATATCCTGGAAATTTATATACAGTGTACTAAAATACTTTAATTTTAGTCAAGCATTTATCGATTATATAAAGACTTTATATTGTGATACTTCATCATGTGTAAATTTAAATGGGCAAATATCAGACTTTTTCAACTTAGAGAGAGGATGTAGACAAGGCGATCAAATATCCCCATATATTTTTTTATTATGTGCAGAAATTCTTGGTATTATGGTACGATTCTCAAAAAACATAAATGGTATCAATGTTGGTAATAAGAATATAAGAATGTTGCAATATGCCGATGATACATCTCTTTCCCTCGATGGGTCACCGGAGTCTCTAGAAGCAGCTATGAAAGTACTTGATAACTATAAATATGTATCGGGTCTAAAAATTAACTATGACAAAACACACGCAGTGTGGATTGGTACAAAGGCAGACAGCACGGAACAGATATGTGACCGATGGAAATTAAACTGGAATCCAGAAACCTTTAAAATACTTGGTATAGAATTTCATCATGACACTAAACGTATGATCGACATAAATTTTACAAACGGGCTTATGCAATTAAAGAACATACTAGCAATGTGGAGTAAACGTAACCTAACTGTTCTCGGTAAAATAACTGTTGTCAAATCGCTAGCTATTTCAAAATTAGTACACCTGTTCCTTGCACTACCGAATCCCACAGATGAATATATAAAAAATTTAAATAAACTGCTCTTTGGTTTCATTTGGAACAAGGTCCAGATAGAATAAGTAGAAAACTGCTCTCTCGGAACTATGCTTCTGGTGGGTGTAAAATGATTGATATTAAGACTTTCATAAATTCTATGAAGATATCATGGGTTAAGCGAGCTATCACACAACGGGCTTCCTGGGTTACAGTTTTCGAACACTCTTGTAGTATATTTTGTAATAGTTGGTATCTAATGTCATCTACAATTTTAAAAAACCAATCTAAAACACTTGATAACAATTTCTGGAAAGATTTAGTAAATGCCTGGATTCTGTACTGTGACAAACTAGCACCGGTGAGTCAATGTGATCTCCTCACTACACCTTTAGTAGGATTCGAAGATACGGTAAAACTGGTGAAGCCACGATTGAAACTGTTCATGACTGATAAGCTTATATAGATATTCGATTTTCAAGACAATTTAGGAAAGTACCTGTCACATGAAGAATTTAACGCTCTACACAAAACAAACATCGACTTTCTAACTTTTAACGGAATTGTAAAATCAATCAAGAAAAGAGATAAATTTTTAAGTAAAAGCGACAGGGTTTTGCGCCCTCATATACCATTTCAATTAATAAATTTACTTGCTCCGAACAGTGCTAAATCCACGTATAAAACAATGTTACCAATTGAATCACACCATAAACAAATAAGTAAATGGGAACGAAAGTTGAACCGAACATATAATGTCGAGTTCTGGACTGAAGTATATAGATGCCCATTTATTTACGTCACCGATACCAAACTTAAGTGGTTCCAATACCGAATAAATACACATATCATCGGTACAAAACAACTTTTGAAAAAAATCAAAATATCTGACGACGACTCATGTACCTTCTGTAAATCTAATACTGAATCGATCATTCACATTTTCTGGGAATGTCAAAACATACAATATTTTTGGAATACGGTCGAAAATTGGGTATTTCATAATACGAGTACTAGATTACAACTCACACGTGAAACTGCAATATTTAGCAGCCGCCCTGGAAAATATACCAGTCCTTGGATAATATTCCTTCTTATCTTTGTTAGATATCACATTTATAGATCAAAGATGAATAACTCTATGCCAAACCTCACCGGACTTAAAAAAGAACTTAGTTTATATTTCCAATCTGAGCGTGTTTTTTATTATAATAAAGGTCAATACACTAAATTTAAACAAAGATGGTCTTATCTAGAAGAACTATTTTAATTTAATGTGTGACTGCACATGCCAACCCTAATACCTGCGTAACGCACCAACACACCCTGACATTGGTTTTCGGCAAGCAATCAAATATTAATGCTGCTGGTGTAACATAATTAATATTAGAGATCTAATTTTCTGATTCCAAATAACAGCAATATACAATACAAATTTGAACAATAACTTATAGTATACATCGTTATATAGAATAGTGAATAAAACATTGGTCGTTTTTCTTTTGCCCCCCCCCCCCTCCCCACCCGGGTCCAAAATGACAAGTTAAATTATATTACACAATACAATATTCCTGAATTTCTATTGATACAAATCTACCATGTGTAATGTCAACGTTATGTTTTGTAAGACTATATATTTTGTCGCAATAAAAATATAAAAAAAAAAAACAAACATATGTTGTCCTTTGCAAACTGATCGGTTGACTTCTAACCATCTATAATTGAGTTATTTACGTTATGTATGTACTGCAGTGTATACCGAGAATGTATTCAATAATTTAATTGTACATTGCGTGATTGGTAAAGTCGTGCACGTCTTCGAGCCAAGCCATATTATTTCACATTTATCGATCTTTACTCTGAAAACAGAACTGTTAGATACACGAACCCTGTTAGAATATTTGTAGAATGCTGAATGAATCAAGTTACCAAACTCTTTTATTAGAGGATTCTTTTGCATTTTTGCATTGCGAGTAAATTTTTTTAATTGATACATGAATTATTAGCACTGAAGCGCGGGTAAGTTTTGCTGAAGCACAATAATTTACAATAAAACACAAATACTTAACACCAGATATCCCCCTAGTTCCTTAACCTACGAATGGGCGAGGGGCTCGGTTGTCCAGTGGGTAAGGGGCTCTACGCTAGCAGTGGTGATATACCCGGTCGAGTCATCGCTGACTGTGTGCCCCATATCGATATATGGTGAGTTGCCAATTACTTGCGGAAGTTCGGTGGTTTAGCCTGACATAATGGGTCATTCTGCCAGCCAATGAAATCACTGATATATTTACATCAGTGCACGGACTTACCCCCCACCAATAAAACTGTCAACGTCGTGATATAGCCATGGCTGCTGAAAGTGACGTTAAACCCCAATAAATATATACATATATATATGTATATATCATATGATAATAACGTACTACGTTTTTTGAAAACATATGGACGTGGCACAGACATTTGATTTTTATATATCGGTATAAAAATTAATGTCTGTGCCATGCCCTGTTACTGAAACCATGTCATCTGGACGTTGATGGTTAAAGGCATGGTTGGCCTTCGTTATAGGTTATAATTTAGAAATAACAGTTTCGAAATGATAACATGTTGTAAAGAATATACTAATATTATACTATAATGACAGCATGAATGCCATATTAGCATCAAAACACACATTGTGTGATTCGATCGTTTGTTTATATACATTATACAGCATGTATAGAGTGAGCGATAAGCACAGCACTCCACACCGTGGAAATGTTTTTAGGAGAGTGATTCACGGTGGCCCATTCAACACCGACATGTTGAAAGGTGATGGTTAGCTAGCGCTATACTGAAATGTTATTAACAATTGGGTGGAATTTCTAACCAAAGTTCACTTAATGCATGGGGTATCCCCGACAATGAGTGTTTTACTTAATGCATACTCTTCACATAATGTTTGTTTACATAATATGGGGTTTATTTACATGACGTAGAAATAACATTTAATACAACAAAATTAGTTATTTAATTCCAGTGTTTAGGTTCATTGTACTTGAGCACATCTGGTGGACTAAATCCTCAGTTTGGAAGATTCATCAGAAGAACAATAGGAGTCAGGACCCTATAATTCAGCCATTTATTATCTCTAAAAGTTTGTAAAAGTAAAACATGAAGTGATCCAGACAGACTGATGGACAAAACCAAAGCACTGCCACTGATGGTTATTTAAACCAAATTTCAGGTTACCACATTTGCCCAAAAATCAAATATGTACCATGTAAATTTCCATCGCAAGCTGTTTCTGAATACTGAATTCTGAATACTGAATAGAACGTGGTATAAAATTGTGTACTATCAGGGTTTACGAGCGGATCATTTTGCCAATTCACAATACAAACCATTCATAGCACCATGCAATCATGGCCTCAATAGCTCGAATACGAGTGTGACTCGCCACACAGTAATATTCCAACCAGGCTCTGTTCATGATTCATTCCAAGAACTGGATATTACATGCACAATTCGGCTACGAAATGATAGGTAGCGCTGTTTTGCTGACAATAGGATATAATATGCATATCGCGATTTAATTTAGACTTGGAAATGTTTTTGAAATTTCAACAGGCAGTGACGAATGGTGGCCTGGTATAAGATAATATAATAGCATGCCATTCCATGCCTAAGCTAAAATAGCCACTCTGTAACAAATGAATTTGGTATCCGGAAAAGTTGGGCCCATTATTAGCTCATTGCATATACGCAGCATAATATATTACAAATAATGTGAAGTATAGGTATAAATGTAGAAATTATAGTAAGTTTGCACAATCTTCACCCGAAGCACCATGCGATTTGCCTGAAAGTTACACCAATTCGCCCAAAAATTGCCCAAATTGTATGCTTGAAAATCGTTCGGGCGGATGCAGCCCATCAGCCCCTGGCCCATATTACCATGTAAATGCCGAAACACTTAATGCGATCGTAGAACTTACACTAGAGAGTAGAGATGCGTAAATATAAATTTAAACCACCGATATCCGATACTGCATGATATCCTGAACGATTCCAAACTAATTTATGACAATTTTAGTTGCGAAAACTCTGTCTAAATGTTGTTAATTGACTCGCAAGTCAGAACAATCACTTCACTAAATATAAAGTGGTACTATTAGTCTGACGACATTTCGGGGTACGACAGTGAACTGAGTATCTACCAATGAAATTAAATTCGAACTAACAGTAACCAATAACACATAATATTAATTGTTAATATTTTCACACTACTAGTATCTCTTTACTTTGGTCAAAATCAAGAGTTATGTTACTTTCACAAAAATATCGCTATTCACATTCAAGTTAAACTAAGCTGAACGTACCTATACTCGTTGAATTCACCGTGTGTAAAACGTGATCACGGTATTCAGAATCAGATAATTTTGAACTAACTGTAAACTCCCGTTGAAAAGACGAAGTCAGAATAATTCATCACGTCCAAGATGAAGCCTAATTTAGTAATTACCACTATACTACTTTACTAGTACCACTAAACAGTTCTCAGTCTAATGTTGTTGAATAATAAAGTCATACACATGCTACCTACATAATAATCATCCTCTTTTTCATTTCAATTTCAATGATTTTCTTCATTTTTGTTTTGTCACGACCTTCATCTTGAAGGTGTAACCGGAAATGTGCTTTGTTTTTTTTTCAGTCTTCGCTAATGACAACTGTTGTTAAACTTTGGTGTTTGACCAGAGACTGAGGAGCATTGATAAATGAGACTCCTTGTTGCGATTGAATTCATTCAGTTGATGGCACCTACGATCTAGTTATATATTCAAGTTAACTTACAGTAAACCATTCATTGAAACATGAACGACAATAACAAAGACTCAGAGTTTGAGACTGTCACTGTGTCAGTTTCATAGCTTCAAACACAAACTTGACCAGGTCAAAGAACTGAAGTGTTTTCCATCCGAAACAAGATATAAAGTACTATTTTTATTTAGATCATCTTCTATGTATATAGCTCTCACCTCATCTTTTTGTTGTGTGATAATGGGTAATTTGTGCAAATACTAACGGCTTAAATTAGCAACAACCATGTCTGGGTAACGTCAAATCTGATCGGTTAAGAACTTAATATAGACATTCTGACCAATAGGGAACCGTTTTATTACGCCTTTTCCTAACAAGAGCGCCACTTTATGTTACGTTAAGCGCATGCTCTGATACTATTTTTAGGTAACGTGATCTTAATATAGAATACAATAATACAGCTTCATATGTATACGGATCTCATGCGCGTTACCTTCATGAAAACTTCGCGAAATCTGATTAAGTTTTTATTATTGGTGTAGACTTGTTCCTGACTTGACACCGACAGTGATGTTTTCATCGTGTGAATGGACCTATCCGTATGTACGGCCCACCAATAGGCTACATGGTTACTGTTATTAGGCACCACAAGCCATCTCAATCTCGCTACACATTCATTACTAAAATGGCTTCCGATGAGAACAGACTAATGTTTTAAACGCCATGTAACACGATAATACAGCTTCTTTCCGAGATTCACGATTTGCAAGATGTCTAGGTGTATGTATGCATCTTGTAAAAGTGAGCGGATATAAACAAAAATGGAACCAGATTTGAACAAAAAGCATTTCCGATAACCAACACAGTTCAAACAGTGTAACAAAAGCCATTATAACTTAAATATCCAATAGGATATCTGACATCGAAGCAAAGCTAATAGTTCACACCTTGACCGGAGGTGTACATGTAGTAATTAATATATAATCCCTCTTTTGTCGAACAGTATCAGGCATAACAACTGGCATAAATAAACATAACAACATCAGTTCCCCGTACCTCGAGCGTCCTGTGTGGGCGCGGCCTGGCGACATTAGAGAGGTGTCGACAACTTTGCGACCGGATGCAAAGGATTATCAAATAGTGGTCGTTTTAAATTCCACATCTTATTTGGCCGTCAATAAAGTACATTAAAGAAAACCCGACTATCATTGAGTCAGCTAGTTGTTTTCATGTGGCAACAATGGCACAAACTGAACTCGTTCGGTGAATGTTGCATGTATGCATACACCGCGAAGCAAGTGCAATGTGCGAAATTTCGTTGTCTTGGAAAACATTTGTTGGTTCACATTTACATGTACATTGTCGTAACAATATGGAGGAAGCTTCAGATTTTCAAATGGAGTCAGTAAAACGTTCGCAGAAGATCCTACAGGTTAGTATGGATAGCATACATTTGAAGTCAAATTACCACCGTATAATAACAGTTTAATGTATACATATATGGCGAAAAACACTTCACATAAAAAACACACCATCGATCGGGACTACTATTTCCACTTTTTAGTTTGAATTTGTTTTTCTTAGCATTCGACTTTAAATAACATTAAGATCCGAGTGTGGTCGATGGCATTGTTTAATCCAGCGTAAATACTTGTCTTTGTTACTTTTTGGTTTATGACTGAACTCGAACTGAAACACTTCGGGGTATTTGTATACATATAGTTCGTCAACCGGACATGTTCCCCATTCACATTTCAAAACCTTTGTAGCTATATAATATATATTTATATCATGACTCACTATTGTACTGTGTACAAACATGCTATATAATAAATTTGTGCTGTACACCCTACTGTGTGTGAACATGAGTCCGACCGTGGGTAACACGTTTCTACTGTGGATAACACGTTTGAATGGCATTTCAATGGTTAAAGTTTATACCCATAGTAGAACTACATCCGAGTTGACCTTTCATTAACCTTCCGTGACCTCGATCAAAATGACTCTATTTTGAAAACGTAGCGCCTCGCGATGAAAATAATTTGATACTTTCGATTCAATTGAATATTATACTCACTAATGCGATAAAAAACGAACAGTTGATTCCGTGGAAATCACATCCAAATCAACAAATTGAACATAAAATATATTTCAAGAAATGGACGTAAAAAACTCGAACAACAAACGATGGATTTCAAAATGACTGTCGTGGTTTCCTGTTGACTGTACTGCGGAGAAAAAAAGTTCCCGCAATGTGTTATATTTATATTAATTAAATTCGTAATCCCAAATATATTCATGTTTATTTATGGCGGTTTCATTACAGATTATTGTGAATTGGGTACAATGATGCCATATTCGTACAATTGAATGTTGACCTAATTCAATGTATCAACACGCTTGATCAGCTGTAATAGTGTACGTCGATGTCCGGTCAAGTGTGGGGAACACAACGGGAATGATTGTGAATGGTGCGACAGAATCGTCTTAATTTAAGTGGATTCATTTCGATTTCATATCATTTGTTGCTCATGTACCGGTCATGGTATAAACAAAATATACACGTAGTGTTTCTGAATACCAAATTTAGACCACTCGTGGGATTGATGATTTACCACACTCGCTAAAGCTCGTGTGGTAAATCATCAATTCCACTCGTGGTGTAAATTTGGTATTCAGAAACACTACGTGTGTATTCTATATTTTGCTCACATGTTTGCAAAACACCTACTGCTTATAGTGGTTGTTAGAGAGTAGCTTGTGTCTTCCGTATCGCTAGACAGACACATATCGCATCGACGATTAAGCTATCGACTCATTTGCTATTATTGAAAATGGGGCGGTACAAACGGATAGGTCCATTGACCACGACATGCATAGTGCGTTTAGTTATAGTAACATGGTTCTTGACGGCTGTGTAAGCAATCATTTTGTTTAAAGTGACCAGTCAGTGGGAGCTTCAGTGACTACCTGTATGAAATCATAGTTTTCCTAAATTGTATCCAAGAACTGAGACAGAACATGATGATTTTTATCGGAACACATCACTATTTGGGTAGATTTGTATGTTTTTCGATTGCATTAAGTTATATCTTTTAAAATGCGTTTAAATCAAGTTAGGAGTATAAGATCGGATCAATGATTAATCGACCTCGCTGTGCACCACATCTAATCAGGATGTAAGTAGAGGGTCTGGCGACGGCTATTGTTTCCGGTGGTACCTGCACGAGGTGTCGATAATCCCTTAGTTCAATCGATTGCCGCTTATAGTCTATTCCTCATTTTTCTCCTCTGTGGTTGAACCCTGTCACCACCAGTACATTGCGGTATGGTCGATTATGTGTATGTCTGATCTGTCTTGATATGGCGGATCATGTTTGGATATGTTTGGTGTTGATACTGCTATGAAACCTTGAAGCTTTCTGTACTATATCAAAGACTGAATAATCAATATTATCAAATGGAACGTTCTTTATGGTCTGACGTTTTTGTTGTTTTTCCGAAGAATGGACGATCTTTATAAGAATGTGTGCAGGTAATAATAATAAAATGCATGTGTCGTACCTGGTCGGAATATGCTTAATGGGTGTGTTGATTCTTTGCAGAACAATATATGTCGTTCTTTAGTTGTGTTGATGGGGGCACCACATTCATTCTTGCAATATACACCAAATGGACATTTTCGGATCGACGTGATTTGATGCGGAATCTAAATTCGTTCAAAACCAGGAGCTTGCCTCCTCGACCTTTTGGGGAGACGAATAAATTTACTCAAGAACTTACCACGACGAAGATAGGAAATTGAATATGATCAACTTTGGAGAGTCAGGGTTTTTATAGCTCAATACGAATGGCCTTTAATAATAATAATAATAATAATAATAATAATATTAATAATACTAATATTAATATAGATTAGAGCCAGGTTTCCACAAAATTGTGCTTTCACAACGTGGGTGGAAATTGCCCAATTAGTACCGACAAGTTTACAACTACTAGCAATTTCCAACTTAACACCAACCTATGCTAGGAAATGTTCCAACTGGATGGCCATTTCAGTTTTGTTAAAAAACTATCACATTGCACACAACATGTTGATTGGAAAATACACAATAAGTGAAACTGTTGACAGTTAAGAACACATATTTAGGGGGATTTATCGTAGTCTTACGATTGATTTGTAGATAATTATCAAAAGATGGCACATCCGTCAGTGATTCCAATTTATTTGGGAAAAATAAACACTTCCAACTGAGTTTGGCCTGAAATTTCCAAAGCCGTGTGGGTGCTATAAACAACCACCCAATCGCCACTTCTCTGTATCCACATGTAATTTAAAAACAAATTAAATGGTCAGAAATTTAATTATCATCACAATTTATGATTTTGAAAAAAGATTATGTGTCAAAAATGTTCTGTCATCTATAAATATTTCTTCACTGACAAATTGTGTCGGTGGTAGGTGACCATGGAGCCAACGTGTTCAGTTTGACTTCTCCTCCAGAGATAAACGTATTCCTTAAACATTGAAGCATCGTCATGAAACTTGGCACTCCATGCAGACAAACACTTGGTCGCTCATCTTCCTGCCAATGATGGCACATTAATCTTTTTCTGCTGCGTTGACGAGTATGGGTGAAATCTCATCGATATCGGTCATACGATCATTCCTATTAGGGTTGTTGTCGCCACAGTGAGCAATGTTTATTTTTGCGCAGTTAAGACGTAGCTACATTATCTACACACATTGGTATCACACATACATGTAAACATCAGTGGTGCTATTCACCGGCTGGGTTTATAATATAGTCCAGGTAGTTTTACTAGGCGACGCTCAATGCGAAGCTATCGGTGGACATATCGATGGGAAGACATCGCCGCGCGGTATAGGATTATCCAATCAAGGTGATTGGCGTCAATCATAGATTGACCATCGGTCACATAAACATAAACAGTACACGTTTGGTTCATTTGAACAATGAGCAACCGAGGAAAATTACGTGGGTCAAAATATACCACCGACGACATGGGGGGTCTACAAAAATAATTCCGTATATAGGGCCGGGGTGGGTGGGTGGTCCAGAGGCCGAAACAATCGTGCTTGTAAATTTTCCAAAATGGGTTTTTTCCCCAAACAATTTACAAGTACTGACCATGTAATGTTGTTTGTAAGCATGTTAGTATCATGTTTGTTGGCATATGGCTATATAGACAGCTATAGTGACTATATAGCCTCAGATTTAGCAACCTTCTGGATTTCACAGGATCCCGTCCCACTTCACAGTGGAGACCCGTAATTTAGTTAAAAAAAATTATATATTACCCAGTTGTATTGCCCGAATAAAAGTAATAAAATAAAAAAAAAACTGTATCACAAATACTACATGGTGAATACTCAATGATGACTAGATAGCATTAACCCGATTGTTGCATAACATGAAATTGAAAAGGGTATCTCATAAGTTTCTAATGTCTGAAATACTGTCTTGTTCTGGCATGCAATCAAATTCATTCCTTCTGGTTATTTCTCATCTTTAATGATTGCAAGTAATGTTAATTTGCAACACTTATCCAAATAAAACTCAATTGGTTATGATGAATCACCGTTACTGTTTATTGTTCAGACAATCCCAACTGAAGGCGACACTATTCTCCTTGAATTTACGAACTTCATCTTGAAGCTTAAATACTGCTCAACAAGACTAAACTAAAATACTAATTGTATACTGTTATCGCTTACAAATAGATGAACTGAAATAATGTGATGCATTCAGATGCTTTGAGAAATGACATTCTTCAATGTCTTCAAAGTTCAAACTAAAATCAAGAATAAAATCTGCCTGAGACTATACTGCAGACTCTAGTGCACAACTTTACATACAAATGGTTGAGTTATAATAATGCAAAATGTGTTTACGGATGGAACCAAGTTGGTAGCTCTGGTATGCATCGACAGGCAAAACCTGTGATATGCAGTAATATCTGCATACATCCTTCCCGTATCATTCAGGTCTATCACCACAACAAACCACTTCAAAATTCGACAACCGACACTTCAACTTATATGGCAAAAACTTTGTACGGATTGAATTTCATAAGCAGGGCCCATGGATAACTCTGGTGGGCATTGGTACTCACAATCCGTGATATTATGCATATTCGTTCCCCATTTCTGGTCCGTCACATGTCATAGAGCATCAAAATATGACAACCGACTCTTGAGTTATGATGCAAAATGTTTGTACGGACGGACACACGGACGGCTCGAGACGTCAACTATATACCCGCCGACTAATATCGGGGGTATAATAACCATATATCTATGTGTATACCTAACCAACACAAATCCCCTACTCACCCACCCTGGTGAATAAGACTAAAGAGTTCTTTGATCATGCACAAATAATTGTAGAACCCCTGACCTGTTTACTACTATTTACACTGGCCAGTGTTCTCTGTCAGACTAAACACGCTCGATATATTAAGGCTATAATGCGGTCTAGGGCAATTTGTGACATACAGTGTACCTACACAATGCTTTATTATTGTTGTTAGATACTGGAGACACCAGGAAACACCTGGAAATACAGTTTATTTTTCGTTTTTCTGACCTGTGCTTTACCGATTAAGGATGTTATTGCTTGAGTCTTAATTTTACACACTTTGCACCAAAAAAGGATAGTGGAATTGGATTGATCAAAAGGCAGTTAACACAGTTATTGAAGAACGGCTAAAAAACTCTGAAATTTTTATAAAAACATGAGAAAGGGGGTGGGTCCCTAACATTTGGAGGAACAAATTTTCACAAATGGGGTGGTGGGTCCCTCGGGGTCGGAAAAATAATTTTTGGGTCCTATATGTGCAATTGTTTTCCAGACCCCCCCCCCCCCACTGCCGACGAGCGTAACACTTTTTTGGGCATTGTGGAGAGAAGAATCAAAATATTAAAGAACAAAGAAACCTGCACCATTCACCAGCGCCGGAAAAATGATGCATGGAAAGAAATTTCTTTGGAAATAGCAGGGAAATATCCAAAGAACCAAAACACAAACAAAATTCTTCTGAGACGTTATCTTCTTGGCTCTTCATTTTCACACTGTGCTAATTAAAAAAAACCTCATTAATATCATTGAAACTCATTCTGCAGATATATAAACGCAAGCATGAGTCTCCACACAATTATACCCAAACATTATACCGCTATACATGCCGATTGTGGCCGATGAGTGTTCGTGAATTAGTCGTAAGACGGCGTCAATTGACAGGTGACAAATCTCATAGATTGGATCAATCACACCATCGACAGCGTGTGTCGTTTGCGCTAAAGCAAAGATACCTTTGCGTTCAGCCGCTACCATATAAACTACCTGGTTTATAAAATAGTCTCGCTTGGTGAATAGCACCCTAGCAGTCAGATGCTCGTAGCCCGTTTATATATAACCATGGGTATATGCCAGATATAAGCGTACAAAAAAAAACGCCGTTCTTTTTACCGTGTATTTATCCATGGTGTGCGTGCCTGTGGTTGTCCGTAACACGGTGCCCGGTGTTATTGCTTTGAAAGGTAATCATGTTCGACTGGTGTTGTCAGATTGGTAATATGAGATTAGCGGTTTCTATGTCTTGTCTTGTCACATTTGCTGTTTGAACTTTGTCTGAAATAGACACACTTTTTATACTAGAATTTGCGCAACAGGAGCGCATGGGAAATCGCACGTCGAGTTGGTTTAAAGGTTTTTAGAAAAAGTATTTATATGATATAGACAGAGACGTGCCGACAGAGGTTGGGGTGTTTCACACCCCCCCCCCAACTTTGGTCAAAATGTTCAACAGTTGGAAATTTCATACCTGCCAAAACATTAGTTGGAAATTTCACACCAACATTAAGTTGAAAATGTTCTTGTAGCTTGATTTTCAAATAATTTATTTGCATATTTTCCTATTTTTGGTAAATATTTTGGACTGAAATGGTCATCAGTCGAAAATTTCCAACCTTAGGAGGGTGACAGGTTGGAAATTTCCAACACTTGGACAATTTGTGTCCTGGTCCCTCCCCCGTGGCCAGTCAAAAAACTGCTAGTTAATTTAAGAAAATAATATTGTCATGCATTTGGTCAGCATTGTAATTGGAATTGTCATCAGTTGAAAATTTCCAACCTAAAAGGGGGTGTCGGGTTTGAAATGTCCAACTCTAGGAAGGTTTGAGGCTAGTCTAGATGCTAGGATTTTGAGATTTTCTTGTTCAGATTAAAAAAAAATTGCACACCGGGCCGACTATCGTTGTCATTGTACCTTCCCCCGTGGCCAATACAAAACTGCTAATTAGTTTAACAAAACAATATTTTACTTCATTTGGTCAAACTTGTGGACTGAAATAGTCATCAGTTGGAGAGTTTTCCAACCTGAGGGGGAATATGAGGTTTGGAAATTCCAACACCAGGAAAGGTTCAGTTGAGGCCAGTCTATCCGTATCCGTGGGAATTTGTCTGGAGTTAGACCATTATATGTTATGATTTATGCAATTGTTCAGGTTAAACTATCTGAATTTTCAAACCTGGAATATAGGGGGTGCAGTTGGAATTTCCCATGGTGGACACCCCCTAACGGAAACCATATAGCCACGTCCCTGGATATAGAGAGGCAAACAGAACGATACCATATATATATACAATATGCGGTTGCATCCAATTTGGATTTCTTGGGATGTCTTTAGTGCACTTTTGTGGTTACGAGAGCTCGTTTCCCCCTGATTTCTGCTCAATATGTGGTCTTCTTCTTTAAAAGTTTAATATGATTTCAAACGGGGGTGGCACCAGGATATCCCCGACAGGGGGCGGGCTTTACCTGCCGGGTTGAACATTACATAACTCACCGACGGGGGATGGCTATGACTCACCGACAGGGCTGGGATGTAGCCCCTGACCCCCCGGGTGCCACCCAACATAACTTAGTATCGATTATTTAGCATGGGGTGTCAAGTAGGGACTTGTCGACAGGGGTGGTTATGAAGGGGTTTTACCCCCCCCCCCCCCAATTGTAGTCATACCTAATACCCCGAGCAAAATTAATTGGAAAATTCACACCAAAATTAGGTTGAAATTGTTCTCGTAGTTTGATTTTCCAACACTTTCTTAGTGACGAATTTGTTGTTTTTAGACCAACATCTGCATATTTCCCTTTCATTTGCAAAATTATGGACTCAAATGTCCATCAGTTGGCAATTTTGAAACCTATGGGTGAGTGTCAGGTTAATAATTTCCCAGAATTGGAAAACTTGAGGCCGGTCTATGCTATAGGATTGTCAAATGTTCATGTTCATATTTCAAAAATGTTCTCACATCGGGCCTAACCATCGGCCGACACGTGCGTGTGCTCTTGTGTCCTTGCCAGTAGTTACTCGCTAATTAATTTAAGAAAAAATAGATCGGGGTGTAAATTTGTGTGGTGATATACCACTAGATGTTAAGATGTTTTAATCTCATACTGGGCCGAACCATCTTTTGCATCCCCCCACCCGCACGACAAGTGGCCACAATATTACTGGTTCATTTGGAATAGTCTACCATCTGGTAGTCTGTGAGGGAACATTTGGGAAAAATCAAAGTGGGGGGGTGCAAATTGATTTACGCAAACTTATGAGTTTGGTGTGGTTCAATGGGGTGGGTGCATTTGGAAATTCCAAGGTGGAGACCACCCCAACGAAAACCCTCTAACCAAGTCTCGAGTGCCAAATATCCCACACTCAACCAGGGGTGCCTCTCGCAACTTTAGTTTCTGCCCTCAGCATAGGCCTATTTGTTTCTTATCCGAGAATACACTTCACCGGCGGCAATGTATTAACCATACTCTGAAAGAAAACGCTTCCGTGACGATCACACGATAAAGTCGTGCTGCAAGTAAGACGATAATTGTGTTGTAGAAATGATACGGAAGACCGATTGTCACAAATTTCAACATCAAAATACACAGGGCAAGACTTATCGATCCAAACTGTGGAGTGTGTTTTCGTTGTGTATTTTTCGCATATACCCATGGTTATATATAAACGGGCTACGAGCATCTGACTGCCGGTGTCCATTTCAACTTTGATCTCGTGTATCTCAATTGAAGTGTATTCACCCACGAGTGAAAATCTTGCACTCCAGATAATATATATAATCTCCGCTGTTATGGAGGAATAAAGGATATATCTCTTTCTTATACCATCAGAAAGTGAAACAACAACAACCACAACAACCACCACAAAAACAACAACCGCTACCACCACATCAAAGGCAACCACCACCACCAACACCACAAGAAAAACGACGACGACAACCAGCACCACAACAACGACCACTGCGACGACCACCACAAAAAAAACGACGACAACCACCACAACGACGACTACCACCACAACCACAACGACGACTACCACCACAACTGACGCAGGTATGTATATACATTTTCAGACTGAAACGGACAAACACCTTGTAGACTCCTTTGCAATAGCTGTTTATGCAAGATACATTTTATTTTTAAAGGGGAAGGAAACTCTCAACAAAGCAGGCCGTTAATATATTTACTATATCAACCATGGTGCGATAAAACACCTCTCATTTCCAATTGTGCTCAAAAAGTAGGATATCACATCGCGTAATACAAAACTCCCACTAATTACGGCGCGTTCATATTTATAAGATCATGACTTCACGGCCTCACTTCGCGTTTGCCATCTTTTGTACAGACATGTATAAATGCTATCATACTAGAACCATTTCGGCGTGTTTTTTTGTTATTCTGAGCAAAATCCAAGCAATCACAGCCTATTGAAGACTACACACATGTATTATAAGTCAAAACGATATTTTATGTTATAAATTTGAACAATGTACGGCCAGTAAATGGTCGCATAACATTTGAATGTGACAACGACGGCCTAATGTATATGCAAATATGACAACCAAACGATATTACGCAAAATAACAGCATATAATCATTAATTGTGCACAACAAACATTCAATCTGCTGTTTTATTTGTTGTCATATTTAAAACAGACTATAGTACGCGATACAGTTTAGCGTTAAACAGCCAAGTGATGCCGTGACGTCACAAACTATAAAGGGAGATAATATTTCTTCCAAAAATGGCGGTGTTATGTTAGTGGCGTCACTGCTTGCGCGGGTTGGTTTGAGACGCCATATCTCCGATCTTGTGCTGAGAATTGCGCTGAAATTTTACACACGAACAGAGAACAACTTGCTTAGTACACATGCCCTTTCGTTATGTATATATGTCATATAGTTTAATCCCCCTTTAAGCACTTTGAGGGAACAATACCTTGCGATTTGTTGTTCTGCTGAAAATCGACTCTATTTATGTCCTTGTGTCAACACCGCGTAAAGAAGTGGTAATCAGACGAAATGACAAACATCGGTTTATCAGCATCAGCACAAAGAACAAAGTTACAACCTGGAGGGAAAAATATTGGACTACAAATAATACTGCCGTAATATAGTTGCTTCGTGGATCATTCATCATATCAACAACATTTTAGCGAACACCGCCGACAGTATATACACAACTCGAGATACATACATGCACTGTCTCTGTTGAGGGAGAGAAGTTTCGCCCAAGTTGCTATAACCAGTGTTGCCATCCCAATTATGTTAACCCTGTTTTATTGTTTTGTGATTAATAATTTGTTTTAAATATTATATTTCGGATGTTAAATAAAACATTTTATGATATCGAATACAAAATCCGTATCCAGGTTGGACAGCATAATTGTCTGACCCCTGGATATTTAGCACATTTAATTCGAATATATATCATATGTTCATCAATAATGTCCTGGGACACAATACTCCATGCAATTGATAATCTAGTTAAACCGATCTATTGATCCGATGTTTATCTCGATGCTTACCAAGCTTTCTTACCATTACTCTCATGTCAGGACCAATCAAAGTGGCCAAGGTCTCAATACTATTAATTTCACAAATATAGTAATTTCACTCTATATATAAAATCAGTTTATGACATCAGTAGAGTTGTATGACTACCTACTAACGACCCCTCTCATCGTGAAATGGGCACCTGGGAAATGCAATCTGTGTTTGCTTCATGCAAACTTTTATTTAACTTACTAAAGTTATCAGACGCTATTTCATCTCTAAAAATTGTATAATCTGTGTTGTATTTTCACATTGAAATAAGATCATTGTGGTTTCATAAGAGGAGATGGTTAGGTTCTTCTATCACATCCCTGCAAGGGGAACCAACCCCCATGAACTACAATCATTGAGATGCATGAACAAAAATGTACTTTATGCAACGATAACTTCCAAAATATCAGTATAACTTCATTTCGTCTGATTGCATGTAATAAATAACAATTGATTAATAAATTTACTAACGAGCTCAGGAAAAATCAATGAATATGAAAATGTCAAATTATGAGAAAGTACTTGTTCGTCAGCCAAGTTATTAATTTTGTCTAATTTATATAGCTTTGCTAATTAAATAATGGCCTAATTTGTTCGCAACATATATAAGGCATGTGGCACCATTTTGCGCTTCGGACATATTTTAATTTCAAACAGCATATGGGGTCACGGGCCCCTGCACTGTGGTCTCTTTGAGTAGTTCGCACACATTTTGATCTTTTAAACATTATATTTATTTATTTACACCCAACTGAAAGATTAATTTAAGAGCACTTAGCGCGCCGGCAGTGTTGTAACAATGTAACTGTATTAGTCCCGGTCGGCTCGGGACTGTGTCTTTTCTAACCAAGTTCCAGCGAATCTGCTGATCAGTACCCACTGGCGGGAGATCATATTGCGCCCCTTCGGCCTCTTCCGGGTGTGCTGGGTATGCTCCAAATTTCGATTCTACACCCAGTGCACAAGTTTCACAACAAAGAAATTATTCGTTACTTATATTCACACTCAACAGGCCAACTGAAAGACAATTTAGCACCCATTTCCAAAAATGGTAGATCATTCGACTCTAAACCCAATGTACTTCAACATCATCCATTACTTATAGAACAATTAATCGGATTTCGCAAATCGAAATCTGAAAGTTTTCACAAAGGTAACGGGCATGAGATCAGTATACGTATGAACTTGAATTATAGTGTTCTATTTATAGATCACGTAACCTGGAATAGTATCATCACGCGTTAAATGCACGGGTTATGGATCACGTGACCTGGAATAGTATCATCACGCGTTAAAGGCACGTATGGCCTTCTCGTGTGTTCAAGCGTTAAAGGCACGGATTATAGATCACGTGACCTGGAATAGTATCAGCACGCGTTAGAGGCACGGATTATAGATCACGTGACCTGGAATAGTATCATCACACGTTAAAGGCACGGATTATATATCACGTGACCTGGAATAGTATCAGCACGCGTTAAAGGCACGGATGGCCTTCTCATGGGTATTGCTATGAAATTAGTCACATCCGTTAAAACTGCCATAAACAGATGTCACAAAATCTGGAAAAAAGATCAAATCAAATGCCACAAATAAGCACCAACCACAATCGAAGTATCAACAAGATAAACGCTGTGATTTATGCGGTGATAATTATCCATACACAGGTGGTAGAATAGCTTGCCTGCATATGGTAAACAGTGTATGGCATGTTCGGGTTTCAATCATTTTTAGAAAATTTGCATGTGAAAGGACCGACCACATGATCGGCCGATACCGTGGGGAAATTCAATTGGGACATAATGGACACTGTGACTGCAATCACAAACCGAAGGTTGGGACGCTGACAACAAACATGAGAAATGTTAATATCGATGATCCGATGAAGTGATGCAGAGTATGTTTTCGCTATGCACACCACAAAACAACGAATGTTAATGTTTGAAATCGAAATAAAAAGAAAAGTGACCAGACAGATAGCTGACTCATGTGCTGGTATAAATGTGATCGATGAACGTGACTTTAAGAACATGTCTCCATAACTCAGACACTAAGATATCCCCGTGTGGATCAACAAAAACCATTAGTAGGCTTGGACAATTTATGGGTAGACTGAAATGTGGTGAATAAGAACTCATGTTTCATTTTGTCCCCCGGAAGTGTGGTTCACTCCCATCATCTGACTCGGCAATCAAGCTAGGACTGCCGACATGTTAACTCTGTATCGACTGACACCGAAAATATCATCAGTTCCATCACACAGGAGTACGAACATTTATTCATTTGAGTTAGACAATTAAAGGATTACAACGTGAAATTACAAGTATGCCGATTCAAATGTTTCACCTTAACATACATTTGAGTTATAAATGTGATATATAAAGCCTCTGTGTCTTTGTGACTTAAAGGGGATGTTGATTTGTATGTTTTAGATTGGTCAAAATAGTATTACTCATAATTGAAAGGCTCATGTCACGACACATGAAATAAATGTTATAGAACATCAGCTTGTTCCCCCGAAAACCCGAACATTATCTGCTTATAGTAGAATTTGTTTTAGGTAGATACTCTGCTTAGAATCGCCTCATTTTGAGTCGATAATGTTCTGAAAATGAGAACATTTTGGTTACATTATCGACTCAAATTGAGAAGATTCTAAGCAGTATATGACCATATGCTAGCGTAATTGACGAACCACAGCTGAACCACACGCATAAGCTAGGATATATCGGGCCATTTTTATAGTATAAAAATAACTTCTTAAATACGTATTCCCATCAGAGAAGATTCACTCAGGCCTTATATCGTGGTGTGATTATGACTAATTACACGCCAGGCATGCACAGTGGTTCATTTCAAGAGTGGGTCCCACAGCTAGCAATTTCGTGTATAAATTAGGTCAATCATACATCATGCAGGGCATACGAGAAACCAGAGTTTCACAATGCAAACTGACTACGAGCTCACCACCTCGACTTAAAACCTCAAAAGAAATTTATATAAATTTTTAAACCGTTCCTTTTCTACACATTAGTGTAGAATATATAAACTCCCAACATCAAATTGTAAGTATTCAACAGACTGACAAGAGTCATGACTGTTGTTTGCTGTCGAGAGGGGAGTATTTTCTGATATTAACCATTATATTATTGAAACTGTGTGCACAATCAGATTGAGGTGCGCATTATACGAAGAGGTTTGTCGATGTCATCATATTCATTTCATTCATGAAATGTCATTATGTCCATTGCAACGAAACTCGACGAACAACGTCGTCATGGAGCTTTCCGCATCGACCGAATTAGCGATAACGTGAATGTATCTTCTGCTTTGTGTTCCTGATCGATTCATGAAAATAGACAAATATCCATGGACTTATCAGATGCACGTATGTACTATGTGGCATTAGGACCAATTAAACGTGATATAATAACGTTTGCATGCATCACGAATTTCTATTTCGATTCCAGTAGTGTCTCCCGCCCTGCCGGGGTCATTGAAATTTTCCCATTGCACGCGCAATTTTTACATCATTTATATTTTAGGCCACTCCATTGCAAATATTTGACAGTGCTGTCGTTAATATAATATGTTCTCAATAAAATGTAAACCACCGCTACGAATGAACTTCACTCTGCATAATTCCGATAGTAACTCCCCTCATTTTGGAACGCCGGCAATTGAAAGACAAACAATTATTTCCGAGTATGACATAAATGCTTTAATACCACCGATATACTGTGCGACAAAAGTGGTCGCACAAATTCAAAACACCTGTGTCGTATTAGATAATAATTGGTGACGTCACAAAATCAGATATAGTCTATATACGACCCAAAGCGTCCTACTTTGGTTCATTATTATGTGCAGCAGTGACAGAAACAAGCCAACTTACTACTTTTCAGGTGTGTTCTCTTTAACATGTGTTTTTATTGTGGCCAGTGCCATAAAACGAAATAACGGACATGACTCTAATTTCAGAATAAAATAATTACATTATGTACCTATTTCACATTATGGGTCGATTATGTCCGTATTTGCGCGAATATATGTTGAGAATTTTGATGCAGTCATTTGGTACGTGCATGGTAAATTGATCATTCCATCATGCACCACAATGACATCTGTGTTTTCATTTAGCTCTTTCAGATATACGACTTAAAGGGGCATATAAGAAAAGTAAATAGCGTTCCTTATCACCGTATAACATAAGCCGACTACCACGCGTACGCCGTTCGTGGATAACTATATATACACTGCCAATCATAATAGTTAATTTGACGTGTATAACTTGATGCAATTCGCATATGGGTATAATTTATATTTTCTAACTTATTTTCCACCTATGATTCTATCATACCAAATTCACCTATATCCCTATATTTTCATATCAATATCGTTGGTTATAAACATGAAATGCACGATATTGATATAGATATTTTAAAACAGAGTGCTCGACTTTTACTGGTATATTTTTAAATGACACATAAAAAAGTCAAACGTTACATGAATACTTCTTATATTTTCAGACCACATACATTGCGTTGTTGTTTCACTGGTAATGTTAATCAGAAGTCGTATGACATCGACTTTAACCCTTTACCCAACAGAAGGGCCCTGTGCCAATGCATTCTCTTATATATGCGAGTCGACCATAGGTCGCCTCGCATATATAAGAGAATGCATTGGCTTAACACATTAAAAATTATAGAATTGTTAAAGAATGTAAGAAAAACTGGTAAAAAAAAGTTGTTTTTTTAGGCCAATGCATTCTCTTATATATGCGAGGCGACCTATGGTCGACTCGCATATATAAGAGAATGCATTGGCACATGGCATAAGGGTTAATAACATATGTGCATAATTTGTATTTTCTACTTATACTTTTCAGGCAATATACAGGACTGGTGTCCAATTTTTCAACATTGCTTATTATTTTATCGTGCCAAAGCTATATGTATGCGATTGTGTGACATGGATTATGCTGTCCACTCTAATGGATTTCAAAGAGGCATACGACTGGAAAATGTTAAATTTCTCACAAATAGAACGTACACTATGTGGATATAATTGTATCCATAAAAGTGCTATTTAGAATATAGATTAAACGTAAATTATACGTATATTTGAAATTTAACGAATCCATAAAAGTGTTATTTTAAATTGTAATGGTCCGTAAATTCCACGTGTATTTTAAATCGAATGTACACGTATATTCCACGTAAATATGGAAGAACTTCCCGTGGACAACTTGAAAAATGTATGAGAACGTTTTTTCTTCAATTTAGCTATATATTGTCCAATATTTCAAATTTACTTGATCTGTATAAGCCGTAAATCCAAACATTTAAGTGAAAATACGTGACCTTTACAATAAATTCCAATATTCGTGTAGTGAATATTATTTCGTGTATTTTGGAAATCACCATGTGGCTTTAAATATTTAAATTGAAAAACAAATGAACTTCTCCAGTCATACAACAGACGAAGAATATACATACTTCATGAGCTATGGCGGGAGGTTAAATGGTATTGGTCCGCATATCACCGAGTGTTACGCACGATTAGTGGTCCATTAATGAGATTGATAAATGTAAGCATCTAATGCTTGTTGCCAAATCCTCTTTTCCCTTCTCGATATGCATACGTGTGCAATTTAAAAAAATTATATTTTGTGTGGGAAGAAATTGATATTGTTTAAAACAGTAGTGGTCTCATTTAATATTGACTGTTATGTTGTTTTATTGTCTCGTCGATTGTTAAAGAAGCAGCTTTGGAATGCGGCACTAACTTCGTATTATCTCACTAAGTACTGGTGAACACATATCGCACTACTGGATACTAATATACAACCGCTATAGTATCATGTTGTTGATTGAGGTCTTCGTTATCAACAATTAAGGACGAAAAGTGTGACCACAGTTGGGGTTGTGGTTGAACACAACCACCCCGTATCGCCACTTACCTGCATCAACATGTATCGAATTGATGCCAACAGCTGTGTATTGGAAGGCAATGGTTTAAACACAAACATTATCAGAAATTGAATCATTATGGTTTATTATTTTGGAAAGCCAGCCTTGTTTTGGGTTGTTCCATAGCCGTTAATTATTGCACAATTGTATCCAGCATAAGCCCATACACTCACGGTGAAATTTCACTGCAAAGTTTAACAATTAATATTCCAAGAGTATCGCAGGTTTGAATTTATTCTGACAAGAATGAATTTCATGTTTTTTGTTTAATTAGATATGATCGCTATTTCACACAGGTGTTCTCAGAATACACATACCATTTAAATTGTGAAGGTAATGCAAAATCTTATCTTACTAAATAAACTAGCATGTATATTGCTTCCATACAGATCTGCATGTGATGGGTCGCTACATCGGTTGCTACAGAGATAATAGCACAAGAGACTTGACAAGCGACCAATGGGATTCAGTTGCACTGATGACGCCGAGTCTCTGTATAGATCATTGCAAAGAACTAGGTACGTATTGTGTGCGGGACCGGAAATACAACCACGGCATGGCAATCATGGCCAGGAGCCTATGTCACAATTTGATCGAAAGTGATGGCTCGATAACACGACTGGTAATTTCAATAATCGATTTTCATATTTACCAAAATACTAGCAAGTTATTGGACTAATGAGCTGTTATAGCAACTCACCTCGGACATTGCGAAACAACGGATATCGAACAAATTTGTCTTAAGGCGATTTTAGCGTTCAAATATCACACTGGGGACGGGATCCATATCGCGCTAGCAAAAGTTATGATCAACATCGAAATAGTTAAAGACATCCATAATCATCAAGCCTCAGTGCACACGTAATTTCTCACCTAATTGACATTCCGGCGACAAAAATATTGATATAGACTTCATACGTGCAATCTCAGGAACATGTTCCATTCATTTTCATTCAATGTTCCATACAAAAGTGGTACAGCTGCTATTCATGTTTGACACATCAGCCAGATGGGAACCGTAAATTTCCACGTCGACGAAAATGACACATTTTCTGTTTCCTTGATGATTAATTATATGACTTCAATGAATCTTGCTAAGCTATTTTCGCTCTGGACCCAAAGAAAGCATACATTTGTATTTCAGATTTCCGTTATGCCGGTGTTCAGTACTGGCATGCATGTTTCTGTGGGCAGTCATATGGACGGTACGGAGAGTTACTGGAGTCGAGCTGTGATTACCCTTGTAGTGGTGATTCCAACATCATGTGCGGCGGGGCGTGGATGAACAGTGTGTACGAGACTGGACTGTGAGTCTGTGGGAAGATGGACGAACAGTGCACGAGTCTAGACTGTGAGTCTGTGGGGAGGGTGGACCAACAGTGCTGGAGGCTGGACTGTGACATTTCAACCGAGCACACTGGAGGATAGTCGAACAGCGTGCACGTCTGGACTGTTATCCGTCCATCGAATGACATGTGTTATCCATTATTTTTAAAATAAGGATAAACATTTGTTTTTAAATTATTACATTATGTTTAATTCAACAACCCATTTTGGTGTCCTAACGTGCGCGTTCATCGAATGCCTCATGGGAGCCTGCAGAATGGCATACCTCTTTTAATTAATATACGATTTGCGTTCTCCCCCTTCCATGTGTTACATAATGTAGTTCGTTCAGTTTGATAATATTCGGTTTTCAGTAGAAGTAGGGTTCTATCTATCACCGTCGTATATTTTGAAGTAGAGGGCATTTCAGAATTACGTCGAATTCATCTCCTAGTTCTAAATTACATAGATTTCACTTACTATCCGAGTAATCTGAACCTACCGAGGATCCCGATTCAACTGGAAAGTAATTATTTCTGTTCTTTAACCGTAAAATGGTGGTTACTCTTTTCAAAACATGTTTAACTTTCTTCTTTCGAATGTCGATGTCTGGCCATCTTACTAATTGGGTCATTGATACGATATAATTATTTTCTGCTATTGAAAACGTTGAAATTTAAATGGTGATTTAATGGCATACCTCTTTTAATTAATATACGATTTGCGTTCTCCCCCTTCCATGTGTTACATAATGTAGTTCGTTCAGTTTGATAATATTCGGTTTTCAGTAGAAGTAGGGTTCTATCTATCACCGTCGTATATTTTGAAGTAGAGGTCATTTCAGAATTACGTCGAATTCATCTCCTAGTTCTAAATTACATAGATTTCACTTACTGTCCGAGTAATCTGAACCTACCGAGGATCCCGATTCAACTGGAAAGTAATTATTTCTGTTCTTTAACCGTAAAATGGTGGTTACTCTTTTCAAAACATGTTTAACTTTCTTCTTTCGAATGTCGATGTCTGGCCATCTTACTAATTGGGTCATTGATACGATATAATTATTTTCTGCTATTGAAAACGTTGAAATTTAAATGGTGATTTAATGGTGTCAAAGCGGACAGGGCATCTTGAATAGCAACAAAAGCCCGATCATTATACAATGGAAAGCCCATCATCTAACGATCCTTGATTAGAGAGCTGTTGGTCCATTACAACGTTCTGCTAATACCCATAATATATGGACAGGGGAAGCTCATATCCTGGACCTACAGTAGACTTACCTATGTATTGGACTCCGCTAGAGGAAGCTTCACCAAATATGTTTACCCTGTGGAAGTTTACACATGTCAAGATGAAGGTAACCAAAGCAATATGATTTACGATTTAACAGACTAGAACACATTGGATTAACCGCCCATTGTAGATAAGTGTACGTCCTGTCCATGTTATCAAAGAAGTGTTGATCTAAGTCCTCACACGTGGTGACGGGTACAGATTGTGGGGCGCTTACACTTCAGCGTGGACAACTGCAACCTTGTCTCTTTCGATATTGGTTACATGGGTAGCACCCGTTATGTCTGTGAGGTCATTAGATATCAAATCCTCAACAATTCTCATAAGGTCACGTTTATTAGCACGGGGTAAGACCATACCATCATACGAAAACAATGACCGTGGGACAACAGACAACTCATACTTCCCAATACACTGCTTTAGGTTGATTTCCGGCTGAGATCACGCGACGACAAGCATGTGCGCGAACAGTGCACGGTCCTCTTTCATCTCAATTGTTGTACCGGCAGGATGTATTTTTTTACTTTTTAAGTTGTCATTGCACATTGTTAAAAAAATTCCGTTTTGAAACAGAACATAGTGCCGGAAAATTGCTGCCGGAACTATGATCTGTAAAATCACGGAACTTTGTTCCGTACTTATGGGTCATAGTTCCGGCAGCAATTTTTCGGCACTATGTTCTGTTTCAAATCGGAACATTTTAAAGGAACATAGTTTCAGAATCTCACGGAACATTGTTCCAGAAACTCACGGAACATTGTACCAATATGCTTACAATGTTCCGTGATTTTACATATCATAATTCCGGCAGCAATTTTCCGGTACTATGTTCCTTTTCAAATTGGAAATGTTTTAACAGTGTAATGTATAGTTGGGCACTCGCTCGAAATCACATTACCTAATGTCGAGTGTCAATTTCGGTGTGAGCTAAAAAATAGGCAATTAAGATGGAATTGCATAATATCTGAGAAACCTCGAACGAGGTTAAATAGACATAACGAGGTTTAATAGATCGAGTTTGGGTTTTCCCTGACCTGATAAATTGTTTCAATAACAAAAATTGTTTTAAAGTAGATAATAACTGAGTTAACATCAATACAAAAACTCCCCTGATAAGATTAAATGTGCCTCCTATAGTCAAAAGACGTTGTAGTGAGAAAGATAATACGATTGACACTGGATTGCCTTGGATTTCAAAGTTTCCTATCCGCCACCTGGACAACTTCAAAATGGCTCCCGCCTTGCGTGCTATATTACCCAGCGTCCAATTGCCGGAACATAATTCCTGCGATATACGGTAATTGCATTCCGGCACTTTGTTGCTCGCTCAAACCGATTCATAGCGACAGTTGAAATCTGAAATAGACGCTAATCGCATTCCGGCATTTTGTTACGCGCTCAAACCGACTCATAGCGACAGTAGAAATCTAACGGCACTATGTTACCTACCCAAATCGAAACAAAGTTTATGTTCAAACTGGGGAATTTTAACAGTGCATGTAATACGCTTTGCTTTCTTAATTTGATCAAATTACTACAACACTACAATACAATAATTGACGAAGTTTTCATAAAGCTCCTGGTCCTTCAAGTGCAATTTCGTGACGTTATATGTTATATCCTGAGACATTATGACCCGTATTACAATATTCACGAGATGACAACCTTCATATTAAAATGGATTTATGAACTCCCGGAATGACAGGTAGAGCCACATTCTTGTCTCGTCGCTTCGTAGCCGAGTTGCCTAGTGAATGCTGGTGACTTTCGGTAGACTTTGATATGCCAGCCAATTTGTAAGCCTCCTGTGTGACAAGAGAAAGTTGCGCGGCTGCAAGAAAGAATCGGTTCTGAGCTCATTAAAAGTTATGCCAGTTATTCCGCCAGTCACTTTCACAAACCTGTTGAGATGTTCGATACCATGGTTCAGCCCCTATTGTACAGAAGGGTACTAAGTTATTAACAACCCAATTTCCACTGCTGAACTCCTTGTATAACTCAGACTTTGGTAGAGTCCGCATTCCGAAAGGTACAACGACATTAGTCTGAAATAGCGCAATTTGTTCACGTCGAACAAATATTTAAAAATGCCCCCCAAACGAAGAGAGGTGAAGATCTCAGCTATCATAACGGTCAGATGACTGGTATATTCGCGATCGCTCACTAAACATAATTATTAATCAACTAGCTGATATGCCCGACTTCCTCCGGGCTATTTAGGGATTTCTTTGTGATCGCCTCAGTCTGCGCAGAATATAGAGCGTCTGGACAAACTATTGGTCGATCGGTCCAGAAACATGCTTATATGAGCGTATATTAGCGAGGTCAAGGTCAAGGTCGTGATTTGAGGTATTTTACTTTTCGTATTATCAGATAAAAAATTATTTTGTCAAGTTTTGATGCAAAATCGGGCAGGGCATCATTAAACGGAGACAGTCAAACGAAGAATGTCAATCAAACTCAAGAAAGTGTTTTTTTAAATTGTATCACCAACACAGAATGCATCATCTAACCGGACCATATGGGTTTTGATAAATTAACATATCCTCCCTCAGATAGATATATTTATCGTCCAGTTGAATGATGATATCCACCATTCAAAATATACTTTGTTGAAGGGTGGTGTTTCCTCAATGTTATAGTGAGCCTATCTAGCTCTCACTCCGCTACGTTTAATGGAAATTCCGGCTGATATTCGCTTTTATCATAAATACTTTACACATTTTGACGTTAGGTAGTTCGTTTTAGGCATAATTCTCCGCCTCTAAAGGCGAAGAATGCGTGTATTAATAGATAAATATATGTGGCAGTAACCTTAAGTTGTTCCACTCCTACAGTGCGATTCGCAAAAAGAATAATACCCACCTGAATTCTTGGTGTCAAAGCCGCGGATCGATGCTGCAATAAGATGTCACCAAACCGGAGTTGGGATGTCGGATTATATATTTCTCATTTTCACTGTGTTTGTCTGTGAATTAGCACTGATAAGGACTCAATGCCATTCACGCATTCTAATTAATCGATTTCCAAATGGATACACGACAGCTTGCATGTTCGTTTGATCAGGGCCTAAACTACACTTATATAATATTTTTAATTCATCTTCATATGAGATACGTAGCCAACTGATCAGTCTCAGATTCACACGAACACACGCGAAAAGTACTATGGGTATTTACTGCACAGAAGATCCGGTGTTAGTGACATCTTGATCCGCCACCTTGACATCTATCTGGACCGATAGTGGCCCATCATATCGCGCTCATATTGAGAATGACACGTGTTTTTTTAAACTTTGTTCCACGTTGCGTTTCCTTCACGTCGTTGTTGTATTTTAGCATTCAGGTCCTAGACCAACACTGCACCAGTACACGTATATGTGTCAAGACGTGGAACATTTAACGTTCAGACATTAAAATGATTTGATCATTTATTTACAAACAGTTCAATGAAATATCTTCGTCGTCGTATGGCTTCTCCTAGTTGTTTTCGTCTTCCTGTCGTCTGCGTGAATCGGTGGCTGCTCGTGTCTTCATAAGTTGAGTGCGTCTTTCTGCCGTCGGCGTGATTGATGTCTAGTTGCGTTCATCGGCATGTCGTCTGCTGTCAGCGGGTGTGCTTCTTCGTTGGTATATCAGGGATGCGGTGTTCGGAAATACAAGATTGATTTGCTTACCTCGCATTTCCGTCCATATTTTCGTTCAGTAATTCCAGCTGTCGTCTAAGTGTCTTGGAGTTGTTGATCACTGCTCGGTGATCGCTGAAGACTGATTATGGCCTTGTAACTTTATACGTTGTTCCGATGGGGCTCGCCGAGGCATCTTTCATGGCTGATCAGATTGGGCGTACCATGTGCAATCGGGCGAATGTCATCCTCTAAGTCGTCTATGGGTCCCCCATCTCATCAGCGCGCTGCATTAACTTCCAATGTTCATCTTTCTGCAACATCTACTCGCACTAATCCGTAAATTGGTCGGGTGGCTACGTCCTCTCTTTCGCCATCACGCCACATTAGATATTCGCTTCAGGTGTGCTTATCTGTGCCCACTGTGTCCACGTATTTCGTCTGTCGCTATGTCGCAGGGTTGCATGTGTATAGTGTATATCGTGTTGCCCCTGCGTACTGGAGATTGTCTGCTTCCCTATATTGGCGGTTCTGTCCATGGGTTCCATCTGTCGTGTTCATACTGCATATTGTCACATCCTACTCAGATATCACCAATATTTGTACATACCCTTCTGTCCTAGGTTTCACGGAAAATGGCTAAATTGATTCTATTTGTCGTCATATATATAGCTATCACCCCGTTTATTATTCCTTTTCATGAAGATACCATAAAACAAGCCGAAGATGATATTATTAAAATTTCTTAAGCATGAAATTGGCAATAAGTTGTTATCAGAGTACGTTATAATTGTGATAGTTATGTTACGCGCACGGTGTTCCCCTATCGTTTTGCGATAAGTGTTTCTGCTAGATTCTGCGCAGTGGCCGTCCGGAAGTCACGTGTGAATTTCGCAAAAAAAAAAAATCTGCTATTTTGTCTCATGGTATAGAAAATATAGAAAAATGATATGTCATGTTTCACCTGCATTTAGGAATAAGCACGCTCCAGTAGAGGAGAAATATACCGGATATCAAACTCTGAGAATTTTCCTTGATCTCATTTTAACATAGAGAGATATGTCATTGTTATACAAAATAGCTTAAAGTTCATATCTTATGATATTTACGTGTTCCTATGTAAATATGAAACGTGTAGAGTAAGACATTTGTCTGTAAAATTCCATTGAGATTGTATTTCTGACATTAGAAGATGTGTCCATGCGAGTTTTCGGATAACACGTTTCCATCATGGTTTTCCCTAAACGGTCTTTTTGTCGGGTGGTTGTTCCTGGACCGCTGCATAGCATTGGTATAATAGATAGAGGTAATGTGAATTCATGTTTATGTACATGTCTTCGTATTGTTTCTTCTGAACAATAAACGCTGACCGACGACGGCCTATCTCGATCGCTTTAGTAGTTTGTTATCATTATGGTAGGATTGGGAATACTTCAATAATATGAATCTAGAAGTGGCTAGCTCATTCAGCTATATTTAGGATTATCTTTTCAGAAATGGGTCCCCTATATAAGCTTAACTCCCTGAAGTTAGAATGAACTGATCAATACATTCAACAATGGCATGAATCATATGAACGCTCTAGTAGAAATATACGGGACACAAAACCTGAATTTGGTAAGGAATAATACATATCCGTGTTCCCAGATGACATTACATTTACCATGTAGCTCGATTCAGGAAAAGCAACCGTTCCTTGCCAACATAAAAAGGTAGGTGTAAATAGTAAACCCGAAAGCTCATTATACCTTTTAGTTTCAATCACTGTCAGCATAATAGACTTGCTCATATCATCGCTACCATTGGAAACGTGTTTTCATAGTTGATAATACAGCGATGATACATGCTCAATTATTAACCATACCTAAGGCCCGATGTGAACTAGGCGGATCTCACAATATGACGCTCATTTATATAACAGAACGTTTTTCAGACTTGGGCCTTTAATGTGGACAAACTTTATTTCACCACATGCCACCCGAATAAGGTTACTTTATTTTACCAGTGGCTTTTTTAGAAATGACAAATTTGACTATGTGAATAACTATGGACTCAAACGGCATTAATATTAAACATACCTTGCCATATTTGATCACGCACCTTGTTAATCAGAAATGTTAAGACTATTAATTTATCATCCGGAAACCAAAATAACAGGGACATTCGAAGTCAACAAGGGACATAACTCCATTAACGACACATTTTCAAGTCGCATAACTATGGCATCGGACCAAGCAATATATTTAGAAATACAACTGATTTTGGGATTTCGCTGTAAACGAAGGATTTTCGATCGAACATTTATGGAAGACATTTTGATAATTATTAACAGCGCCGTAACTTGGTATCATGTAATATTTATCTCTACAGTGCACAGGACAACTGATATTCATCAGATAAGATGTCTTGAAAATCGAAAGGATCATGAAAATATATTGCGAAAATGATCTAATAATTTGTCGTTTCTTTATTTATCAATTTATAATTATCACACAATTGGTCCAACGTAAATATTTGCAAATAATCTCAGAATGTCCGTATATGGAGTACGTCCTTTAAAAATGGTAGTTTGACTTCCAACAGCTGAGATATGCAATCAGTTTGGTGTTAACTTGGACATACGTACAACAAGCGAACAAGTGCAAATGAATTTTCGCTAAAGTCCAACTATCAATACATGTGACATTATGGTCCGGGACGTTTCGAAGCAATATAGTGCCGAGAAACCAGGTGCCGAAATGGCACTATGTTGTTTCGACCCAAACACTTGGACGTTTCGGCACTTCATCGAATACATTTCGGCACATGATTGATTTATTATTTTTGACATAACTAGTATATTGGCGAACATTTGTGGATGCAGTAATGTCTTCTGTCGTCCCATGATATAAAGGAGAATGAAATGTATAGCGAATTTCGTTTGAATAATGATTGTTTTCACAATGTTATCTCGTTGTGTATTATAAAAAGTGCGGCGAATTTCACTACATTTTACCTGTTATATAAATATGATTCAAGATACTTTTCTCATAATTTCTATGATATGTTCAACTTTGGATTGAGAAACAAATATTCTTATGTATGTAATTGAATGTTGTCACTTGAGCTCACACTCAAAATATCCGTCCATTCTCAACTGAACATTTGACTCGGCGTCGGTTAGACTAATGAACGTTCATGATATGCGAATCTCTAGAAATGTCATACACATCGCATGCATGCACGTTCTCTTAACGTGTGATTAACCATGCATATTCGTTATTGAAATTACATGTATATTCCACCTCATCATATTGACGCTTCTGGTGTTCATGCATTAACAAAATGCCATGTATCTGAGAGCGAGCTATCTGCATGGAACCGAATAATTCAAATGTTAATATAGAGCAACAGGACAGTCGACAATGGCATATTGATATTGACTCAGAAAGGTAGTTTTACAGCAGCAACACATTAGTATCATTAACGATGAGTTGTTGAGAATATTAATTGTCGCAGAATCAAATGGAACAGCAGACCGCAATAGAAAGAGGCTTGAAGTTTCGGCTGAAGAGGGTAGCCCCACTACAAAGACAGTTGGTGATAGTTTGTTTTGAGGCTCCATTCACGAGAAGAGGGCGAGTGAGTGTTCAGGCAACATTCAAGTTGCTGTTTTGTCGCATCGATTCCCCACACGCAGTTTAGAGCAGACCATACTTTGTTTCGAAAAGAATGATGGTGAAAGATAAACACACAATATTGCTCTGTTGATATCGATTTATACTACAATCAAAACGCAGTAGATGATATATACGTGACTTATTGCGTATTACACGTGGTATTTATATATTCACCGCCATCGTTATCATTTGCGCCATCGTGTGTTTGTATTTATTATCCAACAGTTTACGTATGTTATCACATCCTATTGAAATATAGAAAGACAACAAAAATAATTTTTTGTCATCACTGATAGTTTTGTTGGTCCGAAAATTACCAGGTGCCGAAATTTCCGAAGCGCCACAAATATGATGCCGAATCGTGCAGGAACATAACTGCAAACACAAACGTCCAGGTGCCGAAACGTCCAGGTGCCGAAACGTCCAGGTGCCGAAACGTC
Source organism: Siphonodentalium dalli (assembly GCA_032622095.1). Taxonomy (NCBI): domain Eukaryota; kingdom Metazoa; phylum Mollusca; class Scaphopoda; order Gadilida; family Siphonodentaliidae; genus Siphonodentalium; species Siphonodentalium dalli. The sequence goes on from CP136067.1 coordinate 203,727,889, forward strand.
CAGGTGCCGAAACGTCCAGGTGCGAAACGTCCAGGTGCCGAAACGTCCAGGTGCCGAAACGTCCAGGTGCCGAAACGTCCAGGTGCCGAAACGTCCAGGTGCCGAAACGTCCAGGTGCCGAAACGTCCAGGTGCCGAAACGTCCAGGTGCCGAAACGTCCAGGTGCCGAAACGTCCAGCAGTCGAAACGTCCAGGTGCCGAAACGTCCAGGTGCCGAAACGTCCAGGTGCCGAAACGTCCAGGTGCCGAAACGTCCAGGTGCCGAAACGTCCAGCAGTCGACATCATCCAACAGAAGAGAAGCACATTTTAAAATACCAAAATAATAAATGGTCCCACTTTCCTCATTATTATTTATGCTGATTTGACAAGATGTAGTTGTGATCCGAAATTATATTTTTCCTGACGAAGGTTCAGATCGGGCCGAAAGCTTGAAGTAAAGAGAGCGAAAGTGAAGATACGTTTATAAACCCAATCGGCTGAATTCTTGTCTCTGGTCTATACAACCCTAATAATCACGGTGTTCCAAGCCTGGACCTGGTCTCGCGAAACTACCTGATCGCGAGCTGGGATTGGCGATTATTGTTCAATCAACATCAATCTCTGTGTTGGCGTCCCCAAACATGAGCACGCGAACGCTACTCATATCCGTATTGTATAGCAGTACATGTATGCCGTCGCCGTTAGACAGGAATCACGGGCCAGGGGGTGATGTGGATTTCTCACCCTCTAATTTTCAGCAGCTGGAAAAGTTCATGTCTGCACCAGCGGGAGTTGGAATGTTCAAACCGATCGGAGCCATAGGTTGGGATTGTCCCGATATTTTAAGTTTCCAATCAATGGTTTGGTTTGTTGATTCAGGTTTATTACTGTTTCAATAGCAAGGCCATGTCACAAAGTTGTCAGTTTCAAGGGTGGATGAAAGTCCACGAAGATAGTAAATTTCAACGAGAAATCACTCCGCTGCATGTAGAAACAACCGAACCCGGAAAGAAACAGACAAATTGGCCCAGACAGACGAATCATTTTATCCTCACTTAGCGTGGATCGCGAATCCGCGCTTGTCGGTGTTCCAACCAGCTTTGTCAGCTCTAGACGTCCAATGGCGGCATACTGCACTCATAACTTTACCAACTGGACCAACGAGTCCCTTCCAATACATGTATAGTGTAAAATATTTTGTTATCAGATAAAAAACCAACAATATATTCTACTTTGAGTCAAAATATTAGACTGAAATTCCATTCAGTTCAATACATTCCAACCCCTACCTGGGTTATTGCATTAACTTCGTAATTTCTAACTGCTTTTGATCTGATAAAAAAAAGATGGGTATATATATATTAATAATAATAATAATAGAGAACATTTATATAGCGCTTTTCCCAAAATGCCCAAAGCGCTCGGCCACACCACAAGTTCACGCACAAATATGCAATATACAAGTGGGTCACGTAATAAACATATGCAGAACTAAGAGGCATCACTCTCAGGGACGACGTTTCCATAGTAGAATTTGAAAAGTTCCGATTTAAGTAATGTTTTAAAAGTGTCCATGGTATCGGCTTTCTTTGTGTCGGCCAGTAGCCCATTCCAGACGGACGGAGCATGATATTCAAATGATCGTCTTCCGTAGTACACGTCCTTGTGCGTTAAATCATATGTCCCCACTCCCCTCTTTGGGATTACTGTGACTGTAACGGCTGAAATTGTCAAGTCCGTGTCTTATATTTAAATCATGCGGTGAACGGGGTGTTTTAAAGTTGGAAAATACCCATCACAAACTTTAGTTGGAAGAACCTGACAAAAATAGGTTGATTTTTAATACTGTAATTTTGGGACCACGAATTTTCGATTTTTGTTGTTTGAACTGAAATAGTAATCAGTTAAAAACATTTCGAACCATTATTATATGGGTTATCAGTCAAACAACTAGCAATGATGGTGTACTTGTCGGAAATTTTCAATCCATTTGGGGAGAGGGGGTAACATGTGGGGCTGCAATTTAATTTCAACCTTGTATCCTGGATTTTGTTCCCAGCCACAATACCAAATTATCCAGTCATTTGTTATCAGACATTTCCTTATTGTGTACAGCAATTTTTAGTTTTGCCTTAGTATAATTTTGAGAATGTTTGCTGTTATATTGTATATTTAGTCCAGCAATAATTAGTTCCCAAAGGATGAATTAGTGCTTTCATGACTATATGTAGCTCCGACCTCAATTCATTTCAGAAACACACACAGCACTAAAGATACACGCATCCATTGAAAACTACTATCATTCCATATGTATCCATGTCGACCACACCCATCGATAACATATTGCGCGTAGAAATAATAGCACGAAGATATGTCTTAACACTACTAACGGCAGTATGCTTTCAAACAATGCAAGGGTATTATACATAAAACTCCACTATAAAGCCAGCTAAACACATGCATGATTTAAAATCAAATTACCAATCTGTATCGTTACTGCGAAACCGGAAATCGGTATTCTCGTCTCAGATTAAAGTCTCGGTTTATACAAACATCTCACACCATGGGGGTACTAGGTCTCTGTTGTAGACTATTACCTATAACACACATAGTTATTGATTATATTAAATTTTGTCCAGTTCATATATAATTATAAGGTATCCCCCACACGGCATAGCAATATAACATAACCCCATCTTTGGTTAACATAAAGATAAATGCTTCCAAAAAATAGTTATGTTTCTGTTACCAGAACTTGTACGTTACCACATTGTACGAATTATGAACAGGCCGACACAGACTTGAATGACAATAAGAAGGCAAATCTTGGTTTACGTAAACCTGTGTTTCAAAAAGACGAGAATACGGACCAGTGCGACCAATAATCCCAGCTAACTCGCCTCGAAACTAGGTAACACATCGCGATCACGGTGGTCTGGGCCTGGTCCAGACTATAGTTTACGTGGAACCTGGTCCAGACCAGAGACTAGAATTCGGCTGTATGATTTAAGTCTTTAAAGTTCGGGTACACTTTATAGTGTATATCGGACCACTCCAACTACACAAATCAAAAGATGAAATTTTATATTCCCGAACATAAGCACATTTTACCTATAACATTGAACAGTGAAAGAAGGGCGGATTAAAACATTGGAATCTGATTCCAGGTAACCCATACATGATGTAAGATAACACACATTTAATTTTTTTTTATAGCCGACTGTTATATATCAGCGAAACATGGCAATATATAAGCAGCCAAGCTATAAGGGAATTGTTTCTCTCTTAATTCTGGCAATGTCGACTTGGGAAATAATATGCTTTTACCCTGTGCCAATGCATTCTCTTATATATGCGAGTCGACCATAGGTCGCCTCGCATATATAAGAGAATGCATTGGCCTAACAATTTTTTATCATTTTTTTTTAAATAAATGTTCTTACAATTTTTAGGACATAAAATAAAAAACATCCATTACCCTGCAGGGAGCCCAACACATATATAGAAGCATATAGAAGAGTGTCGTCTGCTCATGTTTGTCTGTGGCTCTGTATGGGTGAAATTATAAATTTGTTAAAGAATACAAGACAAAATTATTAAAATTGTAAAAAATTGTTAGGCCAATGCATTCTCTTATATATGCGAGGCGGCCCATGTTGTTGACTCGCGTATATAAGAGAATGCATTGGCACAGGGTAAACAAATCCCGACTTACGACTGGATTTGATATAGCGGGTCACATATTTGCTATTCAGTCCTGTTGTTTATGAACTTCAATTTAGTGAAATTTCATGCATTGCCACTTACAAGTTCACAACTTACATTATGATGTTGGGTGCACACAGTACAATATATGTGCACGATCCTTAAACGACACTGGTCAGGTTAAACATTGTAGGGAGTGAAGTATATGGAACAACATCACATTGTATCATTGGGTACAAGTAGTACAATAGTATATATATTTTATTATTTTCTACCGTATAATTGTAGAATCCATACGAAGCAGCTGTTTTGCATGCCTTAAAAATAATTCGACCACGCAGCCATTATGGACTTAATTCATATAAAACAATTTGTTCAAGGGCAAGGGAGAACAGTTTAATCAGACATGGCAATAACACACCATGCCACAATAAAAAGCAAGGAAATTGAGCGATATAATTTATGAATGGTGTTGATTAACTACAATGCTGGAAACATATTAAACATGTTAAACATAGCATTGTCATAGACCACCATAGCCGGTTCCGGGAAAAAAGTTAAATATGTGTAATGAAAGGATCAATTACTATTCTAATCATCAGTGAGTGATAGTATATTTTCACGATGTATCAATTCACACACTCGCCAACTGTCTGAAAATCATATAACGCTAATTGCTAGTCCACAACGAACTTAAAATGAGTGTTATCGACTCATAATAACTTATTATATGTTCAATAGGGGTTGGCAATATCAGGAGTTAACGACTTACCATATGAATGCTCTTTAAAATGTGTTTCACTGTGACACGCGCCATACAACGGAATAACGTCAAATAATCCAAAATGAACCTATATGTATGTTACAGGTCGATTATGAGTATATATGTTTGTCAGGTCGATTATGAGCCTATGTGTATATTATAGGTAGATTATGAGCCTATTTGTATATTATAGGTCGATTATGAAAATATGTGTATGCTATAGGTCGATTATGAATTTATTTGTATGTTATATGTCAATGATGAACCTATATGTATGTTATAGGTCGATTATGATCCTATCTGTATGTTATATATGTTAATTATGAACATATATGTATATTATAGGACGAGTATGAGCCTATATGTATGTTATAGGTCGACTATGAACATAGGTGTATGCTACAGGTAGATTATGAGACTATATTAATGTTATTGGTCGATTATGAACCTTTATGTATGTTATATGTCAACTATGAGCCTATATGTATGTTATAGGTCGATTATGAAATTATGTGTATGTTATAGGTCGATTATGAACCTATCTGTATGTTATAGGTCGATTATGAGCCAATTTGTATGTTATATGTCGATTAATAGCCAATTTGTATGTTTTGTCGATTACGAGCCTATTTCCGCGAGGTTATGTCGGAGAATGAGATAATGTTGGTATCGCTAAGATCGTATATGTAGATCTTACGTCGCAATAATCTGCGATAAAAATGACACAACGTATAACACCAGCCTACCAATGTTCAGATCCGGTAAAACAATATCCACTGCTACTCAAATATATTGAAATTATGCATGCATCAGTGGGACGTAAACAATTGAAACATGACGTAGGCTGGGAATATCAATAAATGTTCATTAAATAGTAAATCGGTATCACATGGCCAATCGGAATGCATGGAGCTGATCACGTGACTAACGCAAGTGATGGTGGAATGGAACCGCAGACCTTCATATTGGAAATCATTAGAGTGGAATCACTGGCCAGGATTTCCGTTATGTAACAGTTCTTGGGATTGTTTCGTGACTGTGTTCGTTATTATTTGGTATTGAAGGTAAGAAATCAAATAAATATATAAATTTAAAAAAGCGTGATTCACTCGTAGTGATTCAGTATGGGATGTTTTTTTTAGAGTTTCGAAGCCTGCGTGAATATAAAAAGTTTGGAAATCACGGGTTTGTAAGCTTTCAAAATCCGAAAATTATTAATAGGGTTTGGGGTTAATATGGTTTGTCTGTCTGCCCTCTGTCTGCTATACAAATTAACGGATACATCTAGATGGTTCCACAGCAGTCTAATACAGGTAACATTTACCAGGAATATAATTTAAAAAAAACAAACACAAACCGTTGAAAAGTCGCACTATCGGAGTCAAGTATGGAAATGGTAGCTCTAAAAAAATTAGATGAAACATTTTTTGACGCCAATGTTGACCATTTTGCAGTCAACAGAGGTCTTCGTAAGAAAGAAAAATGGCTAAAACATATTCGTCATATAAGTTTACCAATATAATATTGGTGGTGCAAAATTGTAATGGATGTCAAGATCAAGAGAAGAGTGTCTGCAGTGTATATAAAAGAAGGGGAATATATTAGGCCCAGGGTCCCAGCCGTATGCGGATACTGTGTTCCGAGTGTTTTGTCTAAATTTAGAGTCGGAGAGCAAGGTCCCTTAGCGACTTAAAAGATTTCTGAAAAGTCATTTGGAACGTACAGGTCGAATGAAGATAACTAAAATTAAAGAATCCTACAATAATGTAATTTAAGGAAAAAGGTAAAACTTGAAAATTTAAAGACCAAATAGGTAACATTTTAAAAAGGCAAAAGATAATATAAACCAATAGGATCATCCTCAGTTGCAAGTGGCTGGATTGTGCCATATCAAGCATTCTAACATACACTCCTCTGAATTGTACCATATCAAGCATTCTAACACACACTCAACTGAATTGTGCCATATCAAGCATTCTAACAGACACCTTTCGGCCTTTACAGGACCAGGACCCACGGGGCCGACCATATGGCACGTGAATGTATAAACTGCAAAATCCTAGTATTGAAGGGAGGTATATATATAATAAAACATTATTTTGCGGTGTTTGACTGGTCGCGAAGAGGGACCAGAACCCACCTGGCGTGAGAAGAATTTGAAGGATGCACTTGAAAACTCAAAATCTATGCAAATTTCGGCCTCATTTTTTAACAAACTAGCAGTATTTTTTACTGGCCACCCTTCTGCCTGTTGCGAAAACATTTTGAAATCTGAATCTGAAAACTGCAAAATCCTAAAAAACTAGACTGGTCTGAATCGCTCTAGGTGTTGGCAACTTTCAACCTGACACCGGCTAAGGTTTGATAATTTCCAACTGATTTCGGTCCAAATGTTTTAACCATAAGTAGGAAAATGTTGGTTTAAAACAAATTCCCCACTAATTACTGACTGGAAATCAAACAATGAGAACGATTCCAATATTCGGTGTGAAATTTCCAACCATGGTTATGTCAGGTATGAAAATTCTAACTCTTCGAGTTTTTGTCAACGTTTTGGATGACACACCACAAACCAACACACCTTGTCCCCACGTCCTTGTTTGTGAATCAAGTATACATGTAATTGTCTTATTTTAGAATATATTATGTGTGTGCTATAAGGGTCGTCCACATTTCACTTAGAACACAATGTTCGTTTGTGGGAAGAGAGAGTTGTAGTCTACAGACGCACGACGGACACAGTCTGAAATAACTAAATATATTTTTTTTGGATTGACATTCAAATTACGTTATTAACAACTTAATACCAATCATTCCTTCAAATACGATTGCTGTACAACAGTACATAAAAGCCCACCAACAAAGATAACACAACGCCCATTGCAAAGACAATGTGAGTGCCGTGATGTAGATAATGTTAATTCGTCGCATCGTATACATTAGACGATACAGACTATCAGTTCTTTCGTTCTATACATGGCTATTAATGGCTAAACAATGGCTAAAATACTACGTTGATGTTGTTTTCCCAAGAAATCAACGAACCAACCTTCGAGCGTTCAAAAAGAGGCAATTATTGCCGGTTGATTGCTTAATAATACAATGTAAGCGCAACGGTCTAAATCGATACATGGGATTTTTGCAATTGACATTATTCTGGGGAAATGGGGGGGGGGCTATATATGTTCTAATTACAATTGCGAAAAACGGTTCAACACGAATAATCGGATATTCCATTTAATAAAGAGGTCAAATTACCAATTTTGACAGGTCATGTTCCATGCAAATATCCGCAGCAAAGGTTACAGAGTTGCAAATAATTATGGGAGTGACTATGGGGTAAGGGAACAATACATATTTATTTGGCGGGTAGGCTCAGAAAGTTGATGTAATCATTTTTGTAATTCCGGAAGCAAATTCTCAAGAAAATAGTTATAGCAAAAATTGGCAATTTACCAGGAGCAGCCGCCAATTAATTGTTATATCTGTTTTATGCCCAGAAAACTGCTTTATATATAACTTTTGCTGTGGATATTTGCATGGAAACCCTCATTGAAAATTGGTCAATTGACTTCTCCTTTAATAATACTAAAATGTTCAGACTGTGTACCCTGAAGCAGCTGTTCAGAATACAGTTTATATTTCCATTACCAGCTCAGTAGTCATCGCTTTCTTTGCATGAATCAATAGTGCCGCCCCCAAGTTCAACTTTAGTAATACATACCTTATGTTTTATGTCGTCAACGTAGGTCTAAGAGATACTCGGAAATATACTTTCCAACGATACCTCATCAATATAATCGCGAATCGTGAATCGTCTAAATCGGATAGATGATCTCACTCATGCCTTCAGATTAAAAGGGTGACGTTAATCTATACTCGTACTCGTTTAGTAATTGAGTTAATAACTTCCATTCTAACCCCACCCTTCTTCATTCGGAGACACTCGTTGAGATGATATATAAAATACATATCATATATTTAGTATTTTAGATAGCGAAACACATCGACATGGTCTATCAGAAAATGCATTATCAGGAAATGACCTTCATGTGACCTTTCAATGTCATTTCAGAATGGACAACCTACCTAGTTAGAACCTACAGGTCATCGTTTTTGTAATGACATATACCACATAGCTCTACCCAGATTGTTCAGCGAACGCATTTTTAATTTAGGACATGGCTCGGAGCGATATCATGTGGATCATCGGAGTGATATGTGCCCGGCTCTGCTTGTATGCAGCGATCGCAGAACAATGCCAGCCACCTGATTTGAACGTCGCCCCAGCTCCCTCGATGTCCATCATGCATACCATGAAGTGCCTGAACGTGATGCGATGTCAGAGGGCGTGTGCTTACACATTGGGATGCCAGAAGGTTGCATACAATACGACCAAATATATCTGCCATTTCTTGGGAAACGGAAGCAGAGAAATTCCTATCGACAGTGCACTGGAATATGCCAATAAAATAGACATGGTAAGTGTGATATACGTCGTTGTTTTTCTTCAGTTTTAAAATTACGCACACATCAGCACTGCTACCAGTAGAGTAGATTAAGTCCAATTTTCAAAGCAATTGTTCAAATTGTGACTAAAGCATGAAAATTTGCACTATTATATTCACCTACTAATTGATATTAGATATGGAGCCACGCTTGTTTTTAGACAAAATTCCTCAAGATGGCTTCCAAAATGGCAACAAAATCTGGTAAAAAACAATTATTTATGTTTACATATATCCCGAACATGATTATTCTGTTCCCAAGGGTTAGCAAATTGTAACTCACTTGGTTATCAGTTATGTTTCTTAATCAACCGATTACTACATGTTTCATTCTCGTTGTCCCTGTACCTTCTGAGGAATGACAAATTCATTTTAAACGATGAACTTTAGTATGGAATTTTGCCAAAAATGTCTTTTGGGACTCTGGCCATATTTTTGAACGGAAATGGACAGAACATCTAAATGGAACTGAGTGTAACCATAGTATGTGTCTATTCTCGATCATCAGCATGAAAATGAACTTAATATATGGTGTATGTCAAAATGGCGGCCAGGGAGTGAATGTGTGGTCATAGATGAGGTGAATAGTTATACATGGAGTTATTGTATGGTCATGACTGTTGCGAAGTAGTGGCTATATCATGACGGGGTGGTATATCTATACAAGGGGTGACTGTATGGTCATGTGGGAGGTGACTTGCTATACAAGGATTGTTTCTATGGTTATTGGAGTGGTGTTTGGGTATAATGATACTAGCTGTATGTTTATCTGTATTGTTTATGTATCTATAGAGTGACTGTATGGTCATGTGTGAGATATACATGCGTACCCTTGGTGAATATTGTCATGGATGAGTGTATATGTTGTTTATGTACATGTATTCATATGTTGGCTGTATGATCATATGTGGGACTGTGTGTGTGTTGTTTGTTGTTTATGTGTAATGTATATATGTGTACATGGAATGACTACGGTCATTATTGTTGAAGCGTATATGCATACCTGGAGTACAGCTGGATGGGTATTGGCGCGAGTGGGTATATATGCCCTTGTGGTCTTGGTTGTATATATGATGTATGTGTATATCTACCGTGGCTGTATTGTCTGTGGTGGATGTATATGTGTACAGGGACTAGCTGTATGGTAACGGGCGGGGTGTGTGAGTATACGTCGAGTGGCTGAATTGTCATGGGCGATGTGTATATGCAACTATGGAGTGTACGAATGGTCGTGAAGGGTATTGGTATATCCATTGGTGAGGTGTATATGTTTACCTGCATTGACTCTATGGTCACGAATGGGTGTATATGTATATCTTGAGTGGATATATGTTCATGGGTGTGAAGAAAATGTATACAGGGAGTGACTTGATGTCAATGGTGAGGTGCTGCGCGTTGTATTGTTATATCTAGAAGGTATGTATGATCAATTATGAGGTGTCAATGTATACCAGGAGTGACTCTATAATAGGCATTGGTTGGGTTTGTATGTACATTATATATATTTATTGGCTATATGTGCATGGATGTGACCAATATATATATATATATATATATACAGGGAGTGATCGTTTGGCCAACAGTGAGGTGAATTTGTAAACAAGGAGTGACTGTATGACCACGAATGTTGTGTATGGGTATAGTGAGTGAGTGACTGGATTGTCTTGAGTGAGGCGTTTTGTTCAAGCCAGGAGTGTGTGAATGGCCATGTTAGCGGGGCATTGGTATACATAAAGGGCTGTATGGCAAAATGTGAAGTGTATATGTATACCCTGAGTTACTCTATGGTTATGGTTGTAGTGTATATGTATATCTTGAGCGGATATATGGCCCTACGTGTGGCAAATATATATACTGGGAATGAGTTTATGGCCACGGGTGAAGCGAATAGGTATACAACAATTGGCTGCATGCTCACGAATGTGGTGAGTATGTATACAGGAAGTGACTATGTGGTCATGGGTGAAGTTCAGGAGTATACCTGGTGTACCTGAACGGCGACTCATGGCTATATAGTCATGTGTGTGGTTTACGGGTAAACCCAAGTATGGTTGTATGGTTATGGGTGAGGTGTATGTGTATAAAGCGAGTGGCTACATGGTCATTTGTCTGGTGTTTGTGTATATATAATATGATTGTATGGTCATGGGTGAGTTGTACGGTTGCACCTTTGGTGGCTTTCCATAATAACTTAAATATATGTTAATCGAAATGGAGGTAATGTCAGAGAGTTCTTCATTTTGGTGGCCTTTAAATGCACAATGGATGAAACGGTTTTCCTGACATAAGTCAATCAATCTTGTTGTCAATGGCCTATAATTTGACGTTATTAAGCAGTTGTTCACGGATCTCCTTGTTTGACTTTCTAAAAGGCCTTCCGGTCCACCTGCCAGTGAATTGCGCTTGCTATTTATCTGTAATGCTAGTGTGCTAGGTGTGGATACGCCTACCCCGATAAAGGTGTTACCTGGTTTGACACCCACTTACCCATAATTGTTCCACATGTTCTTGTGTCATCAGAGTAGGCACACAATTATGCCCCCCATCAGTTCAATTTCAGAGTTCTGCTCATTTCCGTTCAAAATCTTGGCCAGAATCACATAAGAAGTTTTAGGCAAAATTACATGCTACATGATTTAAAATGAAATTTTCGTGCCGCATAAGGTACTGGGACAACCAGAATAGAACAAATAGTTGTCAGTTGATTAAGCAATATGTTTAATTACCAAGTGGGTCACACTGTGCTTACCTTTACAGAAGAGCAGATAATAATGTCCGGGATACATTTGAAAATATCAACTTTTCTACCAAATGTTTTGAACATTTTGCAAGCCAGCTTGAGTATATTTTTCTAAAAACACACCAAGGTGACGCGTTTAAGACGGATCAAAACAATAAGCACAAAAGATAGTTCCATTTTACTTGAACAAATGGTGTAAACCTGAAAAGTTATTTTTTGCCGATTTTGAGATAAAATTCCAATAATGTTGGTAATGAAATAGTAACACTTATGCAAGATGCCCTATGTTAGTATTCAATGTATATATGACAGAATATCCAATTTTATTCATCATCCACAACTTTTAAGCGATTGCGTGGCACGCTGTGACAATATTTACTTGTTTCCATATTTTGGCCGCCATTTTGACATCCATTTTTAGCCAAAGTGACAATTTTGGCTCCATTGAGTTGAAATTTTCACGTGTAATGGTATGCCTCAATTACTTTGCACAGTATCATTTCTTGTTGAAACATGACTAGACTCCCAAAGGTATAAGTCTGAGGGGTGGAAGTAATCGCTGCTTTGTGGGGGCGGGCTTTCCATTATACTATATTAACGTCGCTTGGTTTGGGTTCGATGGTAGGGTGAGAGATGTCCTTAATTTTTTTCCAAGTGCCGTATCGGTGAATTATGCGACAAAGATAAGTTTGGCACGATTCTGGTGTTTTAGTAGGGTATTTAAGTGGAATCGCTGCGACCGTGGAATTGACTATAAGCTTATGAAAGTCTCCAAAATAACAAGGAAATGTGCGCCACTCGTTCCAAGTATCTAGATTATGGCCGGAATAATTATTTATTATCGAACAGCGTGAATACAGGCAGATTGAATATCTTGTGATCTCAATGCGAATGGGATTGCAATATTTGGTAAGCTGTGGTGATAGATTCAACTGATGAGGTAATGCGTGTTTACAGTAAGTTTTGAAATTGAGTACCGAATAAGACTTATGGGGTGTCAGTGGGATTAGTTGAATAGTTGATGCGTTAATGATCGTAGGTTTTGTAGGTAATGGTGGTGTTGTGAAATCAGCATCCATAACACGCGTGCCACAAAGAAAAGGTTTCGAAATTGTAAGTTTTTGAAGGGATGTGCAAAGTGTAAATTGGGAGCGATGATAAAGGAAAATGGTCACTCACCATGCAGCATCCAAGAATAATGATGAACACAAGTCTGAAAATGTTATTGTCAATAGTGAATCTTTCGGGAGAATACAATTATTGTTTGTAGTTGTGAATCTGTGTTCAGGGAAAGTGTCGTTGAAGTTTGAATGTATGTATGCGATGTCCAAGTGTCGGCTGTATGTGATGTCCTAGTGTTCGAGACTGACTTTGAATCTTAACGCTGGATAATGATGAAATATGTGGTTGCAGCTGTGTCCCATAATGTGTGTGAATATTTATAGCTAGAGAACGTTGAGTCTGTAGTTGAAGCGAGTACCAAGAGTGCATATGAATGTATATAGCTGGAGAACGGTGAAATATGTAGTTGAATCTGCGCTAAAGAACGTGTGTAAATGTTTATAGCTGGAGAACAACAAATCTGTGTATGAAGCTGTGTCCAATAATATAGGTAAACTGCTTAGTTAATTTGCGTTTATCTGGTTCTGGTCCGTGGTTATTTAGTGGATTCCTTGGCTGTGGTTGTCTAGTGGATTCATTGGCTGTAGTTGTCTTGTGGTTGAGACTTCAAGTTGTGTAGTAATGAGACGTATAACTGCTCAACGGTACCATAAATTACTATGTTATGTAAAGCAACACATAGATAGGTATATGAGTTTAATCAGTCTGATAATACACATGCAATGTATATAATGTAGTGGACCGGCGACCTGAATTACATGACAAAACGCTCGTTATAAAATGTGATTTTTCGAATATTCTGGCGCCAAACAACACGAAATCTGGTAAAACTGCTTCATTATTAAGAAGTCGAAAGCACACAAGAAGCTTGCATAAATGGGTTTTCTGATTCTTCTCATTGTTGTCTTGTGTAGAATACGCAAGAATAGAAGTATTATAGTGTCCAATCGTATGGGGTATCTTGAATTTCCAATTATTGTCAGAAAGACACATACATGTACTAGCTTGAATTCTAAGTATCATTCTATAGTTTATACATAGGGACGTGGCTAGACGTGACTCAGAGCAGTATGACAATTTAGTTTCGCACACCCATCCCCTTCAGGTTAGATGTTTCAAACTGAAATGTATCATAACATTTCCAGTTATTGGACAATTCTTACATGACATGGGGTATCGCCCGTGTTTAGCAAATTCCCATCAGGCCGTTCGTATATGCATGATTTCACCCCTGGTCAATTGGTCCTGCTAATGTGCTATGGTGCGGTTGGTTCCTGCTGAATTGCTATGATGCTGTTAGGGCAAACTGATGCTGTTAACAAAAAGTACTGTTATATTTTTTTAATTTGTCTTTTTCACGGTGTTCCGATAATCTGACCATATCCAGAAATTGTCATTATTCGTATCAAACAGTAAAAAACATATTTACTGCGAATTATTGTTAATACTGGTTGTATTAGTTGTTGAAAATCGACTATAATCAAGATGGCTTCTTGTGTCGTTTTAGAAACACCAGCGCTGGCGATATTATATTTTTCAAAAATATATATGTTCTTGAATGTTTCATAGACAAGCTGTTTTTTTTTCTCAAATCGCTCGGATTAGCCCAGTCTATGTAAACATACACTCAGATTCATACTGATACTGAGTCTATTGCATTCCCATCAACTTTTCATTTCTGAACGGTAGTGGGCTTCCCCCAAATTACGTCACACGGCACTAAATATAAATCTGAAATTAGTTGTGATTGACAGGCGTAAACATGGTCACGTGCCAGTGCCGTCATGGCCGCTTCAACCCTGTGAAGCCGATTCTAAGAATCGGAATTAATAGTTGCAGGGTTTGTGACTTTTCGTTCGGCGGTTGTTTTACTGACAATAAAGGGAAACAGCTAACTTCCGGGATCCAAAATAATATGTACAATAACTAAGACAGATCTTCTTGAAATTATAAAAAAATGTCAATTTATGTGGATCTCTTGGACTCAGAACGAATTATTTTTTAGATTGGCCAGGCGATTTGTCGACCATGTTGTCAAAAAATAACACAAATCAACGGCCACGAATCAAAAATACATGAATGTCGGGACTATTTGCTAAAACAACTCCAGAACTAAAAAAAAGTTAAATGACATAACAAAACGATATATCAGTTCCCCAGTACCGGCAGTAGTACCACCGCAGCCAAAACGAGCGAAGAGCAACACAATTCTACCACCAACCCCACCGAAACCCTCCCGACCTTACACAGCCGTATTATTAGCTCCAACGATTGGCCAGTTGTACCATAATTACAGTTGCCTGCAATCCAAATTCCGGTGATTCTTGATTTTAAACTTTCGACCGCTCGTCAACAATCTACTTTATTTGTCGATTTGTGAATTTCTCTTCTGGTATAACATGACGTCATGGATACTATTTTAACAACATTTAGCCACACCTTCGGAATTTCCACACCGAAAGCACGTGACATGTTACTAGTTTTTTATTGGGGCACACATTTCTTGGAGCTAAGTTTTGATTGGCGGTAATTACAAGGAATCCCGGGTTTGGGAAATGAAAACTGAACGAAAGTTCGTCAGACCCACTATTTTTTATATGTGGGTATGTAGTTTACTCCAGACTGGGATTAGCCAAACACCGCAAAAATGACAACTTAGAAAATATAACGGTACTGTTTCGTAACGGCATCAGTTTGCAATACCAGCATCATAGCAATTCAGCAGGACCACCGGCATCAGAGCATATTAGCAGGACCACTTGGCCAGGGGTGTATTTCCAACTATTCCCGCACCACGATGACCCTACATATACCTTTAAGTGTCACCTCCAAAAGTTAACAAATGGTCAGTGCACAAATGTATAACCTGTGTTATCTTTTCTTCGAACCAGCATACAATCACGTAAATAGTGCCTATATATCATATCGTTCAATATATAGTTGTTTAGTCATCAGCGACATGGCTGGAGGGCTCCGGGGATTTTCCAGCTGAGTCCCGCCCCTTTTAACCAGGCCGAGCTCACAATGTCGCGTAATTTCATTTGCTTCCCACCCCGTGGCTTGGAATGTCCTATCGGTACCTATTGTGGGGAGGAATCATGAAACAATTTGATTTATGAGGCTGAACACTGTAAAATACTAGCATCTATATCAAAGTTTAACTCCATGAAAACTCAGTCCACGATTTGTTTTTTGTTTGAATATTTTTTTTAATTCGAACCTGACATAAATATGTAGTCTTAGAGTATATATACTAGCTGGTGGACCCGACTTCGTCCGGGCTGTTTCCCCTCTGCTTTTCGGCGAATTGCGCGATTTGACCTTGAATTAACCATTTTGAAGGTCAAGGTCAGGTCTGGGTCACGATTCGACCCGTCCACAACACTCCTCGGACAAAAGTAAATCTAGGTATCAAATTTCGTCGAAATCCCGTAAAAATTCGCGATTTGACCTTGAATTGACAATTTTGAAGCTCAAGTTCAGGTCGGGGTAACGATTTGACCCGTCCAGAATACCCCGGACAAAAATACCTCTAGGTATCAAATTTCGTCGAAATCCGTCCCGTTTTACCCGATTTGACCTTGAATTGACCTTTTTGAAGGTCAAGATCAGGTCGGGGTCACGATTTGACCCGTCCAAAACACTCCCTGGACAAAATTAGCCATAGGTATCAAATTTCGTCAAAATCCGTCAGGCAGTTTTCCCGGCCATAGCTAACACACAGACAGTCACAGAAATCCCAAAATATATATTAGACTAGCAGGTGACCCGACTTCGTCCGGGCTTTGACCTTGAATTTACCATTTTTAAGGTCAATGTCAGGTCGGAGTCACGATTTGACCCGTCCAAAACACACCCATTTATAAAATACACCTAGTGAAATCCGTAAGTTTAACCCGATTTGACCTTGAATTGACCATTTTGAAGGTCAAGGTCAGGTCGGGGTAACTATTTGACCCGCCCAAAACACTCCCCGGACAAAATTATCAAATTTTGTCGAAATCCGTCCGGCAGTTTTCCCGGCCATAGCTAACAGACAAACAAACAGAAGTCCCAAAATATATATTAGATATATATATATATATGAGAAGGTCGTTTTCGTTAGCCAAAAAGCGATCACTGCGTACCCGTTTCAAGGTGAAGATCACCTCGGGCGGAAAAACTTACCCGATGAAAATCTCCCCCGTTCCTTGGAAACCCTAAGTACGAAGACAGACATAAGAATCACACAACACGCTCATGTCTGGATACAGACACACTGACGTCTGGTCCCAGACATAAGAATCACACTACACGCATACGCTCTTTATCAACGACACTGCGGTTACGAACGCTCTTTAACTATCAACGCGATTAATCCCACAGTGCCAAGGACGGTCATTTTGGTGACTGGGTCTGGAGAAGGGGTGCTCGGAGCTTCTCCAAAACGGCGGTAAACACTGCCCGTGGTTTTATAACCTTAGATTGGAAGTTTGAGCTCAATCGGTCCAGCCGTTTTCTTGGCCATAGCTAACACACAGACATAAGTCCCAAAATATATATTTGATAGGTCTAACTACAGACAAATTCAGGTCGCCATTTTGTTTTCGTTTGATTTATTAGTAATTTGTAATTGATTAGCAGGTTTTGACTGGCCAACGATTAATGAGGCCTCAAGATTTCCAAACTGACACTGAGATTGGAAAATTCCCGTCGAATGTTTTGACCGAATCTAGGAAATTCCCCGCTAATTAATAATTATCCCCACCCCCATATTAACACCCGAGTCCCTGTTACGACAGATGCTGTATGTATAGTATCAAATAATCCCTTGCATATTCTTAAAGAATGCCCACGGGTATTCTCACTGTGTAGGAACTGTTACATCGGAAGTCGTTCTATCGCCGGTTTGTGATGGTTCTTGACTGATTTGTGACGGTTCTTGCTGATCGAAATTATACTTTTTCACGACTTTTTGACAGTTAAAACGCAATTTTGAGGCATCTAGGTGATAATTCAATTAGTTATTTTCGATCCCATCACAATCTGTGGCACCAATGAGTGTGTTAATAACAAAACTTTCATTGTGCGAGTCATAACAACGACAAAAACCGCGAATTTTGATAATTGTTTGGGT
This sequence comes from Siphonodentalium dalli, assembly GCA_032622095.1. NCBI lineage: Eukaryota > Metazoa > Mollusca > Scaphopoda > Gadilida > Siphonodentaliidae > Siphonodentalium > Siphonodentalium dalli. Next base: position 203,745,824 of record CP136067.1, read on the forward strand.
TCTCTCCTGATCGAGTCGGTTCTCTCCCCATTTAATCGTTCTATACGGGTAAAACTATGGCTAATATTTGCCATGGTACATGGTTCAAACTGCCAATTTTGTGAATGTATACAAAGATAAACACAACAAACTATACGCTCATATAGGCATGTTTCTGATCCTCGACCGATCCGACTCAAATTTGGTTACAAATATTATTATATGGATGTTAATTCTTTGGTGACTAAATGTGCTATAGAGAGCAGCGACTTGAATCCTATTGATTCATTTGTAGGAATGCTCAGCTATTAAATTCAACATGCAGTAACATATTGTTTGAATTATTAGCTAAACATTCAAACAAATGAATCATTAAAAATTAGTGTTATGGGTGTCTGAACCTGGCTATTATAAGGCACATTATTATTCCTCGCTACTAACGTGTCAAGTGAGCAGGGACGTGGGATGGATGGTATCCAATGTTGGGGCGTCCACCTTGGAATTTCCAACCGCACCATCCCCTTGAAACAGACCAAACTCATGCACAAGGCCTGGGCTTTGGTTTTCCCCAACTGCATGACACATTATAGCTCTAGATTATATACCATTCTGAAGTGAATTGATCAGTAGTCTTTGATTGGCCACCATGCAAACCGGGGGAGAAACTCAGAATACATGGGCCCAGTGAGAAAATGTGGATAACAGAACCTGAAAATTGCAAAAAACATCTAGACTGGCTTCAAGATTCACAAGTGTTGAAAGTTTCCAACCTGGCGCCCCACCCCCATACATTATTTAATACAAAGCATACTAATTAAATGGAATTAGATTATTTGTCCATTAAACCAGTTTCTTGCCAATTGGGGGGGGGTTGTAAATGTGATATAGAAAACTAGATCACACCTGCTCCCTAAAATCCCCACTATTAAATTGTTGTCAAATCAAATTAATAGAACAATTTCAACATAATGTTGGTGTTAAATTTCAAAACCAATCTATTGTAAGATAAGAAATTTGTAACTGTTGAACATTTTGACCAAAGTTGGGGATAGGCACCAATTAAGCACCCCTCCCCAAGTCCCTCCACCACCCCAATCACGTCATAACCTATCAGTGATTCAGTTGAACGTGATTTCATAAGTTATATTCATGTCTGGGCGACAAACATGTGTAAATGTCCCTCAGGCGGACATCAGAGGAGGAAATATGATTGCGCTGGCATTGAAATATTGTCACACCTGGATCTTTCAATAATGCGGCTAATGCCCAGATTAAGTAAATGAATATAACATATCATATTCTCCTGAGAGTAGATTTATATTACCATTGGTCATGTATATAGGCGGGCATGATTATGATACTATACTCATCGGGACTTTCAATATTTTAGTTCTGCCTATTAATGTCACTTAATCTCCCGTATTAGGTATTTATTGTGTTATTTCTTAATATACCTGTTCTATTATGCAAATTACATAAGCTACAGTCATTATCTGGTTTAAAATGTCAGATACACAAGACGATTTTCGGACCCAAGTGCAGAAATCGTTCGAATAAATCTAATGGACATAACCGTCACAGCCATGATCGGTTTGAAATAGAACCGTAACACGCACCCGTGTTGATTACGAGGTCACAGCTCCCAATTATCAACCCCTATCGGGATACTTTCTCAGCTATTTTACAAAAGAATAACACGGGTACACTTTATAGTCAGTGTTTGTCTTCAGAATGCGTTTCATATTTTATACGCCACGAAAAACAAAGAAATTGCGTCCACGTGGCTTGATTTTCAGTGGTAACATGTTGATATTTACGCGTTAACTCGCTAATACCGAGTTAATTGTGGTCTAGAGTTCAGGTTTCGATAACACGGCACTTCTGCAGCCTCTGTTCATTCAGGAAAGTTTAATATATTCAAGATATCTATAATTATGCGTGATTTTGTCACAAAAATGATAATTTTCAATCATCAGGAACCGTAACAAATCAGGCAAGAACCATCACAATACCGGCGATAGAACGACTTACGATGTAACAGTTCCTACACAGTGGGTATTCTTAAAGAATGCCCACTAGTAGAGCGGACGGAACCGATTTCAGAAAGTTTAGTCCATCGGCACCACACACGGGCTTGTGATACATCATTTTGAAGGTTATGACATTCCGCATCGGATAGGGCCCGGTGTAAAATATACAAATGATGCAAAAGATGATTTTTAGCTGATTAAGTGCCAAAATTCAGCAAAAATCCCTGTTTTTGTAAAATTCGGCAAAATGAGAAATAAAAGTATAGAAACGCGAACATTTTGCGCTAAAATATTGTAGTCTACATACCTCTGGATATTTACTATGATAGTGGTACGATTTCTCTGATATTACGAAGAGTATTTTTAGATTTACTGTAAAAATAGACAAAACAGCGCAATTTTTCAATTTGTTTGCCTCACTTAATGGGCGATAGATGAATATTGTTTTGACCGGAGATACCGTATATAGTCTAGAAAAGTGCGCATATATATACCACATACGACAATATGCTGAATATGTCATCATATTTAACACGTGATGTGATATGTACGATTATTTCAACCCTCACCCCAAAATTCAGCAAAAAGTCACTGTTTTAGGGAAATTCGGCACAAATGAATACAAAAGAACAGGTATTCGGGATATGTTGTGCTACGATATAGCAGATTACACACTTATAAATACAAAGTAATGAAATGCCATGATTGTGGTGATAGATGTGAAAATTTCTTAAATTTACATGGAAAATAGACAAAAAAATTATTCATTTTCAGTTGTTTCGCCCCTCTTAATAGGCGTTATTCAGTATTGCATTGAATGGAGATCCCGTATATAATATAGAAACTTGTGGAAATATATACTCCATATGATTGTAGGATAAGAATGTCATTCTTTGCCATAGATGCTATGTGGTGGTATATTGTGTCACCCCCAACCCAAAATTCAGAAGAAACAAAATCAGTTTTAGAAATTTCGGTATGGCAGAATACAAAAGCACAACTCCGCTTAGTTTGTGCTATTATATTGAAGTGTACCCAATTCGAGATATGCTTTATGATAACGTCGTGGTATAATTTACAGATGGCAACATTTCGGAGTTTTCTAATGAAAGTAGACCGAAAATCGTGAAATATAAACTTGTTTTGCCCCTCTACATGGGTGATAATTCAATTCCATTTTGAACAATAATCCAGGACAAACTCTCAAGAGTTGACGAGACACATAATTCATATGAATGTTTTCGGATTGTATCATCTTCTGTCGCATTTGTTTGGTTACGTTATTGCACCCATCGCCCCAACAATACAATACATTGCAAGATGAGACAAACACGGAATATTCCTATACACATTTATGCATTATACACATACCTTATCAAGCTGAGGCTTTTGATAGTTACTTGAGTTGAAAAAATTACATCATTGTATATGTTTACTTCGCATAATATAGCTTCACAGTTGTATAAGATTATACGTATTGGGAAGTTTAGTGATTGTTAATAAACATGTTCAGCCACAGTACATGTAACTTGTAACGTGTGTTTCCATTACCAACATAATCACCTGACTCACATGACCATTCCGCTTACACGTACACCATCAAACAACCGTTTAAACGTGTTGTGTCAAATGTGCAGCATTGCGAAATTTGTATCAGAGGGGTGTCCACTGTCCAATCTTTATATCAATCGACGAACATGTGCTTAGTGAACTTTTGTTAAATTCTTCAGCAGCGGTGACCACGCCGTTACTTTTCCCAAATGGGTTGTTGGAACGACTTCCCTTACATCGTAGGTCGTCTGCACCCTGGAACCGATGGAAGCCAAAGTTTGTTTGTATGTGGGTGCAGAAATGTTCTCCAATGCGGTCGCATAGCCTACTCTTCTTCGATATACATAGAGGGTTTTTAGCGACCAATGGGCATGAACTACCCACGAGACGGCACAGCCATTAAGATGAGCTCGCGATCTCACCACATCTATTCGTGGCTTAACCCTGCAAGTTGAGCCAAGAGGTCATATTTGGAAGGAACCTGCAGCCACCCGGGACTTGATGTCCCCCATGGCTGCCACTTCCATTTAATCATATAATAGAATATTTGTTTGCATCAACATTACTGTACAAACAGTATAATTATACTATGTATTTCTATGGCTCTCCTATCTGGGAGTCATCATCCACGACTTTGCCCTATGGGGATCTTCCCATAGTATTTGGGGTTTTAATGCGTCACGATCTTCTTGGTCACAGCCATCAAATCGAGCCTTGTCATCAAGCTTGCGATGTTCTTTAATTCTATATATCGTCCTTGAATCCTCCTTGGGTTACCATGGCGCCGTTTTTGGGTTGGGCCATATTTCTTGGAATATGATGAGGAACAGATGCCGTAATATTTCCAAGGCCTTGGTAATTACATGTCGAATTTATCTGACCATGTATGTCTGCCAATGTGTCAGGAAGAATTTTTTTTGGTTTCACTTCAGGATAGGGTGGTTTTGGTTCAGCCCTTTGAAACACATCGTCATTGCTTATATGGTAGCAGAAACTACTGCTGTATTGCCATGTGATCATATAGACCCATAATAGGTTCGTTAAGCTTTCTGAGCATTTGTGAATTTCCAGATCTTCCAGGGGTCACATATGGCATATTCTGCCAATATCTGTGTTCTCTACAACAGCTGGTGCCTGATCCGTGCTGCTTATCGCGGTATAAGTGGGCTCGTGATCATCAGTTTCAATAGTTCCAATTCCTTCTGGGGAATTTGTGTTGATGTGCTCTGATAAGTGACGAGCAGATACTATCTCTGGTAGAGTTTCCGATGAGTTAGATGATACAACTCGGTATGCCTTATTCGTTTCGTTGGACTCAATGATCAGCAGCTCGTGTGCTACATCATTTATGTAACATATGGTATTTATCTTCCGATAAGTAGTGATACGGTTTCTTGAGAGCATGGAAACTGTTGCTCCAGTACCAATCAGAAACCTCACTGGCTGCCCATACATATTGCAATATAAATACAGCCCCCTCTTCAGAAGAGCTGTATCTAACAAACTCGTTGGAGTTACGATGTTCACTTGTGTTCTGCTGGTCTTCCCTACCACGATATGCATTATGGCACATGTCGCGTGGATTGTGAGAAGTTCTGCATATGGTGCCTTCTTTGTATTCATTTGTGTTATAATCAGGATTATCATTATAATTATGTCTCCATTGTCTATCGTCACGACAGTCCCTCCAGGACTCATTTTTGTTATCCCTTTTCTCCTTGTTTTGGTTCTCCAAGTTTGTCATTCTTTGTTAATCTCCCCTTTACACCTCTTCATATCAGTCAGTATTTGTTTTATCTCCTTCATCTCAGAGATTGACTGTGATGTCTCGGACGGTTGTGAGCTATTTTGAGATTTCCAGTTAGAACAAGTTTGGGGCTTCGGTTCATCTCTTATCTTTTTTAGTCCTTCAAACTCTATATTTGTGCTTTGTGTTGGGTCTGCTTCATTTACTGCCCTAGCAAAGTGTTTAGCCCTATGTTTTTCAGACTTGGCAAAGCCTCTAATTCAACTTATGCTCTTATGTCTTATGCTCTCACTAAAGAGAGCCCAATCGTGCTTGTTGTACAATGAGCCGTATATATATCTGGCTCATCCAACCGGGTGCAGGACGTTTCGGCACCTGGACGTTTCGGCACTTGGTTTTCGAGACGTTTCGGCACTTGGTTGTTTCGGCCCATGTACTTGGACGTTTCGGCACTTCATCGAAGACGTTTCGGCACTTATTTGATTTACTTTTCACATATAATATTGACTTTGATGTTGCATTTATATTCGCCGTTTGTTATAATTCGGTATAGTACATACTAAAGCGTGTTTACACTGTCAAGTAGTTCCAAACCATCCAACGTCGTCAGAAACATCAACCGCACGCGACAAGCACAACGACCAGATGACCCTGCCACATGTCATGAAGAGGTAATTCTTATATGGATAGTACTACTATAATGGTAGTTCGCACCAACAACCCATTTGGGAAAAGTAACGACGTGGTCACCGTTACTGGAGAATTTAACAAAAGTTCACTAAGCACATGTTCGTCGATTGATATAAAGATTGGACACCCCTCTGATACACATTTCGCAATGCTGCACATTTGACACAAAACGTCTAAACGGTTGTTTGGTGGTGTACGTGTAAGCGGAATGGTCATGTGAGTCAGGTGATTTCGTTGGTAATGGCAACACATGTTACAAGTTACATGCATGTACTGTGGCTGAACCTGGTTATTAACAAACCCTAAACCTCCCAATATATATAATCTTATACAACTGTGAAGCTATATTATGCGAAGTAAACATATACAATGATGTAATTTCTTCAACTAAAGTAACTATCAAACGCCTCAGCTTGATAACGTATGTGTATAATGCATAAATGTGTATAGGAATATTCCGTGTTTGTCTCATCTTGCAATGTATTGTACCGTTGGGGCGATGGGTGCAATAACGTAACCAAACACATGTGACAGAAGATGATACAATCCGAAAACATTCATATGCATTAGTGTCTCGTCAACTCTTGAGAGTTTGTTCTGAGTTATTGTTCAAAATGGAATTGAATTATCACACATCTAGAGGGGAAAAACAAGTTTATATTTCACGATTTTCGGTCTACTTTCATCAGAAAACTCCGAAATGTTGCCATCTGTAAATTATACCATGGCGTTATCATAATGTATATATCGAAGTGGGTAGACTTCAAGATAATAGCATAAAATAATCGGAGTTGTGCTTTTGTATTCTGCCATACCGAAATTTCTAAAACTGATTTTGTTTCTTCTGAATTTTGGGTTGGGGGTGACACAATATACCACCACATAGCATCTATGGCAAATAATGACATCCTTATTCTATAATCATATGCAGTATATATTTCTATATTATATACGGGATTTCCATTCAATGCAATACTGAATATTCGCCTATTAAGAGGGGCGAAACAACTGAAAATGAATGATTTTTGTCTATTTTCCATGTAAATTTAAGAAATGTTCACATTTATCACCAAAATCATGGCATTTCATTACTTTGTATTTATAAGTATGTAATCTGCTATATCGTAGCACAAACATATCCCGAATATCTGTGCTTTTGTATTCATTTGTGCCGAATTCCCTAAAACGGTGACTTTTTGATAAATTTTGGGGTGAGGGTTGAAATAATCTTATATAACACATCATGTGTTAAATATGATGACATAGTCAGCATACTGTCGTATGCGGTATATATACGCACTTTTCTAGACTATATACGATATCCCCGGTCAAAACAATATTGATCTATCGCCCATTAAGAGAGGCAAAAAAAATGAAAAATTGCGCTGTTTTGTCTATTTTTACAGTAAATCTAAAAAAAATCTTCATAATATCAGAGAAATCGTACCACTATCATAGTAAATATCTAGAGGTATATAGACTACAATATTTTAGCGCAAAATGTTTGCGTTTCTATACTTTTATTTCTCATTTTGCCGAATTTTACAAAAACAGGGATTTTTGCTGAATTTTGGCACTTAATCAGCTAAAAATCATCTTTTGCATCATTTGTATAATTCACACCGGGTCCTATCCGATGCGGAATGCCATAACCTTCAAAATGATGTATCACAAGCCCGTGTGTGGTGCCGATGGACTAAACTCCTACTTCTAGTGAGCTTTTTGAGTTTGTCCGCTCTACTACACGGGCATTCTTAAAAAAGAATGTCCACGGGCATTCTTAAAATAAAGACCATGGGCGTTAAATAACACTCATGCCATCAAAAAGCTTGAGCATTCTGCCAGCTAAGAGCCGTGCCAGGACAAAGGGATAACACACCGGTTGGTTTTTAGACATAGGAGTGACGAGACACTAATTCACCCTTGGTTAAGTGGTCATTTGGTTTGCACGAGATAATGAGTCGACTGAACACTAAATCAACATTGGTTGAGTGGTCCTTCGATGTGCATTCTCAATGTCCATACCTTACTCGTATTTAAATTCACACAGTACTATATGTTGCTCAGTTTTGAATTCGCGCACCTAGCTGCGCGAATTCAAAACTGACAACAATATTTTCATAAAAGTTTTGGATCTGATGACAGTTTCAGTTCTTATTCGTTCCTGAAGATACATGTGTATATTAAACACAATACAGACGGATTAACACCCTCCATGTAAAACATGACTTCAACATCAATGCGTTGTGAATATGTGTGTTTATATGCTACAAATAATTATTATCAGTAATATTCAATTAAAATAGTTATCGACATCATTGGAATGAACATACTAGGCAGCTGACTTCAGAAAGAATCAACACTTGGCTGAGGGTTGTGTTGGCATAAGTAATTCAGGATGTTTGGTTATGGTGTCACTAAAACAGGGGGCGTACTTTCGTGCACCTTCAGCCTGGCACATGTACATGTCTTACAAGTATGTCAACACCCCGATGTTACCACAAGTTGTTGTTTTCCATAATTATGAGTAATGATTTGTATGTTGGTCGCCCGCATGTAATATATAACCATATAGGTATAATTGTTTATATTCAGTCCCGCCTTCCGTAATGTATGTAACTCATCAACATATGCATCTACTTTCCATGTGGTTCGCTATAAACTCATGAGTCGTACTATTTTTGGCTCAAAATAAAACATATACATTTTTGTATTGGGAAAGTTCCACAGATGTCAATCTCACATAATCTGAAAACAGTTTCAGCATTTTCAATTGGCCTTTGAAGCACGCACACCAACGAGCGTTACCATAGCAACATCTATATAATATGTACTCCACTGTAACCATAAGTTAAACATCCTAGTACTGATTACAATGACTTGTAATGTTTATGTTTCCCTCAAAGATAGCGTTGGCTTTTAGTGGGACATCAACTATGCCTGAAACTATGTGGCTAGATTAATAATTTAGCAGGAACATTTGTAAGGGATATATGGTGTATGTCGGTTCATATTGATTGGGAGAAGTAGCATGTATATTATTCATATATTACGTCCCATCAGTCCCATCAGCGCCGTATTAGATAATAATTGGTGACGTCATTAAATCAGATATAGTCTATACGACCCAAAGCGTCCGGCTTTGGTTCGTTATGAACGCGTTGTTGCTGTCACATTTCGCGTGGTTCGCAGTACAACATAAGCAATATGATAGTAACCACGCGTTCATATTGTATGTATATTTGAAAACAAACATTAATTTGTTATGTTCACACACGCTTGAAAACGTGTATTCAAATATCCAACAATTTTTCAACATATAGCTTCCCACATGAAGTCATGTACGCATATCCCCATCATGCACACGCCCCGTTACGAACTTCCAGAATTTGTAGATTCTTCCCATGCCAAAGAGCTGAGAGCTAGTTTGGTAGCAGTATAATGAAATGGCACTGTACAATACCTCGTCTTGAAGAAACATTTTATGTCGGAAATAAATCTCAAATCTCAAATAAATTATCAACTTGGAACGTGTACGATTGAAAGCCTCATTAAAGGTACACAATCCAATTAAACGCCTCTAAATTACGATTTCTTTGGCTTGGGGAGTAACAAATATATGATTCGAGTCTAGGAACCCACCCATCAAAGCTCCGAGTGATCAGATATCGACTTTTGAAATGTGTTATATTTCAGGCCCTCGTAATATTTGGCGGCCTGGCAAAAATGGCGGCTTCTTCTCCTCCAACTATTACAGACATACGCGGAAGCCGTTATTAGCTCGCAACGGCGTCCGCGCATGTATATATGTAATAGTTGAGGAAGAAGTCAGCGACATTTTGCCAGGCCGACAAATATTGCGAGGTGGTAAAATATAACACACTAGCAGATTATCCCGCCACTGGCGGGGTTGGTCCCATGGCTTTGGTCGATCCATTAATTTTTGTTTTTGAAGGTAACCCCGTACGTCGCTGCCACCGCTGATGCCCGAAATATCGCCCAAAGTCATTTGCGGGTACCCGGGTCAAGGTCATGTTGGGTGGACAAAATAACCGGACAAAAATATTTCCCGTCCCGAGTTGACCATACATAAAAATTTTAACATCGATGTAACCCCTGACTACCGAGATATCACCAAGGTCATTTGTGGGTACCCGTTTCAAGGTCAATATCACCTCGGGCGGACAAACTGACCCGACGAAAATCTCCCCCGTCCCGTGGAAACCCTAAGTACGAAATATCGTCTCGATATCCCCAGTTTTGACCTGCCGTATATTTTCACTAAAGTAGATAAACGCCCTTTAATAGCGACGCCTCATATACAAACGCTCATTAATTATCACGCGATTAACCAATCAATCACCATTACGGTGACAGTTGATGTGTGAATGAGTGGTCGCACGGGTTCGCGAATGGTCCGAGTGCACTGCCTGTGGGTTTTCACCATTACACAGCAAGTTTGGGTTCAATCGGCCCAGCAGTTTATTTTTCGTCTCGATATCCCCAGTTTCCGAGACGGTCAAATGCCTGATGATACCCACCCTGTTTGGGGGCAGTCTAGACAGTTTGACATATATTCTCTGCAGGACCCTGTTTGGGGGCAGTCTAGACAGTTTGACCTATATTCTCTGCAGTACTCAGTCTAGGCAGTTTGACCTAGGTCATCATAGGTCATGACCTACTTTCTCACTAATTTACATAATCCTAGGTCATCATATGTCATGAACTATTTGAGGTCAGGTGCTAGATGATCTGTAGGGCACCGCTTTCGGTCCACCCGCGTATAATGAACGGTATATTATCTACATGTATATTACGTGAGGACCTTGATGAACAGGAGGTAGCTTCAGTCTTGAATGTTAAAGTGACATTCGGTACTCATAATGTGAATTTAAAAGGAAACTAGGCACCCACTGTAGATGATTGTTAAAGTGACACTAGGCACTCACTGTGGATGATTGTTAAAGTGACACTCGGCACTCACTGTGGATGATTGTTAAAGGGACACTCGGTACTCATAAAGTGAATTTAAAGGGACATTAGGCACTCACTGTCGATGATTGTTTTAAAGTGACACTAGGCACTCACTGTGGATGATTGTTAAAGTGGCACTCAGCACTCACTGTGGATGATTGTTAAAGGGACACTCGGTACTCATAAAGTGAATTTAAAGGGACATTAGGCACTCACTGTGGATGACTGTTAAGGTGACACACGGCACACACTGTGGATGAATGTTTAAGTGACATTCGCAGTGAAAAACTTTATTCTTTTCAAAAAAATGAAAAAGTTTAAAAGTTCAAAAATTTCAAAAAGTTCAAAAATTTCAAAAAAGTTCAAAAAGTTCACAAAATTCAAAAAACTCAAAAATTTCAAAAATTTCAAAAATTTCAAAAATCTCAATTTCAATATATTCAAAAATTTCAAAAATTTCAAAAAACTTCAAAAAACTTCAAAAAATTCTAAATTATTCAAAAATTTAAACATGAAACAAAATCAAAATCGAGAAAAGATTAAATAGAGGAGAGGGGGAAAGACCAACCGAGCAAGTGAGGAGATGGGGAAAAGAGCAAATGGGCAAGTGAGGAAAGGGAAAGAGGAAGTGAGCAAGTGAAAAAGAGCAAATGAGCAAGTGAGGAGAGGGAAAAGAGCAAGTGAAAAAGAGCAAAAGAGCAAACGACCAAGGGAAAAAGAGCAAGTGAGCAAGGGAAAAAGAGCAAAAGAGCAAGGGGAAAAGAGCAAGCGAGCAAGTGAGAAGAGGGAAAAAGAGCAAGTGAGGAGAGGGAAAAGAGCAAGTGAGCAAGTGAGGAGAGGGGGAAAAGAGCAAGTGAGCATGTGGGGAGGCGGAATAAGAGCAAGTGAGCAAGTGAGGTGAGGAAAAAAGAAAAGAGCAAATTAGCAAGTGAGGAGAGGGCAAAATAGCAAGTGAGCAAGTGAAAAAGAGCAAAAGAGCAAACGACCAAGGGAAAAAGAGCAAGTGAGCAAGAGGAAAAGAGCAAGGGTAAAGAGCGAGTGAGCAAGTGAGGAGAGGGAAAAAGAGCAAGTGAGAAGAGGGAAAAAGAGCAAGTGAGCAAGTGATGAGAGGGGAAAAAGAGCAAGTGAGCATGTGGGGAGATGGAATAAGAGCAAGTGAGCAAGTGAGGTGAGGGAAAAAGAGCAAGTGAGGAGAGGGAATAAGAGCAAGTGAGCAAGTGAGGTGAGGGAAAAAGAGTGAGTGAGCAAATGAGGAGAAGGAAAAAGAGCAAGTCAACCATCTTGGCTCCCACCCCCAATATGAGTATATAACGAAGTCGACAATAACAGTTTGATGAAGTTTATTAAAATTTAATCATCGTCTGACTCTTCAACCTTTAGATTTATTTCCAAGAGTTTCTTGAATTTTCTCATGGCTTCATCCGCAGCCCATTCATTATTATATCCGAGTTTTGTCAGCTTGACCATTTTCTTCATGATAGTGTTATGTATGGGCGATGTTTTCAATCGATGCTGGTGTTCTATCAATCGTCTGTAACTTTTGAGAAAGAGTTCAAAATCTGTGTCGATGCATTCTAGTTGAGCTTTTTCCTCGGCCTCTTCTTCCGGCATGCTCTCTTCTTTCATTAATTGATCAACTTTATCTGACCACTCTTCCATCGCTTCCGCACCGTTGCTAACGAGTTGAAACATACTTTTGAATGTATCCATCTCGTTGACACATTTCGCAGCTTTCTTACAGCCGATTACCGCACTACTACCGACGAAGCTATTATCTGACGAATCTGATATCATTTCCTGTTCATCTTCGTCGGAATCTATATCCGTTTCTAGATCATACTCAGTATCTTCGTATTGACTGAATACATCGTTCTTCGACGGTGTTCCTGATATAACTCCGTGTTTACCATTCTTAGCTGATATCATTTCCCGTTCATCTTCGTCCGAATCTATATCCTTTTCTCGACCATACGCATTATCTTCGTATCGGCCGAATGTTCGTCGATAATATCTTCCCGCACAAATGGCACCCGTGCATTGTCTCGAATTATGGGAAGAACTATCGTCCTTATACGAGCGAAAAGATGAGCGAATATGGTGTGGTATTATAAACTCACGCGTTCGTACCTCTATTTTTCGTTTAGAGTTGTTGTTCTTATGTAAAAACAAATTGGCGGCCCCCTGTCACCGTCCTTGGTAGAGATTGATTAATCGAGTGATAATTTAATGAGCGTTTGTATATGACGCGTATAAGGTCAAATGAATAACGAACATACGTGCATGAATTATTATTTAATCAAAATTTCATCAAATTGCCCGTGCAACCCGTATCGCATAGCATATACGATTCTTGATTGTCTCTGAAATGTCACTCTTTAGTTCACATAAATTCTGGAATTCTTGAACAGTCTAACAGATTCCAAGTTTCGACGGTTTCATCACGTCTTCCATAGTTTTATAAAAGTCTCGTATATGCACCATCTGAAAATATTGACTATAGCATAAAAATGTCTTATTCCCGATATGAAATTCAGCAGATTTCCCCTCTGTTATAGCCGAGTGCATATCACCAGTGAATGAGCAAACGTTATACCAGCGATTCTTGTCCATAGACATTCCTTTAAGTCCCGGATATAATCCATCAACCCAACTACGTATATCAATACGTATTTTGCCTTTAAATTCGCTGACATTTGCGAAAATTTGACTCCCCAGTTGATGGCTGAACTTTTTTCATTCCATATCTTAAGGTTTCTGCAGTAATGAATATATTGTGTAATGAACTCGCGTTTATTCTAATTTTTAACCAATCAAAATGCATAATATTAACGTGTTCCAGACACGTTTCATTTCTAATTCTAGAGAATGCGGTGCGGTATTATATAAACTCGACGCGTCCGTACCTCTATTTTTCTTTTAGAGTTATTGTTATTATGTAAAAAAATGGCGCGCGCGGCCCCCTCCCCTCCCCTTTTTCGGTGTGGGGTTTTCTTTCGTAAGGGGGGATCGTCCGTCGAAAAAAAAAGATAATTTTTTAAGACTCTTTTTGCTCAGTTGCTCTTTTCCCCTCTCCCCTATTGCTTACTTGCTCTTTCCCCTATCCTCACTTGCTCATTTTCTCTTTTTCCACTTCACCTATTTCTCACTTGCTCTCTTTCCACTCTCCTCACTTGCTCAGTTGTTCTTCTTCCCACCCATATTGCTCACTTGCTCTATTCCCCTCACTTGCTCATTCCCCTATTGCGCACTTGCTCTTCTTCCCCTCCTCTATTGCTCACTTGCTTCCCCCTCCCCATATTGCTCACTTGCTCTTTTTCCCTCTCCCCTATTTCTCACTTGCTCTATTCCCCTCTCCTCACTTGCTCATTCCCCTATTGCTCACTTGCTCTTCCCCCTATTGCTCACTTGCTTTTTTCCCTCCCCATATTGCTCACTTGCTCTTTTCCCCTCTCCCCCTATTGCGCACTTGCTCTTTTCCCCTCTCCCCCTATTCCCACAGTTGCTCTCCTTCCCTCCCCTATTGCTAACTTGTTCTCTTTCCCCTCTCCTTACTTGCTCAGTTGCTCTATTCTACTCCCATATTGCTCACTTGCTCTTTTACCCCCTCCTCACTTGCTCAGTTGTACCTCTTCCCCTCCCCACTTGCACATTCGCCTGTTGCTCACTTGCTTTTCTTCCTCTCCCCTATTGCTCACTTGCTTTTCTTCCTCTCCCCTATTGTTCACTTGCTCTTTTTTCCTCTCATCACTTGCTCTGTTCCCACATTGATCAGTTGCTCTTCTTCCCCTCCCCTATTGCTCACTTGCTCTTTTTCCCTTTCTTCACTTGCTCAGTTGCTCTTTATTTCCCTATTGCTCACTTGGTCTTATTCCTCTCCCCTATTGCTCACATGCTATTTTTCCCTCTCCTCACCTGCTCAGTTGCTCTTTTCCCTCTCCCATAATGTTTTTTCCCTATTTCTAAGTTTCTCTTCTTCCCCCTCCCCTATTGCTCATTTGCTCTTTTTTACTCTCCTCACTTGCTTAGTTGCTCTTCCCCCTCACTACTATTGCTCACTTGCTCTGCTTCCCTCTCCTCAATGCTCAGTTGTACTTTTTTCCCTATTGCTCAGTTTCTCTTCTTCCCCCTCCCCTATTGCTCATTTGCTCTTTTTTACTCTCCTCACTTGCTTAGTTGCTTTTTTTTTTGCCCCCTCCTCACTTGCTCAGTTGCTCTTCCCCCTCACTACTATTGCTCACTTGCTCTTTTTCCCTCACCTCTATTACTCAATTGCACTTTTTCCCTCTCCCCTATTGCTCACTTGCTCCTTTTACCTTTTAATTTCGACGGACGATCCCCCCTTACGAAAGAAAACCCCACACCGAAAAAGGGGAGGGGAGGGGGCCGCGCGCGCCAATTTTTTTTACATAAGAACAATAACTCTAAAAGAACAATAGAGGTACGGACGCGTCGAGTTTATATAATACCGCACCGCATTCTCTAGAATTAGAAATGAAACGTGTCTGGAACACGTTAATATTATGCATTTTGATTGGTTGAAAATTAGAATAAACGCGAGTTCATTACACAATATATTCATTACTGCAGAAACCTGGTGATATGCACTCGGCTATAACAGAGGGGAAATCTGCTAAATTTCATATCGGGAATAAGACATTTTTATGCTATAGTCAATATTTTCAGATGGTGCATATACGAGACTTTTATAAAACTATGGAAGACGTGATGAAACCGTCGAAACGTGGAATCTGTTTGACTGTTCAAGAATTCCAGAATTTATGTGAACTAAAGAGTGACATTTCAGAGACAATACCCGACTGGACTGAGTTCACACCGTGCTCGTTCAGTCACGACAATCAAGAATCGTATATGCTATGCGATACGGGTTGCACGGGCAATTTGATGAAATTTTGATTAAATAATAATTCATGCACGTATGTTCGTTATTCATTTGACGCGTCATATACAAACGCTCATTAAATTATCACTCGATTAATCAATCCCTACCAAGGACGGTGACAGGGGGCCGCCAATTTGTTTTTACATAAGAACAACAACTCTAAACGAAAAATAGAGGTACGAACGCGTGAGTTTATAATACCACACCATATTCGCTCATCTTTTCGCTCGTATAAGGACGATAGTTCTTCCCATAATTCGAGACAATGCACGGGTGCCATTTGTGCGGGAAGATATTATCGACGAACTACAATCTACAAAGACATAAGAATAGTAAACACGGAGTTATGTCAGGAACATCATCGAATAACGACACATTCGGCCGATACGAAGATAATGCGTATGGTCGAGAAAAGGATATAGATTCGGACGAAGATGAACGGGAAATGATATCAGCTAAGAATGGTAAACACGGAGTTATATCAGGAACACCGTCGAAGAACGATGTATTCAGTCAATACGAAGATACTGAGTATGATCTAGAAACGGATATAGATTCCGACGAAGATGAACAGGAAATGATATCAGATTCGTCAGATAATAGCTTCGTCGGTAGTAGTGCGGTAATCGGCTGTAAGAAAGCTGCGAAATGTGTCAACGAGATGGATACATTCAAAAGTATGTTTCAACTCGTTAGCAACGGTGCGGAAGCGATGGAAGAGTGGTCAGATAAAGTTGATCAATTAATGAAAGAAGAGAGCATGCCGGAAGAAGAGGCCGAGGAAAAAGCTCAACTAGAATGCATCGACACAGATTTTGAACTCTTTCTCAAAAGTTACAGACGATTGATAGAATACCAGCATCGATTGAAAACATCGCCCATACATAACACTATCATGAAGAAAATGGTCAAGCTGACAAAACTCGGATATAATAATGAATGGGCTGCGGATGAAGCCATGAGAAAATTCAAGAAACTCTTGGAAATAAATCTAAAGGTTGAAGAGTCAGACGATGATTAAATTTTAATAAACTTCATCAAACTGTTATTATCGACTTCGTTATATACTCATATTGGGGGTGGGAGCCAAGCTGGTTGACTTGCTCTTTTTCCTTCTCCTCATTTGCTCACTCACTCTTTTTCCCTCACCTCACTTGCTCACTTGCTCTTATTCCCTCTACTCACTTGCTCTTTTTCCATCACCTCACTTGCTCACTTGCTCTTATTCCATCTCCCCACATGCTCACTTGCTCTTATTCCCCTCTCCTCACTTGCTCACTTGCTCTTTTTCCCTCTTCTCACTTGCTCTTTTTCCCTCTCCTCACTTGCTCACTCGCTCTTTACCCTTGCTCTTTTCCTCTTGCTCACTTGCTCTTTTTCCCTTGGTCGTTTGCTCTTTTGCTCTTTTTCACTTGCTCACTTGCTCTTTTGCCCTCTCCTCACTTGCTAATTTGCTCTTTTCTTTTTTCCTCACCTCACTTGCTCACTTGCTCTTATTGCCCCTCCCCAAATGCTCACTTGCTCTTTTCCTCCTCTCCTCACTTGCTCACTTGCTCTTTTCCCTCTCCTCACTTGCTCTTTTTCCCTCTCCTCACTTGCTCGCTTGCTCTTTTCCCCTTGCTCTTTTGCTCTTTTTCCCTTGCTCACTTGCTCTTTTTCCCTTGGTCGTTTGCTCTTTTGCTCTTTTTCACTTGCTCTTTTCCCTCTCCTCACTTGCTCATTTGCTCTTTTTCACTTGCTCACTTCCTCTTTCCCTCTCCTCACTTGCCCATTTGCTCTTTTCCCCATCTCCTCACTTGCTCAGTTGGTCTTTCCCCCTCTCCTCTATTTAATCTTTTCTCGATTTTGATTTTGTTTCATGTTTAAATTTTTGAATAATTTAGTATTTTTTGAAGTTTTTTGAAGTTTTTTGAAATTTTTGAAATTTTTGAAGTTTTTTGAAATTTGAAGTTTTTGAAATTTTTGAGTTTTTTGAAATTTTTGAACTTTTTGAACTTTTTGAGTTTTTTGAATTTTGTGAACTTTTTGAACTTTTTTGAAATTTTTGAAATTTTTGAAATTTTTGAACTTTTAAACTTTTTCATTTTTTTGAAAAGAATAAAGTTTTTCACTGCGAATGTCACTTAAACATTCATCCACAGTGTGTGCCGTGTGTCACCTTAACAGTCATCCACAGTGAGTGCCTAATGTCCCTTTAAATTCACTTTATGAGTACCGAGTGTCCCTTTAACAATCATCCACAGTGAGTGCTGAGTGCCACTTTAACAATCATCCACAGTGAGTGCCTAGTGTCACTTTAAAACAATCATCGACAGTGAGTGCCTAATGTCCCTTTAAATTCACTTTATGAGTACCGAGTGTCCCTTTAACAATCATCCACAGTGAGTGCCGAGTGTCACTTTAACAATCATCCACAGTGAGTGCCTAGTGTCACTTTAACAATCATCTACAGTGGGTGCCTAGTTTCCTTTTAAATTCACATTATGTGTACCGAATGTCACTTTAACATTCAAGACTGAAGCTACCTCCTGTTCATCAAGGTCCTCACGTAATATACATGTAGATAATATACCGTTCATTATACGCGGGTGGACCGAAAGCGGTGCCCTACAGATCATCTAGCACCTGACCTCAAATAGGTCATGACATATGATGACCTAGGATTATGTAAATTAGTGAGAAAGTAGGTCATGACCTATGATGACCTAGGTCAAACTGCCTAGACTGAGTACTGCAGAGAATATAGGTCAAACTGTCTAGACTGCCCCCAAACAGGGTCCTGCAGAGAATATATGTCAAACTGACTAGACTGCCCCCAAACAGGGTGGGTATCATCAAATGCCGTATATTTTCACTAAAGTAGATAAACGCTCTTTAATAGCGACGCGTCATATATACACGCTCACTAATTATCACGCGATAAACCCATCAATCCCCATCGCGCTGACAGTTGAAGGGTGAATGAGTGGTCGCACGGCTCGCGAATGGTCCGATGACACTTCCCGTGGTTTTTTACCCTTACACAGCAAGTTTGGGCTCAATTGGTCGAGCCGTTTTCGAGTCTATAAAGGACATACACACATATATAGGGAAGTCTTAAAATATATAGTAGACTAGCATGTTAGCCCGCCAGTGGCGTGGATCGTCTCATGGCTTTGTTCGAAAAAGCAATTGCAACAGCTTCCGAGACACGTGTGCTGCACCTAGGTGTAAAATGTTGTCGAAATCCGCCAGTTTTACCCGATTTGACCTTGAGTTGATCATTTTCAAGGTCAAGGTAAGTCGGGGTCACAATTTGACCCGTCCATGACACTTCCCGCACAAAAGTACTCATAGGTAGCAAGTTTGAGCTCAATCGATTCGAGTCTATAAAGGACGCACACATATATATCATTTGTGGGTACCCGTTTCAAGGTCAAGGTCACCTCGCGCGGAAAAATGACCCGATGAAAATCTCCCCATTCCTAGGAAGCCTTAAGTACATAAGAATCGTACAACACGCTCATGTCTGGATACAGCCACGCTCACGCCTGGACTCAGACGTAAGAATCACACTACACGCATACGCTCTTTATCAACGACACTGCGGATACGAACGCTCTTTAACTATCAACGCGATTAATCCCACAGTGCCGTTTTTTGTGACTGGAAATGGAGAACGGGTGCTCGGAGCTTCTCCAAACCGTCACGACGACGCGCCCCGTGTGGTTTTACCCTTAGATAGGAAGTTTGGTCTCAATGGTGCAGCCGTTTTCGATTCTATAAAGTATATACATATATACACACATATACGTAGTTCTCACCATATATAGTAGATGTATACATTCATCAAGAAATTGGAAGAACTGCGCAATGTAAGTGATGCTTTCTATTTTTATGGATATTCCAACTCAAATGTACGTTAAGTTATCACTTTGACTCAAAATGGCTGCCAAAATGGCGACCAATTTGTGAAAAATGGTAAATAGTGTCCCAGCGTACCATGCAACTGCTTACAAGTTGTGGTTGACGCCCACAATTGACTATTCTGTCTTATATACATTGAATACTAACATTTCTGATGCATACTGGTTAATTGTTACTATTTTAACCACTGAAATCACCAGAATTAATCGAATTATTATGTCACAAACTGCATCAAAATCGGCAAAAAATCACTGTTCAGGTTTGAACCATTTCTTAAAGTGAAATGGAACTATCTTTGGTGTCAAAGGTGTTTATTGTTTTGATATGGGCTAACTGTGTCACACTGGGGTGTTTTAGAAAACATTGCTCAAGATGGCTTGCAAAATGGCAACCAAATTTGGTAAAATGTTCATTTGTCACATATATTCCGAACATTATTCACTGCTGTTCCGAAAAGGTAGCAGATTGTGACCAACTTGGTTATTAAACATGCTACTTAGTCAACTAAATGTTCTATTCTGGTTGTCCCAGTACATTAAGAGGCATGCAAAGTTCATTTAAGGGATGCAGTATGGATTTTGCCGAAAACTTCTTTTGGGATTCTGTCCATGTTTTTTTTAACTGAAATGGGCAGAACGTTGAAACGAAACTGAGAGGGATCATAGTATGTGGCTACTCTGGTCCATTATAGTCAACATTGATCAACTTAATACAGTGTTTATGTATGTTGGATGTATGACTATAGGTGAGGTGAGTATGTATACGGGGAGTTATTGTATTCATGAATGATGTTAATAGTTATACAATATTTGACTATATGGTCATGTATGGGGTGTCCATTTTGAGTTGTATAGGTATATAAGGAGTAGCTTATGGTCATGAGTGAGGTGAACATGCATACAGGGAGTGGTTGTCTAGTCATTGAAGTGAAGTATGTGTATAGCGAGATTAGCTACATTGTCCATTTTTGTGTTGTGTATGTATATATGGAGTGATTGTGCGGTCATGGGTGGGATGTACAGGTGTACACTGGGTGGCTGTATTGTCATGGATGGGTGTATATGTATACACGTGTTGGCTGTATGGTAATGGATGGGGTGTATGGATAAATATGGAGTGGTTGTATGGTTACGGGCAACGTGTACATGAAATGACTGCATGTTCAATGTTGTTGAAGTGTATATGCATACCTGGGGTACAGTTTGGTGGTCATTGGCGGGCTTGTGTATTTATATAGTATACAGTGACAACATGGTCATGGGTGGGATGTATATGTTTATTTGTTGTGGCTGTATTGTCATTGATGTGTGTACCGGTATACAGTGAATAGCTGAATGTTCATGGATGGGGTGTGTAAGAATACAGCGATTGGCTGAATTATCATGGTTGTGCTGTATTTGCAAGTCTGAAGTGTACGAATGACGAATGCCCGTGTGCGGGGTATATATATATACTAGCAGGGTTACCCGGCGTTGCCCAGGTTAATGTATGCTGTGGATATTTGTTGGGAATAGAGAATGCTCTTGCTTAAAGTGTTATACGTTTTCTCATAAATTGTATATTCAAATAGCATTACAAAACATTATTATTACAGTCATGGAATATAAGTAGTGGCTCACCTTGTCAGTTGTAATTCTGTTTATCGTGATTAATCCGTTCCACCAATTATGAAGCATTTATTTATTTACAACTGCGTATATATTAGACGTTATAATATGATACATGAACATCATAAACACATTAGTTCGATAAAAGATGATAATTGGGTTTTACATATTGAGATGTATCAATCAATCTAGTGGGTTGGACTAAGATATCGAGGACACCTGGCTATCATATCTACATGAAGATACAGATGTTTCAAAGAAATGTCCAGGTGCTCCTCTGTTCATGGTGCTATATGTTGGCTAAATATTCTTAGTTTAAACGAAATGTTGCTGCGCACATATATCAGCTACATGTACCAGGCACATAGCGAGATTTTGAGTTGTTTATGTCAGTCGATGAGTCTGGTCTAAAACCCTTGTCAGAGTCAGTATTGGTAGGATCCTGAAAAGTCTTGTGCTACTAACTGCATTTTCTTGTATATTAGAAGAAACTATATTTGACAGCACACTGTGACCACTATTTTTGAACAGGCCTTCCATATCTCTTGACAAATTGTAACTTTTTGTGGAAACTGTATTGAATGGAACAGATAAATTTTGTTATTATATATATGCAATCGTCTGACGGTTCGAGGTCTCTCAGTTTGCACGAATATATGTATCTCTTCAATAGAATGATAAATATACGTTTAATGCTTCTTCTAGTTATCTCTTTTTGCTAGCTCATTGTGTGAATGCCTTGATTGCCATTCCCATATAAATATGACTGTTAAGAAGATATAATTGTTCAAGTGACTTATGTGGGTCACCATATGTCGGGATTGTGAACTGTGAACGCCCAACTACTTAAAATGATATGGAGATGGCCTGGTGACTGTATATAACTTATATGTGGATATCGGCGAATAGCAATCTTACCAATGATAGTGCATATCCGCTCGCCATCCGTGACGCAAACGACACTAAATGTGATTTAATTCATGGTATATCATTAGAGAAAAACGTGTATGAATTTGGTGGAATTTGGTTTATTAAATCAATTGTTGATGCAACGCTGACTCGAACAACGCCATATTGCGAAGGTGATTGTCCATTCGTCTGGTGGAAATCAGCGACAAAACTATTTCACCATATTTTTTAAATTTCCCCTCCCACCAACAGCGTCATTTTAGAAAATTTTAATCCGCACCATTATCTTCCTTGTAAAAAGTTACCCCTGTTAGAACGCATTGGTGAAGTTATATATAGAACGCACACAGACAGACAAAAAGACAGACAGACAGCACGATTTTATTTCTTGTATCATTTGAGAAGAACGTGTCTGAATTTGATGGTAATTGGTACTAAAAATATTTTGTATCAGTTTTGGTGACCCTCCCGTCCCTATTTCGGACTCAAGCTGCACACACTAAGACTCATTAGATATTAGAGATGCATATATATATAATTGGTGAAAATTGGCGAGTATACAAATTCGTATCAAATTTAAGGTCCCCATATCTCTCATCCATAGGGCACCAATTTGGTGTATCTAAACCACACGATGAGATTCCTCTATCACAGAGAAGAATATGTATCAATCTGGTGGAAATCGGCACTAAACATATAGATATAATTTGTTGTGTCCCTCTCATCTCTATACACCACTGACCGGAATGGCCCCACTTGTGACATCCTTAACCACACGATTACACTCCTGATATCATGGAGATGATTGTTTATAAGTTTTGTGATAAAAGGCGACTAAACAATTTTTTTTTATCAAATTTGGTGCCAATCACTCCCCTCTCCATCTCTCACCCAAACAGCACCACTATGGCGTCCTTAGATCACGATTAGATTCCTCGTATCATGGATAAGAACGTGTATCAATTTGATGGAAATTGGCGCTAAAAAAATTGTGCATCAATTTTGGTGCCCTGTCCCTTTCAATGCAACCCTGACTCGAATGAGGCCACATTTGACAGATAAAAGCCACACCATTAGACTCCTCATACCATGGGGATGATTTTGTATAAGTATGGTGGCATTCGGCGACTTATTATCAAATTTAGTGCCCACCCCCTCCCAATCTCTCATCCAAAAACAACAATTTGGCGTTGTTAAATCGCACAATTAGATTCCTTGTATCATGAAGAAGAATATAATATCTATTTGGTGGAAATCGCCGCTAAAATTAGTTTGATCAATTTTGGTGCCCCTCTCCCCTTCCGGTCATCCCTGACTCAAACGACGCCACTTTTGACATATTTAAACCACACCGTTGGATTCTTCATATCATGGGGATGATTATATGTAAGTTTCGTGGCAATCGGCGACAGACAAAAAATCTGCCCCCCCCCTTCCGGGCACCCCCGACGCGAACGGCGCGACTTTTGCCATAATTAAACCACGCCATTAGATTCCTCATATTATGAGGATGATTATATATAAGTTTGGTGGCAATCGGCGACAAATTTTTTTCTGCCCCTCCCCCCTTTTCTGCCCCTGACAACAACGGCGTCACGTTAGAAATTTCTAACCCCGACCATTATCTTTCTCGTAAAAAGCTACTCCTAGTAGACCCCTTTGGCATCATCTAGATGGTCCCCTGTGAATTTCTATAGAAGACAGACAGACAGACAGACAGACATTCGCAAATATAGATATAGATATCTAGAAGGACTGTATGGTAAGTGATGAGGTATGTACACCTGGAGTGACTATGGTCAATGGTTAACCAGTACAGACAACCAACCAATACAGGTAAGTATAGGCTAACACATACATGTAAGTGGGTGTCTGACAAGGTGACACAGCTGTCCGCGTCAACGAAAATCACAACCAGCCCTCTGGAATGACAATAACAATAGCACTGGCTGACGGACAATAAGGCCTTTCCGTTTGTCAACATAAATGTATGGATGTAAAAAAAAAGGGGAGGATGTCTGTTAGGCAGAATATTCGAGGCTAAATATATGATGACCAAGGTCCCAATTTCTCGCAGACAAATTGATCCCCGTTCCAATGACATGAATGTTAAGGTGGAAGCTGTGTCCTGAAGCGGTTTAATTGAATTTTGAAAATAGTTTTAGAACGTACCCCACAAAAACAAGATTTTATTTTATGCCAAAAGTAGAGTTTAGACATTTTTGGAAATTACTCCCAATGAGTTGAAAAGATGCCAAAATGTTTGGATAAGATCATCATCAGTTGCAGTTCGCCATGTGCCATACTAAGCAAATGTCACATGATGCTTCGACTCATTAACTGCAAGACGCGAGCCCTTGTATATCTTGAGTAGCTATATGGCCATGATGTGGCCAATATGTATATGGGTTGTGCCAGTGTGGCAAAATTAATGTTGAGGAGAATTGGTATACAAGGAGTGACCGTATGATCACGAGTGTGGTTTATGAGTATACAGCGAGAGGCTGAATTATCATTGTGATGTCTATATGCACGTTTGGAGTGTATGAATGGCCGTGAGCGTGGTGTGGGACATTGGTATATCTAGAAGGACTGTAACGCCATTTTTGAGGTTTATATGTATACTATATATACCTGTAGTGACTCTATGGTTTTGGGTTGGGTGTATATGTATATCTTGAGTGGCTATATTGTCATGGGTGTCGCAAATATATATATATATATACAGGGAATGACGTTATGACCCCTGGTGAGGCAAATATGCATACAAGAAGTGATGTATGATCATGAATGTGGCGAAAATATATGCCGGGATTGACTATATTGTCATCGTTGGGGTGTATATGTATATATTGAGTGCCTATATGGCAATGCATGTGGCAAACATATGCATATACATGGAGTTACTGTATTACCAATGGTGAGGCGAATAGGAATACAAGATGTTACTGTATGTTCATGAATGTAGTGAATGGGTAAACAGGTCGTTACTATATGGTCACGGGTGAGGTGTTGGAGTAAACCTGGTGTGCCTGCATGTTTATTCACGACTATATGACCATGGGTTTGGTGTATGGGCATACCCAAGTGTGGCTGTATAGTAGTGGATGAGGTGTATGTATATACAGCGAGTGACATATGTTCATGTATGTGGTGTCCATGCATATATGGAGTGACTGCATGGTGATGTGTGAGTTGCTCTGGTGTGACTATCGATTTCATATCGCTATAACTCAAGGATATGTTAACAGATAGAAAGGTCATATCAGAGTGTCTCCACCTTAATGGCGTTTTGTATGCAATACGAAGGAAACGGTTTTCATGACAATATATAGTTTATAGGTTAATATATTTTGATGCTAATGGGCCAGAGTAGCCACATAATATGATCCATCTCAGTTCCGTTTCAACGTTCTGCCCATTTTTGTTCCAAAACATAGACAGAATCCCAAAAGAAGTTTTCGGCAAAAATTCATAATGCATCCGTTAAAATGATTTGTCATGCCTCATAATGTACTGGAACAACCAGAATATAACACGTAGTTGTCAGTTGATTAAGTAGCATGTTTAATAACCAAGTGAGTCACAATTTGCAACATTTTCGGAACAGCTTAGAATAATATTGTCAAAATAAAAAGCACATTTGATACCAAAGATAGTTCCATTTTACTTGAAAAAAATGGTGCAAACCTGAAAAGTTATTTTTTTTGCCAATTTTGATGCCAAGTTTGTGATTAAAAAAATCCCATAATTCTGGTAATTTCAGTGGTTAAAATAGGAAAATTTAATCAAGGTGCATCAGAAATGTTAGTATTCAATGTGTATAAGACAGGACAGTCAATTTTATTCATCAACCACAACTTATAAGCGGTTGCACGGCACGCTGGTGCAATATTTACCATTTTGGCCGCCATTTTGGCAGCCATTTTGAGCCAAAGTGACAATTTTGATACCATTGAGTCGGAATATCCATAAGAAATAGAATGCATCACTTACATTGCACAGTCCTTCCAATTTCTTGATGAAATATGACTATAATCCCAATGGTGATTTTTTTGTGAAATGTTATACCGCGTTCTGTAAACTCAATTGTTTAAGTGATCGGAAGGGGTGGGGACCCCACGGATGGCATATTTTATGTCCCCAATTGTCAGTTAACATGCTAAATACAAAATAAGGTCAAAATTTTCAACCAGTTCCAAACAGCAGACTGATCTTAAAGATATCAGTAAAAAACGTAACATTTTTCCACTTCCGGTCGCCATTTTGGCTGCCATCTTGGGCAGTGACTTCAAATTTTGGCATAAAAAGGGGGCGTTATGTCTTAGCTTCACAAGAATGTATACATTTGTATACATATGACAATATGTTTTGACTATAATTGCATCAAATTGCAACAAACTGACTTAACGGAAAATGGCAGCCATATTGGACGCCATCTTGAATTACAAACATTTCTCAAAGCGGATTTTAGCGGATTTTGGATACGTTATAGAGGATATCTTCCTCTTCAAAATGATATATAAACCAACTTAGTCAGAATTTATTCTAGGTTGACCCTAACATTTGAGTTTATCGACCAGACTATGTCATATATATACATATATATATACATATATATACATATATATATATCTATATCTATATTTGCGAATGTCTGTCTGTCTGTGTTCTATAGAAATTCACAGGGGACCACCTAGATGGCACAAAAAGGGTCTAATAGGGGTAACTTTTTACGAGAAAGATAATGGCGAGGGTAAGAAAAAAAAATTCTAAAGTAACGCCGTTGTTGTCAAGGGAAGAAAAGGGGGAGGGGCAGGAAAAAACATTGTCGCCGATTGCCACCAAACTTATATATAATCATCACCATAATATGAGAAATCTAATGGTGTGGTTTAAATATGTCAAAAGTCGCGCCGTTCGCGTCAGAGATGCCCGGAAGGGGAGAGGGGACCCAAAATTGATCAAAATTAATTTTAGATCCGAATTCCACCAAATTGGTGCACATTCTTCTGAGATCTTCTCCATGATACAAGGAATCTTATTGTGTGATTTAAAGACGCCAATTTGGTGTCGTTGGGATGAGATATTTGGGGGGGGGGCGGCGGTGGGTGGGTACTAAATACAATAAGAATTGGTTTAGTCGCCGATTGCCACGAAACTTATACAAACTTTTACATAGTATGAGGTGTCTAATGGCGTGGCTTAAAGCTGTCAAAAGTGGCGTCATTCGAGTCAGGGGTGCACTGAAAGGGAGAGGGGCACCAAAATTGATACACGATATTTTTAGCATCAATTTCCACCAAATTGATACACATTCTTATTCATGATATGAGGAATCTAATCTTGCGGTTTTAAAGACGTCATATTGGTGCTGCTTTGACGAGAGATGGGGGTGGGTGGGGTGGGCACTAAATTTGATAAAAAAACATTTAGTTGCGGATTAGC